>SJYV01037477.1:0-10212 GCA_006410875.1 Neotragus pygmaeus | reverse complement strand
TCTCCACTGATCTCCAGTAGCATATTGGGCACCTAATGACCTGGGGAGTTTCTCTTTTGGTATCCTATTTTTTTGCCTTTTCATACTGTTCATGGGGTTCTCAAGGCAAGAATGCTGAAGTGGCTTTCCATTCCCTTCTCCAGTGGATCACATTCTGTCAGCCCTCTCCACCATGACCCACCTGTCTTGGGTTGCCCCACAGGCATGGCTTGGTTCCACTGAGTTAGACAAGGCTGTGATCCTAGTCTGATTAGATTGAATAGTTTTCCATGAGAATGGTTTCACTGTGTCTGCCTTCTGATGCCCTCTTGCAACACCTACCGTCTTACTTGAGTTTGTCTTATCTTGGGTATGGGGTCTCTTTACGGCTGCTCCAGCAAAGCACAGCCACTGCTCCTTACCTTGGATGATGGATATCTCCCTACCGCCACCGTTCCTGACCTTCAATGTGTGATAGCTCTTCTAGGCCCTTCTTTGCCTGCGCAGCCACTGCTTATATGTGCTAGTATACTGTATTGGTGTTTTTCTTTCTGGCTTACTTCACACTGTATAATAAGTTCCAGTTTCATCCACCTCATTAGAACTGATTTGAATGTATTCTTTTTAATGGCTGTGTAATATTTCATTGTGTATATATACCACAGCTTTCTTATCCATTCGTCTGCTGATGGACATCTAGGTTTCTTCCATGTCCTGGATATTACAAACTGTGCTGTGATGCATCTTGATAAAGAAGAATGGAACTGGAGGAATCAACCTGCCTGACTTCAGGCTCTACTACAAAGCCACAGTCAAGACAGTATGGTACTGGCACAAAGACAGAAATATAGATCAATGGAACAAAATAGAAAGCCCAGAGATGAATCCACACACCTTTGGACACCTTATCTTTGACAAAGGAGGCAAGAATATACAATGGAGAAAAGACAATCTCTTTAACAAGTGGTGCTGGGAAAACAGGTCAACCACTTGTAAAAGAATGAAAATAGAACATTTTCTAACACCATACACAAAAATAAACTCAAAATGGAATCAAGATCTAAACTAAGACCAGAAACTATAAAACTCCTAGAGAAGAACATAGGCAAAACACTCTCCGACATATATCACAGCAGGATCCTCTATGACACACCTCCCAGAATATTGGAAATAAAAGCAAAAATAAACAAATGGGACCAAATTAAACTTAAAAGCTTCTGCACAAAAAAGGAAACTGTAAGNGACATTTCTCCAAAGAAGAAATTCAGATGGCTAACAAATACATGAAAAGATGCTCAACATCACTCATTATCAGAGAAATGCAAAGCAAAACCACAATAAGGTACTATTTCACACCAGTCAGGATGGCTGCCATCCCTTCTTTCTTTCCTTCCTACTCTCTCTTTTTTATTATTATTTATTTTTATTTTTGGCTTTCTGAAGAGGATATCATAACTAAATAGTGGTTTCTACTATTTTTCATCTTGTATTGGTAAATATTTACTCTCCCTTTTCACATATCTTTCAAGTTTTGTACTTTGATGGGCAAGTAATAATGCTAATTACTTCTCAGCATTTTGACTGAGATCAAATGTAGTATGGAGGTTTTCCTGATGGCTCAGTGGTAAAGAATCTACCTCCCAATGCAGGAGATGCAAGAGATGCATGTTCAGTCCTTGGGTTGGGAAGATCCCCTAGAATAGGAAATGGTAACTCACTCCAATATTCTTGCCTGAAAAATTCCATGGACAGAGGAGCCTTGTGGGCTACAGTCCATACGGTCACAAAGAGTCAGACATGACTGAGCACATACAATACTAATAACAGCATATGAAAAGTCAATTTTTATTTCACTGTTTCCGTAGCTATTTCAAGTAAAACTTAAGCCGTCCTATCTTAAAATCAGTATAGCCCTTCTTACTTTCACATCCCCCTTCTCACTTCTGGGTATTTGAGACCAGCCAGGGAGCTTTCTTTGCCCATTAAATCTGCCTTAGGGACTCCAGACTCAATGCTGCAATTTCTCTCAGTTCTTGCAGGACTTGTGACTGGTAGTGCTCATGGGATCTTATCAATTATCAACAATTACCAAGTTCTATATATGTGTTTTATTCCCTAATAAACCAGGAAATTTCTTATGCCAATAAATGCTTGATGTGACAAGCCAGGAATCTGCCTTTACTGAAGTTCCTTTCCTCCCAGGGAATAACATACTGCTAGTCATATACTGCTTTTTCTCAGAGGTCTCTTTGAAGAAGATATCTCCTGGTGGATTGTGGCACTATACAATTATTGGCATCCCATCTTTAATGTCTCTAACATTGACTACCTAAGCAGTGGTGTCATCTAAAAACTATAAGACATTCTCTCTGTTGATAAAAACAGCAGATCTTTAGAGTCAATATCACAGCATATAAGAAATATGTTAAGCAATATTTTAATTAAATTGACAGTTAGTAAAACGATTGCTGCTTCCCTGATAGCTCAGTTGGCAAAGAATCTTCCTGCAATGCAGGAAACCCTGGTTCAATTCCTGGGTTAGGAAGATCCACTGGAGAAGGGATAGGCTACCCACTCCAGTATTCTTGGGCTTCCCTTGGATCTTAGCTGGTAAAGAATCCACCTGCAATGCGGGAGACCTAGGTTTGATCCTTGGGTTGGGAGATCCCTAGAGAAGGGGAGGCCTACCCACTCCAGTATTCTGGCCTGGAGAATTCCATGGGATTGCAAAGAGTCCAACACAATTGAGAACTTTCACTTTCAAAAAGATTAATAAGCAAAATATAAAATTGCAAAGGGCGTATAACCTTCCTAATGCAATAAGGCTTTTCAGATTTCAATATTTATTTAGATAATTCAGGATTTTTTTTTCTGAACTTGCATATATGCCCAGGCTTCTAAAATGTCATTTTTGTTCCCATAGCATTTAAAGAGTGTTTTACTTGCTTTATTTGAAACATAACATTTTATAAACTATCAGAACTTCTTAAATGTTGTATTAGTCTTCTAGTGTTACCATAACAAAGTACCATAACAGAGAGAGGGTGACTTAAACATCAGAAATTTATTATCTCCCAATTATGGAGGTGCCAGCCGGATTGATTCCTTCTGAAGCCTGTGTCCTTGGCTTGTACATGACCACTTCTTTTGTCTTAACTAGGTGGACATTATGTGTGTCTGTGTTAATATCTTCTTCCAAAAACAGCAGTCATATGGGATTAGGGTCCCTCTTTTCAAACTCATTTTAACTTAATTTCCTCTTTAATAGGGTACTGAGGGTTAAGACTTCACTGTATGAATTTTGGGGCAGGGGATACAAATCAGGCCATATTTCTCTGTGTTCTGTGACACCTCTCAAAAAAATTTGTGCCCACATATGTAAAATATATGCATTCTCTCCCAATAATTCTAGGATTCTTAGCTCATCCCAGCATCAACTCCAAGACCGAGTCTCACCTGAATATCAGTTAAACCAGGTGTGAGCAAGAGAGGAAATGTGAGTCATCCTGAGTCAAAATTCCTTTACAGCTCTGAACTTGGGTAACAAGAAAATTACTTGTCTAATTCTAAACTACAGTTTGGAATAGGCCTAGCATAAGCACTCACATTCAAAAAGGAATAATAAGATAGAAGAGCTCTGCAGACCTAAGCATGTCTGAAAATAAACAAGAAACATTCTATTTTAAGGTTCCAAAATAGTACTCTTTGTCTCCAAGTTCCGTTTTTCCAGCCCCCTGGTGTGGCCTTGCCCCCAGGGTCCAGCAGGGCTGCTCTCAGTCCTCTTTGGAAATGAGGAGGTGACAGTTTCACCCCTGGATGCCTGGGGGCAGTAATAGCCCTGTTGACCTCTGAATCACTGTTGGGTTTAGTATTCCCTTTTTAAGAACAATTACATCTGGGTAGAAGTACTGATCTATTCTATGCTGCTGCTGCTGCTAAATCACGGCAGTCGTGTCCGACTCTGTGGGACCCCATAGATGGCGGCCCACCAGGTTCCCTTCCCTGGGATTCTCCAGGCAAGCATACTGGAGTGGGTTGCCATTTCCTTCTCCAGTGCATGAAAATGAAAGTGTGGTTGCTCAGTCGTGTCTGACTCTTCGCAATGCCATGGACTGTAGCCTACCAGGCTCCTCTGTCCATGGGATTTCCCAGGCAAGAGTACTGGAGTGGGTTGCCATTGCCTTCTCTGGTCTATTCTATAGAATCCTATAAATTCAGTCAGTAAGGAATAATGAACCCAAGACTTTCAAACACAGGTTTGGCAAAGGAAATGCACTGAAGAGGTAAGTGAGGGAGGTTGGTCATGTGAATAAAACGTCCTCATTGCTAAATGGCACTTTTAGAAGTTAGGCCCCTGCCCTCCCATAGACAACGTCCTGCTTAATTACATTTCAGAGAAATCTCCAAATGAGGATTCATCTTGTTTCATTATAAAGATTTTCTCTTCAGTCAATTAACTGCAAATTCATTGGGAGGTGGAACATATTAAATAACATCTGGGTGAATTATTACATGATTGCCATACAAATTTAAAAGTGAAGATTATTGACAGCTGAGACACTTGCATGATAATTTTATTTAAAAGTATCAATTGTTGTTGTTGTTGTTGTTGTTGTTGTTGAGTTGTTTTCCCTTAGTGACAAGGGCATGCACTTACATAAATATTGAGAGACTACAAATTTCGTGATTTAAAATAAAGTACAAAAGCATCAACCTTTTGTATCAACCCAGAAATATGCATTATATTTAGAAAACATTGTAATCCTTTTGGCTTTCAATGAAGTTGGTCAAAATGCTTTATGTTTCTTGAGAAAACGTGTCATCAGTTATTTTATGCTTATGTGTTATATTAACCCATTTAAGGATTAAGCTACAGGAAACTGTCAGAACAAGAGAACAGACCAAAAACAAACAAACAAAAAAAGACTAAATAAAGACAGAGAATCTTTGATTTCTTGGGAGTAAGTATCAAAAAATCCAAGTTTATGTGAAAATATGATTAAAAATATAAATCCCCAAAGTTTCTCCTGAAGGAGATTCTATTATGCCACCACAAAATATTCCTTTTTGGCAAAATGATTAGTCTGAACTGGATGCAGACTGAGAATCAACAGACACAGAAAAGAAGACTTCCTTGGAACTCTTTTTTTCTGACTAAAAGTAGAAACTTAAACAAGAACATGTATAAATCTCCTCTTCTAAGAGAATTTTATAACTATGAAGATAGACTAAATAGACAAATAGACCTGCACAAACAAGCCTTACTAGATTAGGCCTTATCATTTATCCTCCCCTACATAAATATATCTTCTCACAGATTTTTACCAATGAAAGTTTAAACCCGTTTTCCTTTGTCCTGTCACTTCTTCAAACCTAATCCCTGTGTTGAGATGCTATAATTAGCCTAGTTCTAATCACCCCTTTGAGTTACTCATCACTAAGTTCTCCCACAGATATTACTGCACACGTTAACAAGCTATGATTGCTGCTGCTGCTTCTTTTTTTGTTAATCTTTCTTTTCTTAGTATGATATACAAGTTTCCTGTCAGAGAACCTAGGAAATTAGAAGATAAAGGCTTTGTTCTTTTCTCTTCTATACGTCTGTCCCTAACCTCTGAACCTTGTTTTCATGATCTGCTGTCCTGGATAATATGTGTGGACCTTGTTCTGACAGCAGATATGAATCAAGTCCACCTCAGAAGCTTCCCCTAAATTTTATCCTCAGGGAGAAGAGGTTGAATTCTTGGTGAAAAAATCATATAAATGGGTTATATTATGCCATGGTACTCCTTTTCAAACCAAGAATTATTTTAAAAAGTGGAGGCAGTAAGAATCTTTTAAACTTTTCTATTTGCATAAATAAGATAGCAACCAAGAGACTCTTCCAGAATTTGGTTTGTTTCTTTCAAGAGGACACAAAAACTTCAGAGAGGCAGATAAATGGAGGTGAAATTTGAGGTGTCACTCACTGGCCCCTCATTATAGATGTTTGCTTGAAGTGTCTTTTTCTGAAGTTTTATTTTATTTTATTTTTTGAAGTGTTATTTTAAATTGAGCCAAATTTCATTGGTCAAGTTCCTTGCATGGGTTCCACTCAGGTCCAGAGTTGATGGGAAGATTAAAGACAGTTGAGATTTGAAAGATGGAGAGAGAAGTCTTTCTGGAGATTCTGTTATTTGACTAAAACCAGCAACTTCTGGAAAGTGAACCTTCACGGTCTACTCCAAGGAAGAAGACTGGAGATTAAATTCCAAAAATTCATCCTTAATAGCCTCAGGATACCCATAATTCTTCATACCTAGAAGAACAAACTTATGGACAAGACTACTGCACTACTCATGCCAACATCAGGACCACACAGTGTTCTTCAACTGCCAGACCGACAACTTTTCTTCCCCACTATTATCATCAGAAACTTAAAAGGCCAAGCTGCTGCTGCTACTGGTAAGTCACTACAGTCGTGTCAGACTCTGTGCGACCCCATAGACAGCAGCCCATCAGGCTCTACCATCCCTGGGATTCTCCAGGCAAGAATTCTGGAGTGGAATGACATTTCCTTCTCCAAAAAGGCCAAACAGTGACATTTTATTAAAAAAACCTTACATCATTTTTCCTTATTTAGGAAAATGGCACCCATTGTCCAATCATAAAACTGGTATACTTTAATTTTTATTATAAACTACATATAACCTATCACTAATTCCTGTTGCCTTTATTTCTCCATTTTAAATCAAAGTGGTCATTTTTTAATCTCCTTACTGGCCCTCCTATCTCTATCCCAGTTTTCAAAAATCGGCCAGAAATATAATTTTATATAGAGAACATATCATCCTCCTGATTAATATTCTTCTAAAAAAGAGATGTCTATTCAGGCCAGACTCAGTTTTTCATGTGGAAAAATTTTCTAAGTGTATTGTCCTGTCTGTGGTCAGTGTAGAATTTTCAGATAACAAGCTTGTGGTTTTGATAAATCTCTTTTATCTTTTCTATTTCCAATTTTGTTCATTTCTATTATTTAGATTTAATATTTTGATCCTTATATATTTCTGCAGGTACTATACTGCCTATTTCTATATTCTTTAGTAAATCCCTCACTTCTAATATGTGTTTAAACATAAAATTACCTCTCTTGTTGCTCCCCAGATTCTCTGTCTCTGTCTTTGTCTTTGATTTTGATCAGTCATATTGTGAATATCTTTGAATTTATCTTATTTGGAGTTTATTGAGTTTCTTAGATCTGAAGATTCATGTCCTTCATCAATTGTCATTTTCAGTCATAATTTTTCTTTTTTTTTTTCCTCTTCTCTCTCTTTTCTGAGATTTCAATAATGTGTATGCTAGTATGCTTGCTGGTATTCCACAGATCCTTCTTATTCTTTTACCTTTTGTTCATTTTTTTCCTGTTCCTCATGAATGATCTCTATCATCCAGTTTTCAAGTTCACTGACTTTTTTCTTTTGTCCTTTCAAATCTGATATTGAATACCTCTAAAGAGTTTGTTCATTTCATGTACTGTACTTTCAACTCTGTGATTCCTGTTTGATTTATTTTAATCATTTCTACTTCTTTATAGATATTCTCATTATATTTATGCATAATTTTGCTTATTTTCTTTAATTATTTGTCCATAATTTCTCTAGTTATTTGGCATGTTAAAAAAGCTCATTGAATGATTTTTGTCTAGTGAGTTCAATGTCTAGTTATCCTCAGGGATAGGTTCTGTCAATTCATCTTTTGTCCTTTGAGTGGAAAATACTGTATTGTTTCTTTGTGTGACTTAAATTTTGTTGTTTAGAGACAAAATTGGATATTTGAATATTACAATGTGATAATACTAGAAGACAGTTCCTCTTCCCCTGGATTTTTTGTTGGTAGTAGATGAAATCTTTGATTGCCTTATTTTCTTTGAGACATTTCCAAACTCTTTTTGGGAGAGATTTATTCTTTCTATATCTCTCATGTGTGTTCACCAAAGTATCTGTCCCTTTATCTCAGTGATCAGCAGGCCACCTAAGAGATTTCCTTATGTACATGGCGCCAAATAGAGAAAAATAAAATATTACTCTCCTGTTCTTTGCAGCATCCCCTGCTAGCCACCTGGCTGAGGCACTGATTCAGTATTAAATGGACATCCTACAGCTTTTCTTTTGTCTTCATCTCCCACTTGCATAGAGTTCAGAGATCTGCCAAAGGTACAAATCTAAGTTCATCTTAGATAATTTTTGAGCAGGTGTCCAGGCATGGGTAAATCCATTACACTTTCTCTTCCAAGTCCTTATTCCATAAGATATTTCCTCCTCTGAATAAATTAAGACAGCATATCACTTGCTCCATCTGCCATCTCCTGGCACAGACGGGGAAAGAAATGGGCCTTTGAATATTTCGGCAGATACCATGACCACTACTCAGAGAGCTGCATTATCTCAAGATAGGGAGGAAGAGTCAGTAAAACAAACTTCAGCATCTGTGGCAGTCCCTCAGTGTTACACTAGGCAAGTAAAAATAAACAACTACAATAACTTGAGAAAAAAAAAATCTCATACATACTAATGACCTGACATTAGCAAGCTGCAGGAACTCAGGATGCTATCTGGGGATTGTGGACACTACACTGGAAAATAGTAGATACTACACAGGTGAATGAAACTGCTAGAACTCTGTTTTATTAAAATTCGGCCATCCTCTACAAAGAAACTCTACAGCTGCTAAACATTTTAGATTAGATTTCAGAGTTTCAAAAATGTTGATTCTATAAGTGTTTACCAGCTTATGCTTGTTTTGTAAAAGGACCAACTATATGAATGTTTCACCATGAAATTTCCCATCTTTACCTTTTATGTTACCTTTTTATATGTTCATTGATGGTTTATAAAGGATTTCTGTATCTTTAATGTTTTAAAGTTTTAAGTTTTATATAAATACTTAAATGATAAATTTTACATTCAGATAAGCAGTATAAATTCAAATGTCACAACAATTTAATGATTAAGACTAGAATTTAGATTATCCATGTTAAACTTTATTGCTTTTTAACTTACGGTCTTAAGAATAACATAACTCTTCATTGTCTTTTTTAGCCATTAATCAAACTTTTGTCTGGATTACTTTAATGGTTCTACCTGTTATACAGGTGTCTCAATTCTAAATTCAAGCTTCATATTTCCTTTCATGAGTATTTAAAGCCATTACTCTGTATGACATAGCTCTATCTTTTCTTTGTAGCTCTAAATTGTCTCTTTGTTTCTGGCAGTAGGCATATCTTTTTTTTCTTTACAGTTCCAAAGTACCTTAAAAAAAATCTTTCATTTGCACATTTCGAAGATTTGCAGAGGAAAAATTCTGGATATCCTTTCCCTATTTTTCCTGAACCTGAAGTATTCTCATCGATTCTCCAACCCACATGATTCTGCTTCCACCCATATCACTTCACTGGAACTATCATAGTTATTGTATCCTTCAAATTGCTAAATTCAATGTCTTTAATGCTTTCATTTCACTGATTATGCACCAGGAGTTGGTACAAGGATCATTGTCTTACTTCCCAAATGCATTTTCATATACATTCTTTTCCAGTATCTCCTATTTTTCTTTCACTTCTGATTGTTATATTAGTACTTTTCAAGTTCCTCCCTTAATAACCTTTGATTATTAACAATTTTCTACAGTTTTTTATTGAATTCTCTTTGTTTCTCACTCTGTAGTATGTTCTTAGGTATTCTTTTTGTGTGTGTGCTCTTTATTTTTATTTATTTGTTTACGCTTTTTTTTTTACTTTATTTTACTTTATAATACTCTATTGGCTTTGCCATACATTGACATGAATCCACCACAAGTGTACATTTATTTTTACTTAACAATACTGTATTGGTTTTGCCATACATTGATATGAATCCACCATGGGTGTACATGAGTTCCCAATCCTGAACCTCCCTCCTACACCCTCCCCATATAATCTCTCTGGGTCATCCCAGTGCACCAGCCCCAAGCATTCTGTACCCTGCATCGAACCTAGACTGGTAATTCGTTTCTTACATGATAGTATATATGTTTCAATGCCATTCTCCCAAATCATCCCACACTCTCCCTCTCTCACAGAGTCTAAAAGTATGTTCTATACATCTGTGTCTCTTTTGCTGTCTCACATACAGGGTTATCATTAAAATATTTCTATATTCCATATATATGTGTTAGTATACTGTATTGGTGTTTTTCTTTCTGGCTTACTTCACTCTG
>SJYV01037475.1:0-20560 GCA_006410875.1 Neotragus pygmaeus | reverse complement strand
GCAAATTTTTTCTTGGATCCTGCTTTTCATTTCCATTTTCCACATTCACGGCTGCTACTTTGGTCTAAATTCTCACCTGTAAAGTACTATAATTCTCAAACAAGCATAAGCTCAACAAATGTTAGTTGAAAAAATGAATAAGTGAATAACCTGTCTAAATCCAGACAGACAATTGTTAGGGAAAATGAGATACTTTATGGAAAGCATACTTAGGACAATGACCAGCACCTAGTAGGTGCTCAGTAGATATGAGTAATTATATGTAGGAAATACTTGAAAGCATGGACTATGAACCCAGGCTGCTTGGGTTCAAATCCCAGTTCCATTTCTTTTGTATATGACCTGTGTCTCCATTTCTTCATTTGTAAAATGTGGATGATTGCAATAAGGGTGTTGTGAGGATTGAATGATTTAATTTACATAAAGCTTTTAGTGAGCGTGCACACGTGCACATGCTTGCGCGTGCACACCCACACACACCCACACACACAGCTTTTAGAACAGTGTCCAGCCTATGATAAAGCCCAATATGTTAGTTGTTACTATTTTTATTTTTATTTGTTTCCTGCCTTTCATCTTTCGCAGGTTAACACGTTGGGCTTTGTTAAAGGAAACGTGCATTATATGTTGCCTCATGTATCATACCCTAACATTACATAGAGGAAAAATCATCACCTCATTTTTACCCAGTAAAAATCATATCTATCTGCTATGAATTTCATAAATGTTGACTCACTGACTTTTGTAGCATTTTATTATGTCTCTTTGGGAAACCCACAGTCCTGGTTGGCCTGAGACTGAGGGCCCTACAGGATGGAGGACTTTTTAGCAGGGTGAACTAGGGCAGTTGGCCATGCTGGTCTTTGTTTCAAATTGAGTTCCTTCTCTGCAGATCAGCTTCCAAACATGATTCCCCAAGTATATACCAGAAGTGAAAACAAAATGCATAAATCAAGGTGACAGACCTGAATGTAAGATTAGGAATATGACAGGGAAGCCCTCACATACCATCTCCTCTTCTTATTCATCAAAACGTGCACATCCTGGGCATTTCTGGGACACATGAAGGCCCTTTCTTACTGGAGAGAAGGATGTATTCTGATTTCTGGCTTTGTTCTTAAACATTGCAGCTGTCTTCAGCTTAGGCCCTGTAAAGAGGATCAAACCGAAATCCTGTTCTCATCCCCCAAGCCTTCTCCTCTCCAGAAGGACTTAGAGGCCAGGAGGCCCTGGTGGCTGCTGACCAGATCTGAGCACAGCCATTGCACCAACTCCCGGTTTGCAGAGAAGTAAAGGGGGCTGTTACTCTCCACCAAGTTTTTTTTTGTGGCCAAAGGTATCACCTTTGTTTGATGTATTGCTATTTTGCTTTTATTCATTCACTCCTTTACTCTATCAAACACATATGTATTAAATACCAACTATAAAAAAGTACTAATACATATACATATAGCCACTCTTTTTTTTAGATTATTTTCACATAGAGGCCATTAGGGAGTACTGAGTAGAGTTCCCTGTTCTATACAGTAGATCCTTATTAATTATCTACTTTATATATAGTAGTGTGTATATGTCAATTCCAATATGTATATATATATATATAGCAGATTTACCTTGATGTACACCTGAAGCCAACACAATATTGTAAATCAACCACACTCCAGTAAAAAAAAAGAAAAAAGATGTTTTGGGAAGACTATGGAAGAAGCAGTTTTAATGTGGATGTTGAATGCAGAGAAATAGAGGAAAATAATAGAATGGGAAAGACTAAAGATCTCTTCAAGAAAATTAGAGATACCAAGGGAACATTTCATGCAAAGATAGGTACAAGAAAGAACAGAAATGGTATGGACCTAACAGAAGCAGAAGATATTAAGAAGAGGTGGCAAGAATACATAGAAGACCTACACAAAAAAGATATTAATGACCTGGATAACCATGATGATAGGATCATTCACCTAGAGCCAGACATACTGGAGTGTGAAGTCAAATGGGCTTTAGGAATCATCACTATGAACAAAGATAGTGGAGGTGATGGAATTCCAGCTGAGCTATTTCAAATCCTAAAAGATGATGCTGTTAAAGTGCTGCATTCAATATGCCAGCAAATTGGGAAAACTCAGCAATGGCCATAGGACTGGAAAAGGTCAGTTTTCATTCTAATCACAAAGAAGGGCAATCCCAAAGAATTTTCAAACTACCACAGATTGCATTCATTTCACATGCTGACAAGGTCATCCTGAAAATCCTCCAAGCTAGGCTTCAATAGTGCATGAATCAAGAACTTCCAGATGTACAAACTGAATTTAGAAAAGGCAAAGGAACCAGAGATCAAATTGCCAACATTTGTTGAATCATAAAAAAAGCAAGAAAATTGCAGAAAAACAACTACTACTGCTTCACTGGCTATGCCAAAGCCTTTGACTATGTGGATCACAACAAACTGGAAAATTCTTCAAGAGATGGGAATACCAGACCATCTTACCTGCCTCCTGAGAAATCTGTATGCAGGTCAAGAATCAACAGAACCGGACATGGAACAACAGACTGGTTCAACATTGGGAAAGGAGGGTCAAAGCTGTATATTATCACCATGTTTATTTAACTTCTCTGCAGAGTACATCATGTGAAATGCCAGGCTGGATGAAGCAGAAGCTGGAATCAAGATTGCTGGGAGAAACAGCAACAACCTCAGGTATGCAGATGACACCACCCTATGGCAGAAAGAGAAGAAGAACCAAAGAACCTCTTGATGAAAAGTGAAAGAGGAATGTGAGAAGGCTGGCTTGAAGCTGAGCATTCAAAAAACTAAGATCATGCCATCCAATCCTATCACTTCATGGCATATAAATGGGGAAACAATGGAAACTGTGAAAGATTTTATTTTCCCCAAAATCACTGCTGAGGGTGACCACAGCCATAAAAACCAAAAGACACTTGCCCCTTGAAAGAAAATCTATGACAAACCTAGACAGTGCATTAAATAGTGGAGACATCATTTTGCCAAAAAGGTCCATATAGTCAAAGTGAAAGTGAAAGTCCCTCAGTTGTGTCTGACTCTTTGCGACCCCATGGACTATACAGTCCATGGAATTTTCTACAGTCCATGGAATTTTCTAGGCCAGAATACAGGAGTGGGTAGCCTTTCCCTTCTCCAGGGATCTTCCCAACCCAGGGATCGAACACAGGTCTCCCGCATTTCAGGCAGATTCTTTACCAGCTTAGCCACAAGGCAAGCCCTGCCTGTGGTCAAAGCTATGGCTTTACCAGTAGTCTTATATGGATGTAAGTGGGACCATAAAGAAGGCTGAGTGCTGAGGAACTGATGCTTTCTAACTGGTGTTGGAGAAGACTCTTGAGAGTCCCTTGGACTGCGAGGAGATCCAACCAGTCCATCCTAAAGGAGNTTACCAGTAGTCTTATATGGATGTAAGTGGGACCATAAAGAAGGCTGAGTGCTGAGGAACTGATGCTTTCTAACTGGTGTTGGAGAAGACTCTTGAGAGTCCCTTGGACTGCGAGGAGATCCAACCAGTCCATCCTAAAGGAGATCAACTCAGTGTTCATTGGAAGGACTGATACTGAAGCTCCAATACTTTGGCCACCTGATGTGAAGAGCCAACTCAGTGGAAAAGACTCTGATGCTGGGAAGGATAGAAGGCAGAAGGAGAAGGGGATAACTGAGGAAGAGATGGTTGGATGGCATCACCAACTCAATGGACATGAGTTTGACCTGGCTCCAGGAGACAGTGAAGGACAAGGATGCCTGGCATGCGGCAGTCCGTGGAGACACAAAGAGTTGGGCTCAACAGAGCAACTGAACAACAAAGCAACTGTAAGAAGTACTAATGATGGGTGCCAACAGTAAGACATGTGATGAAGTTACAGCCCTCACCCGTGTGAGTTTCTTCTCATTCTTCCTCACCAAGGCCTTATTCCAAGATGGCAACCATTTGTAGGAATCACAAGATGTGGGTTGTATGTGTTAGAGATTATGGGATCCATGCAGGCTTCAGTATTGGGAAAATGTGTTCCTGGCTCTTGAACCCATCATATTTACTTTGTTAAATGTAAAATATTTACCTGCTGAAAATAGCAAGGAGTTAAAGACTAAGAGGTAGACCTTAGAAAGTCAGAAACCTATTTTGAATGGCTCAAGTTCCCCTTTAAGAGGGGAAGATAATGACTGTGAGCTCCAGCTGTGTCCCCATTAAATTGTGAATGACTTTTCCCTGCTCCACTCCTTAGGCCCTTCCTCCTATGTCTTTGAACTTCAGTCTGTCTCTTCCTCCATTGGCACCAGATGTATCTTCATAAAAAATAAATTCACATTATCTCCCACCTAAGTCTGTTGGTTCTGGAGGTCTGTAAGAGCAGCTCCAAATCCTTGGCTTGCTCTTTTAGGTCTTTCACGGTCTGGCCCCCAGCTACTCTCCAGCCCCTTTTCCTCACGCTTCCTGGGTGTCCTGGGCTTCAGTCATCCAGCACTCACCACCATTTCTCCAAGACCACCATGCCTTTTGGATTAGTCTTCACGAGCTGCTGTAATAAAATACCATAGGCTTGGAAGTCCAAGATCAAGGTGCAAGTACTCATTTCTTGATGAGCACTCTTCTTGGATTGCAGGTGTCTGCCTCCTCCTTGTATCTCTGATATCTCTTCCTCTTCTTAGAAGGGCACTAATTCCATGGGCGGGGAGGCTCCATCCTCATGATCACAGCTAAGCCTGTACGAGACTGCCTCCTCTTGGGAAACTTCTTTGGCTCCCCTCTGGGTGCTTTTGTCTTGGCCTAAAGAAGTTGGCGCTTTGTATGAGAATGCAGTTACGTGTCCATCTCTCCCTGGAGTCTTGAGGGACTGGACTTGGGGTGTCTGCTTGGAAGTCACTGTGTCTGGTACAGGTGCAGTGTAGTCTATTGAATGACTGTATGACAGCAGCAACAAAGTCACAGCTACTGCAAGCGTAAATCAACATTTACCCTTGATTGGGAGCCTTTATTCTGTGCTGAGATACTCTCCTAAATGCTCCACAGGCCTCACCAATCTTCATTCTCATCTCAATCCTTTCAGGAAAGTGAATTTACTATCCCCATTTTACAAGAATTATAAGTGTTAATTTGGTCAAGAACTGGAGTCTGTCTAGGCAGCAAGCGCTTATGAGGCTCAGACATATCATCAACTGGATGTTTTTATTTAAAGCTTTAAAATTATCAATCTATTCTAATGTGTTGGAAACGCTCATGTATTAAGAATGAATATGCTGACCACAAGTTCAGTGTAACCCCTAAGGCAACCTCCAAAAAAAACACTATTACATAACATTTTCTTAACCTGATGTCCTGTTTTGTTTGTATCAAACTCGTAAAACTTTTTCTTTCACAGGATTCTCAGCTAGGTTGTTTAACAGAGCCACTCGGCCTTACCCTAGTAAGTATGACTCAGGCTGAAGTGCCACTCAACGCGTGTCTCCTACTTGTTTACCAGGCAATTTCCATGAGAGCTTTAGCAGACACTCTGCTTTGTGGCACACGCCTGCTTTGGTGTCCTATCTGAAGCGTGAAAGTCTCTTTAGTGAAAAATTAAGCCAGCCTACAAAACCAGGCTCTGAGAAAACTTCTATTAAAGGGACAGATTAGATGATGGTTGTATCTTTCTAGATAACTATAACGATAATAAAAAGAAGTATAGTTTCTCAAGACCCTCCTATATTTCTGCATAGTCTATAAGGTTGGCGGAGTTTCCACATCTTACAGAGGAAGAAATTGAGAATCAGAAAGTTGTGTAACTTGTTCAATGAGAGGGCAGAGGACTCAGGAGCTAAACTAAGGTTAATCTGAGATCCCAGGTTTTTCTTCCGTGAGCTACAAAGCAGGACAAGTGCCAGCAGTACACTGTCTGCAGGCAGCGGACGTTTTAATCTGGTTTGTAAAATCATCAGCTCACGCTCCCCTAATGTGACCACTAATGGGAGGCTTGTTCCCGGCCTCCGTATTTCTAGCAGGGGGTTTCACATCCTGTATTACCAGGGTCGACCTGTCCCAGAAGACTGCTCACTCTTCTGTAGGGTTGGAGATTCCTTTGGACATTTTCCCTGAGCAGAAGAAGGGTGCAGCCAGGGTAATGACATAGTGGGTGACAGCTGGCATGGTATTGAATAGCTTGATAGCAGGAACACCGGCTGACTTGCTTAGTGGGACATGTTTAAACCTGTCCCTGACCTTTCCCCAGGCTCTCTGCCTCCATCTTATCTTGTTTCTACTTCTGGTGTGAAGGGTCTAGACCAATTTAATGATAAATAATGATAAAACCCAAGAAATGCTCTTATTAAGTCGACTTTTTATCTTGAAAATGGGAATTATGTGGGCAGGTAAAAACTCCAGGTGAATGGCCTTTCTCACTCTTTCACACACAGGGAATCTTGGTGGAGACTGCAGCTTTACAAAGCTGGAGTGATTTGAAAATACATAATTCTCTAGGCTATAAAATTTACTCCACTAGACTCAATCTAATCCCTTGAGCCAAAGATCAAACTCTTTGCCAGATGTGGTTTTCCATTGTCATTTCAGCCTTCAGGTGGGAAAGCAATTGTTTATAGGTTTTAATATTGAGAAGCTAGGTCTCTATAAGCCAAAAGGAGGTGCAGGTCAGAGCAATTAACTGGGCAGTTCAGTCTGCAAACTTGGACCTTTACGGCCCAGAGTAGTCTAGACAAAGCTACATTGATCTTGGTTTTTGTAGTTTATCAGTGTCCAGAAATTTGGTTTATTTCAGAGCTTTATTTAACTACTTGCTTTTTGAAACTGGCCTTGAATTAGTGCTTCCTTCATTTCTTTTTCTCTCTCTTTGGTATGTTCACCACAGCTGGAATCAGGGGCTGGAGAGTGTTGAAATGAGATGCCAGAGCCATCCATTGCAGGCTTCCAGGATGGCTATGGCCGTGGGAGTCCAGTGACCCTGGGAGGCTGAGATGGACTCAGTTCTTCTGACTTCATGTGACTGGAGGAGCCCCAACTCTGGAATTTTATCATGGTCTTTCATACTGGGGGTTCAGCCAGCCCATGGGAAACTGGACTTGGGCAGGGCCACCTGGCAACAAATCCAAACTGAAATAGGAATCTGCTCTTTAAGGCCAACTGTGAAAATGTACGTGGGCCCACAGCCCAGCCCAGATGCCTAAAGGACATTGGGAAGGGAGGAAGTTGGATCAAAAAACTTTTAGCCGCACACTGAGAATGCCGCTTACTCAATTGGCATTTCTTTATGCACTGAGCCTGGAATATGGGAAGGGCCACTGAATGTGTTCTCAGGTCCATAAACAATGGCAGGGGCACAGTATTCCAGGAGCCTGTTTTAAAAGATGTTGTAGATTTTTTTTTCTTGACAGTCCTAACTAATTTTATTTTTTAAAAACTTTTTCTCATTTTGGAGTATAGCCAATTAACAATGCTGTCATAGTTTCAGGTGGACAGCAAAGGGACTCAGCCATATACATATACACATATCCATTCTCCCCCAAAGTTCCCTCCCATCCAGGCTGCCACATAACATTGAGCAGAGTGCCCTGAGTTATATTCATTTTTTAAAAAAGGAATGGTAACCCTTTGTTGAGACAAATAGCTAGCATTGAGTACTCTTGTGGGATATATTGTAAGAGACATGGGTTCAATCTCTGGGTGGGGAAGATCCCCTGAAAGAGGTATGGTAACCTACTCCAGTATTCTTGCTTGGAGAATCCCATGGACAGAGAAGCCTGGTGTGCGACAGTCCATCAGGTTGCAAAGAGTCTGATACGGCGGTAACAACTTAGCAAACACACACATGGGATATATTAGTCATTGATTACTTACCTTTTCTAATAGGTCAGGCACTCCTGGAAGTGAGGCCCCTTAGGCCCAGGGGAAGGCTGAAACTCGAAAGGGATCATTGGGATCATCCATTGCAGTGGTCCTTAACATGATCCCACATTGGAATCGCATGAGGATATTGTAAACCTACTGGTGTCTGGATCTCATTTCAGACCAATGAAATCAGAATGTCTAGGGGAACCCTCAGAGAAGGCGATGGCACCCCAGTCTAGTACTCTTGCCTGGAAAATCCCTTGGACAGAGGAGCCTGGTAGGCTGCCGTCCATGGGGTCGCAAAGAGTCAGATGTGACTGAATGACTTCACTTTGACTTTTCACTTTCATTCATTGGAGAAGGAAATGGCAACCCACTCCAGTGTTCTTGCCTGGAGAATCCCAGGGATGGGGGAGCCTGGCAGGCTGTCGTCTATGGGGTCACACAGAGTTGGACACGACTGAAGCGACTTAGCAGCAGCAGCAGGGGAATCCTTCCTAACATAGTGTGTTTTAACACCTCCCTAAGCATTCTGCTGTGCAACTAAAGTTGAGAAACACCAAGCTAGGTGAATTTTACATATGAACTAGAGGCCCAGGGAGATGGAATATCTTGCCCAAATGATGTAGCTAGTTATTGTCAAAACCAGATTCTTATCTAACCCTCTTATGTCACATTAAGTTGCTTCTCTTTATTGTGGTTTCATGATAAATTAAAAGCACATTTCAAAATGTAAGTTTCTAACGTAACATTAAGAAATGGATTTCACTTTAAGGCAAACAACAATTGAATCACCAGTGCACTCATGGTTTCCTATGTGATGATCTCTTGACAGATGTGACTGTTCATTGCATTTGGGGCCAGTGAGTCAAATATTGGCTCCTTGACTGCTTCTCCATTGCAGGCTCAGCACTCTGGCATTCGGTTTCTTCTCCGGAAATCTTGCAACTCCTTTGATTCCCTTTGTTAATAGAAAACACTCTCCATGAGTCTTTGGCTGGTGATATGGATATACCAAGGAAACGTTTTCTGCAGAACTCACTTCATTTGGGGACCATGTGTCCAGAAGAGCTATCATTTCTGGCCTATGCACCAATAGCACATGTGCCATCACCATTCAACGAGACATCTGGTTACCAACTAAATAACTGAATTGGATGTCAGCAGCCAGCCCTGGAAACGTACTAGTTTTTGTCCAGCCCACCATATTTGCCACCCTGAAATGAAAATTCATAACCAGGCTTACCAACGATACCATTTAATTTCATTTCATAGCTAAGACTTCAAGGTGTTCTGGTCTCTACACAAAACACTTTAATTTCTTCTTGTGTCAAAAAAAAAAAAATGTTAAAACCTATGATGTAAATTTCAAGGCATTTAGAGAAATTGCCTTATCTAGACTAATGGTCTTCAATCCTGGCTACATCAGACTCATATGGGGGTTTAAAAATATAACGTCGTTTGGGCCCCACCCCTGATATAGTTAGTCTGAGGAGGGACCAAAGCATGAACATTTTCAAATGCTCCTCAGCTGAGTCTTATGTACAGGTTGGGTTGAGAACCACTGCACCTGGTTATTAAAGAGGGCTCTGAGCTTTGAATTTTCATTCTGGCCTTAGTGCTATAGGAATCACATCTCATTTTATTTATTCAACAAATTTATGTTCAAGAGGGAAAGTAATTTTGCACTACTTTCCATAAGTATTTTTTTCTCCAAAAGCCCTTATACTTTTTTTTCATCTTTGCAGCCTCCTTATAGCTAAAGCAGGGATTGATCACCCCTGGGAAGGAGAAGGTAGGAGCTGCCAAGAATGGTGGTTTGCAAACCGAGATGCCCTTTAGAATCTCCTGGGAAGCTTTAAAAAATTGCCAGTGCCTGGCCACTCTAGACTAATTAAATCAGAGATTTGGGGGAATGGGCCCAGGGAATACTATAAACGTACCCCAGGCGTAATAGCTTTTTGTTACACAGTCAAGGCTGAGACCGATGGCTCTAGTGAGAAATGGATGACGTGTCAACATAAAATGAGGTTCTTGTTTCTTAAGATCTTGCATATTTTCATGTAAGCTTGTGAAATCTAAGGGAAAGTATCTATTTATCTATAATTGGAAGAGATGGAGGCTAGTTTTATTATTGACAATATTATTTATGATTTAACAAATAAATATTTATTGAGCAGTTACTCTGTGCAAGGAAACTGTGATTATAACCCACCACCCGAAACAGTGGAAACAGTGGCTGACTTTATTTTTCTGGGCTCCAAAATCACTGCAGATTGTGATTGCAGCCATGAAATTAAAAGACGCTTACTCCTTGGAAGGAAAGTTATGACCAACCTAGATAGCATATTAAAAAGCAGAGACATTACTTTGTCAACAAAGGTCCATCTAGTCAAGGCTATGGTTTTTCTAGTGGTCATGTATGGATGTGAGAGTTGAACTACAAAGAAAGCTGAGCGCCAAGGAATTGATGCTTTTGAACTGTGGAGTTGGAGAAGACTCTTGAGAGTCCCTTGGACTGCAAGGAGATCCAGCCAGTCCATCCTAAAGGAGATCAATCCTGGGTGGTCGTTGAAAGGACTAATGTTGAAGCTGAAACTCCAATACTTTGGCCACCTGATGCGAAGAGCTGAGTCTTTTGAAAAGACCCTGATGCTGGGAAAGATTGAGGNGTTTTTCCAGTGGTCATGTATGGATGTGAGAGTTGGACTATGAAGAAAGCTGAGCACTGAAGAATTGATGCTTTTGAACTGTGGTGTTGGAGAAGACTCTTGAGAGTCCCTTGGACTGCAAAGAGATCCAACCAGTCCACCCTAAAGGAGATCAGTCCTGGGTGTTCATTTGAAGGACTGATGTTGAAGCTGAAACTCCAATATTTTGGCCACCTGATGCAAAGAGCTGACTCATTTGAAAAGACCCTGATGTTGGGAAAGATTGAAGGCAGGAGGAGAAGGGGACGACAGAGGATGAGATGGTTAGATGGCATCACCGACTCAATGGACATGAGTTTGGGTAAACTCTGGGAGTTGGTGATGAACAGGGAGGCCTGGCATGCTGCGGTTCATGGGGTCGCAAAGAGTTGGACACGACTGGGTGACTAAACTGAATTGAACTGACTTTATGGACCCTTGTCAGTAAAGTAATGTCTCTGCTTTTTAATATGCTGTCTATGCTGGTCATAGCTTTTCTTCCAAGGAGCAAGCGTCTTTTAGTTTCATGGCTGCAGTCACCATCTGAAGTGACTTTGGAGCCCAAAGTTTCTGATTCCACTGTTTCCTCATCTATTTGCCATGAAGTGATGGGACCGAATGCCATGATCTTAGTTTTCTGAATGTTGAGATTTAAGCCAACTTTTTCATTCTCCTCTTTCACTTTCATCAAGAGGCTCTTTAGTTCCTCTTCACTTTCTGCCATAAGGGTGGTGTCATCTGCATATCTGAGGTTATTGATATTTCTCCCAGCAATCTTGATTCCAGCTTGTGCTTCATCCAGCCTAATATTTCACATGATATGCTCTGCATACAAGTTAAATAAACAGGGTGACAACATACAGCCTGATGTACTTCTTCACCAATTTGGAACCAGTCTGTTGTTCCATGTCCGGTTCTAATTGTTACTTCTTGACCAGCATACAGATTTCTCAGGAGGTAGGTCAGGTGGTCTGGTTTTTCCACCTCTTTAAAAATTTTCCACAGTTTGTTGTAATCCACACAGTCAAAGGCTTTAGCATAGTCAATGAAGCAGAAGTATATGTTCTTCTGGAATTCTCTTGCTTTTTCTATGATCCAACAGATGTTGGCAATTTGATCTCTGGTTCCTCTGCCTTTTCTAAAACCAGCTTGAACATCTGGAAGTTCTTGGTTCACGTACTGTTGAAGCCTGGCTTGGAGAATTTTGAGCATTACTTTGCTAGCATGTGAGATGAGTGGTTGTGCAGTAGTTTGGACATTCTTTGGCATTGCCTTTCTTTGGGATTGGAATGAAGACACTTTTTTCAGTCCTGTGGCCACTGCTAAGAAGTGATCGTTTAGGAGCCAGATAAACAACATGTTACATAAAAGTAGACAGAAGCAGATGATGCCAGAGGCATTCTGGAAGCCAAATTGGCAGAATCGATGATGGACATGATGTGAAAAAGGGAGGGCCAGGGTGGCCCCCAGGTGACCTGCTCACTTGGCTGGGGGATGGTTCCATTTACTGAAAAGGATCTGCTGAGATAGGACCAGGAGCATTGATCATGTCGGGTTGGAGGAGAAAGAGGCTGGTTGAGTTGGCCTGATCCTCAGGGACTTCAGCTGCAGGTGCCAAATCCAGCATCCCTGGGATGCAGGTGGTGACTGCAGTTAGAGTGGTGATGGAGAAGCTCAGGGAAAATGTAAAGGATAAGAAGAGAAAGGGGTGGATTGAGCCCTGGGGTACCCACTAGAAGAGGCTGAAGCTGCAAGGGGGCTGGAGAAGGGAAGGCTGGAGTCACGGGAGGAGGACCAGGAGCATGTGGGGCCAGCCCAGGAGGCCTGAGGGTCTGCTCAACAAGCTGCCGTTCTGCTGAGAGATCAAGAAAGACAAGGCTGACAGAGACCATTCAGTTGAGGAAGAGCTTATGGCTGGAGGAAAAGGAACAGGTCTTTGCAGACACAGGCAAGCATATCATGGACCTGGAGGACTCTCCTCTTGACCTGAGATAGATATGTGGTGGGGAGCCACGGGGGAAGCAGGGGTGAAAAGGTGGGTTGGCACCAAGTGTGAGCAGCCTCGGGCACCAGGTGAAGAGGTCTGAACCTTCCCCAAGCCTGCAGGCTGCTGTCAGGTATGTGACAGGGTCAGGTTTGCAGTGAAGCAGACCCATCTGGCCACACGTTGGGGCCAGACTCCTGGAGGGGCTCCAGGTCTGGAGCAAGTTCAGAGGCTGCAGAGAGTTCTGGGGAGAGAAGGGGCCCTTTGCCAGGTGGTGAGGAACAAACAGGTACAAAGGTGCTGAGGAGGGAGAATAGATAGAAGCCAGGAGCACAATTTGGGGAGGATGAGGGGGGGCACAAGTGAGGATGCCCAGAAGTTCTGAGTCTGGGGCGCTGGATCAGCATCATTGGCTGAACTAGGAGGTGCGGGGGAAGGGCACTTTCTTGGTCTTGTATCTTTAGTTTGCTCCAATCCTGCTGCATAATCACATCTCTCATTTTCTGTATCTTGACACTTCGACACTGGGGCATCGCCAGCCTTGGAGGGGCTGCCCCTCCCACGGCTGGCTAATTCCTAGAGACGGCAGACAACACCCCGTGCCCATCTTTCATGTACAACCCAGCCAACCCAGAGCCCACACCCCTAAGTCCTCTACCAGACTAGCATAGGTAACCAGGTGGCAATATCTGGAAGGGACCAGGGGATGCTGACTGGACACCTGGAAGTAGGAGTTCTTACAAGACAGATGGGGGCTGGAGCCAGGGCACAGAGAAGATGGTCCAGGCATGTGTCACTGGGAAGAGGGGTGCAAATGAGAGGGAAGCCTGGAGAGCCGCTACGGAGGCTGAGTGGGCAGTTAGGGAGCAGGGAGAGCCCGGGAGAGGGGTGTCTGTCCAAGAAGCCTTGTGGGGAACCCTTCCTGTGTGTGTCATGTCAGTCATGTCCAACTCTATGACCCCATGGACTGTAGCCCGCCAGGTTCCTCTGTCCATGGGGATTCTCCACGCAAGTATACTGGAGTGGGTTACCATGCCCTCCTCCAGGGGATCTTCAGGGATCGAACCCAGGTCTCCTGCATTGCAGGTGGATTCTTTACCAGCTGAAATACCCAGAAAGCCAACTCTACTCCCTTATTTCTACAAATCAGATGTCCTCCAAGTGCAGCAGGGTTTGTGAGCCTCACCCAACACACATATCCACAGAAGCAAACATGCATTCAGCACTGAACAGCCACTGACTTCCCGTGATGGCTTGTCCAACACCTCTCAAGATCTTCTAGTTGAACAGTCCTCATAAGGGCCTCCTGCTACAGTGAAAGTTGCTTTTGTTATCACTACTTAAAGTCTTGACCAGTAGCCTCAGGACCTTAGGAATGTGCACGTGAATGCACTCACAAATGACCGTGTTCTCCGTCCATCTCAGGAAAGGCTTTCAGTGTGGCAGAAGACAGACGCTGCTGCCTCTTGTGAAGTCACCAAGTCGTGTCTGAGTCTTTTGCAACCCCGTGGACTACAGCCCACCAGGCTCCTCTGTCCATGGGATTTTCCAGGCAAGAATACCGGAGTGGGCTGCATTTCCTTCTCCAGGGGATCTTTCTCATCCAGGGACCAAACCCACATCTCCTGGTTGTCAGGCAGATTCTTTACCACTGAGCCACCAGGGAAGCCCCAGGACAGAGGCTATTACTAAATAGACCCAACTGCCCATACAGGCCCAATCCACAAATTAGCTGCTTGTCAATGAAGGTCAGTTGCAGGCAGATGCTCGCCGGGACATGGGTCTGATAGAAGTTCAGGTTCACTTTTTTCTTCTGAGGCCATTTCCAATAGAAGACTGAAATTGGTAAAGTGGGCAGAGATGTGCTAAGCCCAAAAGGTAACTGCTGAGCAGTGATAGTCCTTTTGAGGCGGTTCTGGCAAGCAGCAATCAAACCGGGCTGGCAGCCTCTAGGCTGCACCAAGCACTGAGTCATCCCTCGCCCTCAGGGGAGTATTTCGGGATCACCCTTTAAAACCCAAGGCTGGCAAGTGTTAGAGGACCCAAGATTTGCTTGAATCAGGTGAGAGAGGAGGCACAAAGAAGCAACAGTGACTGTCATGCGAGGAGACGATGTTATACTCGTGCTACGCTCCGCCAAGTCGCCAAGCCGTGTCCGACTCTGCGATCCCATGGACGGCAGCCCACCAGGCTCCCCCATCCCTGGGATTCTCCAGGCAAGAACAATGGAGTGGGTTGCCATTTCCTTCTCCAATGCATGAAAGTGAAGAGTGAAAGTGAAGTCGCTCAGTCATGTCTGACTCTTAGCGACCCCATGGACTGCAGCCCACCAGGCTCCTCCGTCCATGGGGTTTTCCCGGCAAGAGTACTGGAGTGGGTTGCCATTGTCCCCTAGAAACACAGGAGGCATGCCCTGTAGGGCCACGTGGGGCAGCACCAGGATGGATCAGAAGATGGAGGGAATGGGAATATGCAGGCAAGAGCCTGAGTTGTGGTTTCCAAGGGAACAGACAGGTGTGACAGGGTGAGCAGGATCAGGATGGGCTGGTTGAGTCATTTCAGTGGGTTCCAGGCAAACAGGCTGTCCCAAGTGTCCGATACCTGGCCCTGAGGTGGTTAGGGCTGGTGGACAGTGGCCTGGAGAGTGAGAACCCAGTAGAGGACTTAGGGGTGTGGGCTCTGGGTTGACTGGGTTGTACATGAAAGATGGGCACGGGGTGTTGTCTGCCATCTCTAGGAATTAGCCAGCCGTGGGAGGGGCAGTCCCTCCAAGGCAGGCAGTGTCCCAGTGTCGAAGTGTCAAGATACAGAAAATGAGAGATGTGGTTATGCAGCAGGATTGGCGCAGGGCCGCCGGGGACATGCTGAACAGGAGGAGGGGGTGCAGAGTGGGCTCTGACTTTGCCCACAGCTCAGCGGCCCCCGCTGCCCCCAACCCACAGCCCAAGCACATGTGCGTGACTTTAAAGACCTAAGCATTCCTTGGCCACCAGCACTCCAGCAGGCAGTGGTGGGCTGTGCCCAAGGTCCCAGGCTTCCCAGCCCTTCCAGCAGTGGTTTGCTGGGCTTGGTGGTTTAAAGGTCCTCTGTCAGGTGCAGGGAGGGGAAGGCCTGTGATGCTGCTGACCCAGGGGCAGGGGCCTTGCCATAGCCAAGCTGGCAGGAAGATCCTCCTTGGCCTTCAGGTGGCAGGTCCCAGGTCAGACATAGGACCTGACCAGCAGGGGGTCCTCCTGCCAAAGACGGGGCAGTGGGCACAGTTCTCCAGGGGTCCTGGCAAGCCCTCAGAGCTCCAAGACTGGAGGCGAAACTCTGCGGTTAGACCTTGCTGGTTACTGAGGCCAGACTCTGAACACTCTACATATCAACACCTATCACTCCCCTCCAGCCTCGTTTCCCAAAGAAAGTGACAGTGACGCCTCTGCCACCTGGGACCACCAGCCACAGTAGGCGCACCAGCTTCCTTGCCTACGTCCAGGGACAAAGGGACCCGCCTATCAGCTTGTGGGATGACTTGTGATGAGTTTGTGCAGAGGGCTCCCTAGCCCACGGACACAGTGCAGACTCATGACCTCTCACAGGGGAGAACTCCTCCCCGGTAGTGGTCCAGGCGTCATGCTGAAGCCTGTTCTCCTTTATTCCTTGCAAAGGCACCAGGAGGGCAGCACTGTTACCTCCCCACTTTACAGATGAGTAAACTGAGGCACTGAGAGGCACTCGCCAAAGATCTCACCACCATCCCAGGTGGGACTGAATGGTGGATTAACTTCTGACATAAGCAACCAGACCAACCAAGGTCTTCCCTCCCCTTTGGGGAGCAGGGAAAAGCTGCAGACACCCCTTCCCAGGTGGCTCAGTTGTAAAGAACCCACCTGCCAATGCAGGAGACTCAAGAGACACGGGTTCGATCCCTAGGTTGGGAAGATCCCCTGGAGAAGGAAATGGCAACCCACTCTAGTATTCTTGCCTGAAGAATCCCATGGACAAAGGAGCCTGGTGGGCTGCAGTCCACAGGGTCGCAAAGAGTAAGACATGGCTGAGCAACTGAGCACACACCACATCCCAAGATTTTCCCTAAAATGGGCATCTCTGCCTGGGTTTTCTCTATTTCTTCAAGCGATTATCTAGTTGTTGTGTCAACATCAAAGAGTCGAGTTCTGTTCTCTCCACATCTTCCTGGTGGCATTTACAGAGATGCTAGTGGAGGAGGATGGGGCTAGCTGCACTTCCCACCTTGAAACTGGGACCCCGCCTGGCTACCACGGTCTGTACAGACAGCTGCCCTGCCGCCCATCTCCCAGCCCTCTCAGCTGAGTCTCTACTTTTATTTTATAAGTAGGTTGATCGAGATAGATTTCTGAAAATCTTAGAGGAATGAACAGGTTGGTTTCTTAGGGGATTTGCTCAGGAAATGAGATTTTGCCTGTCTCCCAAAGGAGAAAGGATATGTCTAAATTATTGATAGAGAAATATGCTCATCTAAGAAGCTCGTATAGCAGACTGACTGCGTGCTGATTGGCACACACGTCTGTCCTGTGTATTAACTCCTCCGCCCTCTCCATCACCCTCCCCACCCCCGACCCATGCTGCTCAGGGCACAAGTGGTCAGCATCCCACCCACTGCTTCTGCAGAGGGGCCCTGTCCACCGACTAAGGAGAGGCAGTAAGTACATCGTCAGGTTTCCACGGAGCACCTACAAGAAGACACATCCCAACTGTGATTTCTGAATACCACCCTGGCTGACTCTCTGTGCTCAGTGGCCTCTGGCTTTTAAAGAAACATAAGGGACCGGAGCCAAGTGGAGACTGGGACGGCCGCCCAGACTTGACCATCACTGAGCTCCATTTCAGCGGAGTGTTGGAGAGAACGTGGCAGCCCCTAGCTCCCTGGGGAATGGCTCAGAGGGGGCCCTCTACCTTCATGAGAAAGAGCGGCCTCCTCAGCGTAATCAGAACCCGTAATCAGAACCCGGTGGAAGTGACCAAGAAACCAGGCAGTCAAAGGTGTCCTCGCCCCCTTGGTCGAGCTGTACACATCCGTGCCCCTCCCGCCTGGATTTGTTCCATGTTTGTTGAGCGAATGAATGAACGGAGTTGGAGACAGCAGAGCTGTAAAGCTGAGTGCTCTTCAGAGGGTGCAGAAGCTGGTGTGGCATCAAGCACAGCTTGGAGAATGCACAATGGCGATCGCTCTTAGCTGGTATCCCCATTGTGTCCCATAGATGAGTTTGCCTCCATTTTTAAAACCACTTTAAATAAAATGGAAATGTGTCAATAGGTAGAAGTCAAGATCAAAGAACAGAAAAAGAGAAATAGAACAGAAAAAGCTGCCTGTGGGGCTTTGAAATACAACTGGCAATGTTGAGCCACATTTTTTTTTCTGAACTTGCTAACAGCCAAAGAAAAGAGGAAAATATGGCCGATACTATGATTCTCGCTGTTTTCAAAAGTGGCTCAACATGTTGATCAACAGATGAATGAACAAAATGTGGTCTATCCATATAATGGAATATTAGTCAGCCTTTAAAAGGTATAAAATTCTGACACCTGCTACCACATGGAGGAACTATAAGGACACTGCACTTGGTGAGATGAATCGGTCCCAGAAGGGCAAATGCTGTGTGATTCCACTCATTTGAGGTCCCTGGAGAAGTCACATTCACAGAGACAAAGTAGGATGGAAGTTTTCTGGAGCTGGGGGAGGGGCTGGGGAGTTAATGGGGACAGAGTTTCAGTTTAGGAGGAAGAAGAAGGTCTGCAGATGGACAGTGGTGATGATAGTACAATGGTGTGAGCATATTTCCCTCTGAGTAGTACACCTAAAAATGGGCTAAAAGGAAAAAAAAAAAAAAAAATGTTGCATATATTTTTCCCACAATGAAAAAGTCAAAAAAAAAAAACTCAAAAAACCCCAAACAAATTAAAAAGTGGATTCGAAGTACCCCTCAAGGGAACGATAGTTTTCCTGGAGTCTTTCAGTCTGAAAGCTGTTTCTCAGGATCCGATTGCCAGACACCAGCCTACTGGGCATGCAGCATCTGGCTCCTTAAACCATGGCCTCCTCTCTAGCTGGCATTAGAAAGAACAGCTCTTGGAGGGGTGAGCATTGGAGAGTGGGCGTGGTCAGAATGATGTCACAGAGGGCCAGTGAGCAGGAGGAAAAGTGCTGCTGGGATCTGGATTCAGGCTGCACAGGCCAGGATGAGACGGGTGCAGCAAGGGTGGGGGCAAATGTCTAGATCATTCTAAGATGTTTGGAGGAGGCCAGCAGATTAGCGCCCTGGAGCTGCCGTAACACATTTCCACAAACTATGGGGCTTACAATTCCTAGAATTATTCTCTCACAGTCCTGGAGGCCAGAAGCCTGAAATAAAGCTGTCAGCAGGTCCACCATCTCTCTGAAGGCCCTAGGGACGGGTCCTTCCTGTCTCTCCCAGCTTCTGGAAGCTCAGGCTCGGCTTGGCCTGTGGCCACATCACTCCAGGTCCTACCTCTGGTCACAAGGCCTCTCTGAGCCTGTGTCTGCTCCTTTTCTGGTTCTTATAGAGACACTCTCATTGGACTTAAGACCTACTAATCCAGGATGCTCTCATCTCCACCCTTAACTAGCTGAATCTGCAAAGACCCTCTCTCCCATTCTGAGGTTCCAGAGGGACACGCATTTCTGGGGGTACTATTCTACCCAGTACAGCTGGCATCTTGTCCATGGGCTGATGGCCATGTGGGTTCTATGGAACCCAACGCTGGGCTCTGGACAATAGGGGCTGTATGTTAGAAAGCTCTTCAGGGAGGAGAGACCACACCGCCATCCCTGCCTTTCCTCTCTGACTCTGTTCTTGAATGGTTTCCATGTACACAGTGGGGTCTCTGGTCCTTCCCTCACTGCCCCCGCCCCCCCCCCTCCGCCGGCCATCTGCTATCTACTTGGTGGCACTGGACATTCTGTTCCTTCAAGCCATGTCCACCTTGAGAAAATTGCCCCCGGCCGGCCCCAGTGCAGGAGGGTGACCCGCAGTAGTGCTGCTGGACAGCTCAGACGCTGGCAATCCTGCTGGGCCTTTGACCAGTGGGCTCCCTTGGGTCCCAGATCCATGCTGAGTTCAGCTAACATGGGGTCCTCCCCTCTAGCTGCCTGCTGGCCTCATCCCACCAGACAGAGCCTCCTATACTACAGGAGTGATTGACAGCTTCCAGGGCTGCTGGCAAAGGCCAGGGCAGCTCAGGGGCCATGAGGCTGGGCCAGGCGGGGATCCAGAAGCTCCGGAGTTTGCAGAGTCCAACGCAGCCAGGAGAGCCAGCTGGTCACAGAAGGGCAGAGAAGGGATGGCCAGGGAGTCACAAGCAGACAGAAGGGTGTGGCAGCCATTGGGCACCAAAGCCATGTATCTCGAGGCCAGTGGACCCGCAGTGGATGGCTGGACTTTCCCCACCTCTGCCCGCGCACTCGGTGGATGTCAGCTGTGCAGTCACTGCTGCAAGGCCCACGGGGCCGCCCTGCAGGCAGAGAGCTAGATGGGCTTGCCTGCTCCCTGCCCCCTGGAGCAGGACTAAAGGCCTCGGAGGAACTTGAAGGGGGGCCTCTGGCTGAGGGAGGTCCCTGAGCCCTGCCTGGTCTCCTTAGGAGAGGGGTCTGGGCTGCTCCCAGAAGAGGGTAAGCTCCTTCCTGCCCAGCCGCTCTGAGGGGCCCATAAGGGGGTGGGCCCCCTATGTTCTGCGTACTCAGAATCCCAGACAATCTTGCATTCACTCTGATGACCAGAACCTGCTAGAACACCCCCAGACTCCCTTGCAGTGCCTTGGGGTCTCTGAGCCATGAGGCTGCAGCCCTCCTCTCCCCTCCCCTCCCAGCCCTTCCCTCCACTCCCCTTCCCTCCTCCCCTCTCCCCTCCCCTCCTCTCTTGTTCTCTCCTCTTCTCTCCAAAGGTGAATTTCTTTTCATAAAGAGAAAAAAAAAATCAACCTTTAAATTGAGGTAGCTCTAGCGTTGTGATGACCATTATCAGAAGTCGTGTTTAAGCCACCCACGGTTAATTTTTTATTTATAAAAT
>SJYV01037468.1:612793-628725 GCA_006410875.1 Neotragus pygmaeus | reverse complement strand
GGAGACACCAGAAACTCAGATCCAGGCTGTACTAGGATTTCATCAGTGAGGGCAGGGTCTTCCAGGGAGCGGGAGAGGAGAGGCCAGCAGAGGCGGGGAGGAGGGGCAGGCAGCCCCCGGCCTGGGTCCTGCTCTCTCGCCCTGTCGGCAGCACGGCCTTGGGACTCAGCTGCTGCACACGGACAGGCCAACGCGCCTGCCAGCCCCAGAACCGCTAAGCTTGTGCAGCAGTGAGTCTCTGACCATCTCCCTCAGTCAGTGCCTCCCGTGCCAGGGTGGCTGCAAGGGCCCTTCCCGAGCAGAGCATCCAGGGCTCCAGCCTCCTGTCAGGAATGGGGAATCAGGCTCTCAGCTGGGAGAGGATTTGCCCAGGCCACGCGGCCGCTTAGAGACAGAGCCGGACTCCCACTCTCACTCTCCGGCTCCCTTTCTGGCATCCCTTCCCTCTCCCCTCACTCGTTACCCCTCAGGGGACCATCTGGCCAGCCAGAGACACAAGATGAAGGGCAACCTTTAAGTATCTGCTCCACCACTAAGGAAGGTTGCATGAGCCCAGCCTTAGCGCTGGGGCAGGACCTTCTGTCTAACCTACCTCCTGCCAGGGCTGCTGTGTGTCTGAGGCCAGCCCGCAGGAATCTCCCCGGTGCTGCGTGGGAACAGCCGTAAGAGCCCTTGCCCATCATCAACTCTGGAGGGCAGAGTTCACAGAAGTGTTTTCCCCTGAATTGTGAGAGTGATGTGCAGGTTAATAAATCTCTCCGTCAACAGCGGTATGCCTGGCCCAGAGGTAGTAAAAGAGGCCCCTCTGATGGCCGCAGAGGGGCCATTATTGAAGGGAGATGCCGAGGGGGGCGCATTGTGTTCTTGCAGAGGAAGTGAGAAGGAATTTAGAGGAAATGTCTGCTCTGAGATACTGCATCTTGGGGGCAGTGGCTGCTGAAGAAAGGCACCGCCTTCTCCAGACACATTCAAGTGTTCCCAAATGGTTTTCAAGGGGAAGAACAGGTCCTGACCCCCGTGTGAGGGGTATCCCAAAACTCTCCTCAGAGCAGAAAGTCTTCTCAAAATGAGCAGGGGTGACAGGCCGCTTCCTGACCCTAGTCTCAAAAATCGCACAGTGGCAAAGCTTAGTGGTCACCTGGCTCCTCGCAACTCAGAGTGTCATCCGGGGACCAGCAGCATCGCCCTTCCTGGAAGCCTGTGAGAAATTCAAAACCTCAGACCCCAGTCCAGGCCCACTGAATCTGAGCTGACTCTTCAACAAGATTTTGCAGGATTCATGTGAACATCCAAGTTCAAAAAGCACTAACCTGGGCATTTCCCTGGTGGTCCGGTGGCTAAGAATCCACCTTCCAGTGTAGGAGGCTTGGGTTCAATCCCTGGTTGGGGAGCTAAGATCCCACATGCCACAGGGTACCTAAAAGCTTATACGCCTAAACTAAAGAGCCTGTGCACCACAACTGAGATTTGATGCAGCCAAATAAGTATATAAATACTTAAAAAGAAAAAGAAGAGGACTGATCTCGTCCCAGTGTTTCACTCTACAAATGAGGAGACCAAGGTTCAGCGAGGGGAAGAAAATGGTCCCAGCCCACGCCACAAGTGAAACTGCCAAGACGGCTCAGAATTCAGCTCAGGCTCTGTGTTATATCCTCTGTATGCTGCTTAAGTGACCTCCCCTGGGCGGCATTGCTCTCTGCCTGCATGGGGAAGCTCCCACAGGGAGGACAGGCATCCAGAGCGGGCTGGACCACTCCCGGTGGTCGCTCAGCCTGAAACCTTTCTCTGGGGACTGGGAAACAGCCAACCTCACATGTCCTTGGGTGCCTGAGACAAACCACAGGCCCTGAACTAGCCCTTGCATGGTGCCCAGGTCTGTTTTCAGGACTGGCCTGTGTGAGCCAGGACCCCTAGGACAGCTGGGTCCTTTGTGGGCCCAGCAGCCAGAGAAGCTCCACCTAGCCCAGTCTGTGCTACACATGCTACCCCCAGAGGCACTGAGGGTCGGGTTTAACCATGGCCAGGCGGCCACTCGGGGAGGCCTTGCTTTGCAGGGAAAAGCTCAGGCAGAAGTCAGGTGTAGCATTTGGCTCCCAGTCCTGACGCCTGATGACAGGATGTTAAATTTATTTTTATTTCTTTTTTGGCCGCACCTTGCTGCATGTGGGATCTTAGTTCCTCAACCAGGGATTAGAACCTGTGACCCCTGCAATGGAAGCGTGGATTCTCAACCACTGGACTTCCTGGGAAGTGCTTGCCGTGATAGGATCTTAAACAGATCCTCTTCCTTGCATCACCGGGAGACCAGGAGGATTGAAGACAAGCAGTTGTGCTAAGGGAGCCCTGCTCTCCACAAGGCCCCTGGAGGGTCCCTCTGTGAAGATGTAGAGGGGAGGGTGGTCCTAAAGACAATATCTTGTGCAAATGCAGGGGGCCAGGGCTGTCATCGCCACAGCTGGACTTGGGCCCCTCGTCCACGCTGGGTATCCGGGCTGGGCAGCGCTTGGGTCTGTCTCTTTGGCACCTCCTGCAGCTCCAGGCACACATATTGGGCACAGCAAAGCCCAGAACCAGAAGCTAACCCGAGTTCCCTTTCTAGGTCTTTGTGATGAGGAAGCCCAGCAGAACCTGAAAGCTGCTCGGGGAGAGCTAGCAGGAGCAAAGACAGAAAGGAAGAGGAAAGGAAAGACGTGCTAGGCTGCCCCACACCCTACCACCCTACCCACTGACCTGCGTGCAGTACCCATGTGCTCCAATCAGGTGGCTGGTGGGGACGTCGAAGTCCTGGCGAACACTGGATGGAGAGCAAGAAGAAAGGGCTGTAAGCACGTCTCTGCCTGACTCGGGCTGCCAGGCAAACTTCAAGGGTGGCCGGGGCTCCCCTGGGTTCCAGGCTGAGGCCCAGGACTCCCGCTTCGTCGGGAACCCGAGTTTCTGAGCTCTGTGCCCACCCTGGGGCCGGAGCCTGGGACTCAACTCTGCTCTGGGCAACGGCCTCCACTCTGGGTTCATCGGGCCCTTTGTGGACAACCAGAGGTTAGTGATAGAAGCATGCCACAGCAGAAAGGGCCCTGGGTTTGGGATCCACGCCCTGCAGTCACACTCTGTCACTTACTGATGGTAGGGGCTGGACATCCCCAGCCCTGTCCTCTGAATACAAGTCAGTTAAATAGGAGGAATGGCCTCGAATGCCTCCTTCAGTCCAAAAACAATAGCTACCACCACCTGGGCACAAACACTGTATCAGGCCGAGTATAATCATTGTTTCCTAAATCTTGAAAGAAAACCAAGGCTCCAAAAACTGACTTGCCCAGGACACTCAGCTCATGGGTGATGGCGCTGGAGGGCGATCTAGCTGCCAGTCTCAGTGGCCTGCGTTCCCCTCGCCCCACATCACCCCTGTGGCTCCACCTTCAGAATGGGTGCCCCCGCAAAGGCACGAGGTGAAAGAAACCCGTCAAACTGAAAGGAAGAGGTCTCTAGGTCTGCATGCTACTGGGGGCCAGAGCAATGCAGCCTGTCCTGTCAGCACGGGCCCTGTCACGTGTGAGGTCAGTACTAGGAGGTGAGCCCCTTGCCCCTAAATCTCAAAACCATCGCATTGTATGGAAAGCTCACCGTGACCATACTCCTTCTACCCCAAAGCAAATCCCTCAGGACACAAAGCGTTGTTGCTGAACAGAGCTGTGGGATGGCAAGGAAGGAAGGAGCTCCCCTCCACAGGTTGCACCTTGCATTTCAAACCTCCAGCCACAGGGGGAAATGGCAATTACTATACTTTATAGACATGGAAGGGCCTCCCAGGTGGCGCTAGTGGTAAAGAATCCACCTGCCAATGCAGGAGACGTGAGAGATGTAGGCTTGATCCCTGGGTCAGGAAGATCCCCTGGAGTAGGAAACGCCAACCTGCTCTAGTACTCTTGCCTGGAAAATTCCATGGACAGAGGAGCCTGGCGGGCTACAGTCCACGGGGCTGTAAAGAGTCGACATGACTGAGCTTTTATAGACGTGGAAAGAAGCTCAGAGGTTAACACCGGGGGTAAGGGTGTTATGTGAGGCCAGGGAGCTGGCTCCCCCTATAGCTGCCCACCCAGCACGGGCCATGGCCTGGGCTGCCCCCTACATCCCCACCCCAAAGAGAGTGCCGAGAGGTGGCCCAGAGGTAGGAAGAGCCAAGTAATCATGACGTTTGTTTTTCCTTACAGTGGAAGAGAAGAAAAGTCTGGCCTCAGTTTCATGCTTTAAATCTAAGACTGTCATAAGTCTATAAACCTAAAACATACACCCTGGTTCCACTGTAGAAACACCAGCTCTACGACTCCACAAGAGGAACCCTTTCTTGTGGTTTTTACTAACTGTGGTCAAACGGGGATGGTCCGTGGTCCACACGGCCCTGGGTTAGCACTGCAGGGCCCAGTCGAAAACCACTGAGATGGGGGTCCTTTGGAAGGGCCCTGGAGGCTGGCCCACCAGACATGGCCCAGCAGGCCTGGGAAGGAGTCAGCTGGGGGGACGGGGGGTACAAATGGCTGAGGGTGGCGTGCAGCTGGTGCTGGCTCAGGCAGAAGAATTGATGGAAATACTCCTCGTGGCATACACAGGCATCTTCTGAAGGGAAGAAAATAACCTCAGAGGGGCCCTGGGTAGACTGATAAGCATCGCTGGCCCCGAGCTGCCCCGAAGCTTTCAGAAGCAGTCTGATCTTCATAATCTCAGTCTCATGTTCACCCAGAAGGGCTGCGCGCCTGCGTCAGCTGAGAGCAGAGGGATGGGCAGAGAGGACAATGGGAGGAAATGGTAATTGCATCCTTAGGTGCAAACATGATGGGAAATTCAGAAGTAGACTTAGATATTAAAAGGGAGGAACATCTGTATTTCATATCAGGGCGTTTGGGAGATGCCAAGGAGCAGCTTATGGCTTAAAAGATTTACAACTTTGGCAAATCTAGATGCCCAGACCTCCCTCCAGGGGAAATCCCTGGAGAGCTGAATGTGAGGCGTCTCGGAGCAAAGAAACAGCAGCTTCTGCTCTGCCCAGAGATGAGGCAATTCACATGGCAGGCCAGCACCACGCCTGATTTCTAGCCCTGTTCACTGTGGGGCCACAGACCTCCCCTTTCTGGGTCTCAGTCTCCCCTTTTGTAATATGAGGGGCTCTGTGCAAGGCCAGGCAGTGTCCCAGGAGTAGGGGCTGAATCAGTTGTGGGGGGGTGGAAGGGGGGGTTGCTGCAGAGCTCTAGGGTCCCTACCTTCTGAGCTTCTGAGCTTCAAGTTGCGACGGGCCCTCCCCTAGGACTGACCACCATTACAGTCTAATGAGCAGGTTATTACTTCCATGGTCCTCCTGGGGACCCAGGGGAGTTCCGCAGAGCCCGAGGACCCGGGCACCAGACTGGGTGACAGGAGCCAGGAGGAGTCAGGGCCTGATGAAGTCTGTCCCCTGAGACTGTCCTGTACTGGGGACCCCCTCAAAGAACGGGAACTTGCCTGGATTTTATATTGCAGGAAGCACAGAGTGGTGGGGGCCTGAGCGGACCTGCCCAAGGCATGGAAACTTAAGAGGTGGGGCTTGGCCCTAACTGCCCTGCCACCAACCTCCTCAGCATTCTGGAAGCCAAGGGCCAGAACCTGGATCAATGGTCTGGGGTGATGGCCCAACCCTGGGGGTGTCCAGTCCACCTGCTGACAGAGGAGGGGGCTCTGCTCAGGGTACCAGCAAAGACGGTTTCTCCCAGCTCTGCCTATGTCGGGAGGTCCTGAGACGCTCTCTGCACCAAGAAACAGAACAAAGAGGGCATCAGGGCTGGCAGATTCCCCAGGGCCCAGCACTGTGCAGATGGGAGAATGAATGGCCATAGAAAGGATGCAGCTGGGCCAGAGGTAGTGACAGGTGCCAGCTCACTCTCCGGCTGAAGCTGCTCTGAGAGCTCCACTGGCTCTGTCCAACCCTCCCTCCAGCACAGGGCTCGGAGGGACAAAGGTTCTGGCTCTGAGCAGCTTTCAGGGCACAGGCCTTGGACCTGCAGAATCTGCGGTCTCCAACACTTTCAGGAACACCGGAAAGTCCTCCCTAAAGCCTTGGAGGCCAGCAGGCAAGAACCACCATCTCTGTGATGATAGGGAAACTGAGACCCAGAAAGGAGAAGAGACTTGGGGTCAAAAAGAGTCAGCAGGCCAGGTCTGTGTCCCTGACCTGACACCAACATGACACGGTGCAGCCTGAAACATCACACAGTAGTCAGCCCGGTCAGCCAGCTCCAGGCAGGTACGGGAGCCCTGCAACCCCACTGCTGGTTGCCACCCTCCCTGGCTGAGACACAGCTTGTCCCTTCACTCTACAGCCTACCCAACACGCAAGTGAACGTGTGAATCTGGGCATTTTGTGCAGAAGTTTCTGAATAAGAAGGATACACCCAAGTGGCTAAGAAATAGGGTTCTGGTCTACAGCCAAAATTCACCTAAAATCAGTGTCCATGAGAGGTGGGGTCAGTGGGGTCCTGGCCTGGCTGGGTGACCTCGGGCAAGTCACTGCCTCGCTCTCAGCCTGTGTCTTCATTTATAAAACCAGAGGCATGGAGCAGAAAGGTCTCCAGGGACCTTCCAGGATGTGAACAAGTGTGTCTGATCCACGACTTTGATATTTAAAACATCATGCCTAAAAATAGTTGATAATTAACCAACTATTTTTAGCAGGAGGACCTCACTAGCCACCTTCCCTCCACCTGACCTCTGGGGTACCAGGCCCAGGGCACCCCCAGACCCCACTGGGCCAGCTCCTGCCTGTCCCTCCCAGGAGACCCTCTCCCAGATAATGCACCTTCCACTGTACTCCCAGCCACCTGCAGTGGCCTCCAGAAACCACCACCTATTGTGGGGACTTCTATTGACTCTTGAGGGCAACATCAACAGTGAAAGGACAGCTGTGGAACAACTAAGAGAACCTGGGGTCTCAACTCAGGGACACTGGGATTACTCCCCTCTCTGAGCCTCAGTTTCTTCACCTGCAAAATGGGTATGAAGACACCTTTTTCTATTACAGAATTGCTGTGAGAACTAGATGAGATGAACTATATAAAGCACTTGACATTTGGGAAATGTCACTTCCTGTTTCCTATGATAACAGTCATAAAAACAACAACAAAAAATAACAATGACTGAGCAGCCGCGATTCCTGGAACTTCGACTATTCGTATCACGGCCAAGAACCCAGAATAGATGGAAGCTCCACTCCCAGCGACTGAACTGTGGCCATGGATATCTAAAAAGAATCTGGATGTGGTGGATACTGACTGTTTTCTCAGGAAGGTCGGCAGGGAATTGACAATGAGTCAGAACATCTGGGTGCCAGGTCCCCTCTGCCACCTGCGCTGTGACCTTTGGTAAATTGTTTTCTACCTCTGAGTCTTGAGCGTGGCATCCCCTGACAGTGATAACAATAACCACCTCAAAGGGTTGTTGCAATAAGGTATGAGCCCATAAAAAAGTCTTGCAAACCCCAGACAGCTCCCCAGATGGGAGGGAACAGGTGCTATTTCCATTCTGCCNGGTGCCAGGTCCCCTCTGCCACCTGCGCTGTGACCTTTGGTAAATTGTTTTCTACCTCTGAGTCTTGAGCGTGGCATCCCCTGACAGTGATAACAATAACCACCTCAAAGGGTTGTTGCAATAAGGTATGAGCCCATAAAAAAGTCTTGCAAACCCCAGACAGCTCCCCAGATGGGAGGGAACAGGTGCTATTTCCATTCTGCCGGCAGGGGCCCTAAAGAGGAACGGGCTAGACAGGGACCCAGGAACAGGGCAAAGTATGGGGATGGAGAGAGAGGGACGGACCTAAATGAAGAAAGAGAAAACGGAGATGTCCAAGCCCTTCCCTCCCCATCCCTTTTCCCCCTCACCGCTCCTGGTCCTCCCCCGACATGCCCACACCTTCCTTCCAACCACACCTGGAGGAACCACTCCCTGAAGACCTCTCAGCGGGCCTTCGCCTGCTTTATCCTTTCTGCCTGCCACGACCCTTCCAATGAAGACCTCAGACCTCAAGCTCTGCTAAATATCATCTCCTCCATAAAGAGATACCTCCCATGACCCAGGAGAGAGATGCCCCAACTCTCTGTGGATACCCCCTTCCGAAGAGTGCTCCCTCATACCCACTGCTTTCTGGGTGCCAGCCTTGCTCCTCTAAGCAGCAAGGACTCGGAGGGTCAGGGTGACACTGTCCGTCCAGCCCCGCAGCACCCAGACCTGGGCCCTAACCCTGCATGTGCAGAGCGGATGGACCCAAAATGATGTGAGCCTGCCCACACCCATCTTAAGGAACAGCCTCTGGAAGTGGGGTCCCAGGCCGTGGTCAGAGGCAGGCGGAAACAAGCTTCCCACCCAAGCAGCTGAAGCTAGACTGGAACAGGAGATTCCTTCCAAAGGTGAATGGTCTATTCTTCCTCCTGAGGCCAGTCCTCTCTACCCAGGCATCTGAGCAAGCCCTTCGTGAAATAAGCAGGTGTAGCCCTAGGGTCAATGGGTAGGGCTGCTGGGTCACCAGGCATCAAAAGACCCTCCCAGCTCTGCCACTAACTCTGGGATGGTCTGGGCTTGGTCACCCTTCTCTGCATCCAGCCCCCAGGCTCTGTCTGTGGGCGGACCTGCTGCCCTCATCCACGCCCTGCTGGCACTCACTGGCCATGACTTGCCATCTCTAGGAGCAGACCATGCCGGCTGAAATGAAGTAGAGAGTGAAGCCAGAAGACAAACATCTATTTGTTTGGGGCTCCCTGGTGTCCTGTTTCCCATTCTCCTTCTAAATGGGCAGACATGGCCGAGCAGAGCCTGTCATTCCTCCCCCAGCCCAGGAAGGGCCATGTAGGCACAGGATATGTGGGCGATGGTGTCAGCTGTGTGCCAACCTGCCCTGACTTCTCAGAGCCTTGGTCCCCACATCTGCAAGATGGGATAATGACCCCAGGCCTATGGGCCTGCCCCTTGGGCTACCATCAGCCTGCAAAGCCCAGGGTAGGCTGTTTTTTGGCCAGCCTCAGTTGAGTGGGAGGCACGCCTGCTTCTGTCCACCTCCAAACACTGCCTGAGACCCAGCTTCGGGAAGCTGTTCCAGGGGTGGGGTGTGGGCATGCTCACATCATTCGGGGCCCATCTGCTGTGCACCTGCAGGGGCCCAGGGCCCCTCCCTCTCCCCTCCACCTCCAGCCGAGGCTGCACCCTCAGATCCTGGCTTCCTCGGGGTGAGGGAGCAGACCAGAGAGCTACAGGACAGAACTCTGGTCACTGCACAGGAGCTGGGAGACAGGGCAGCTGGGCACTCCCAGAAGGGGAACCCAGGAGGAAGCAAGGTCAGGCGAAAGAAGGGGGTCTGGGGAGAGTGTCTGCTATCTCCAGCGACAAAGTATAGGCAAGCCCTTTGGGTCTGCTTCCCACATACCACCTTGGCCTCTTCAGACACAACTGCTGAAAGCACTCACTACCCCTCCTCCTTTGTGTTGTTCAGTCGCTAAGTCTTGTCCGACTCTTTGTGACCCCGTGGACTACAGCATGCCAGACTTCCCTGCCCTTCACCATCGCCCAGAGCTTGCTCAAACTCGTGTCCACTGAGTTGGTGATGCCATCCAACCATCTCATCCTCTGCCACCCTCTTTTCCTTTTGCCTTCAAATATGGCCTCCACTGGAATTCAAATCCAGGTTAAAGGTGACCTGTGCATTGAGAAAGTTCCTATCCTCCAGTCTCCCACCTATAGTCAAAGGAACTTGCCATGCTGGGAAGGAGGGCCATTAACCATTTTGCTTGGTCTCCGTGTCCCACCTGGAAGAGACGAGGGAAGGCGAGGCTCCATTCAGGGTGGAGGCAGGGCACACGGTCTGGGCAGTTCTGGGCACCTCCCTTCCTGGACTCAGGTTTAGGGAGTGCGACAGGAGGGTGGAGGAGAACGCTGACGAGAATCCTGTCTATCCCTTCCCACCAGGACAGCACATCTGGGGCCACCAAGATCCTATGATTCTCAGCAGAACAGCCCTCTGCTCAGATCCCCATGTCACCAGCCACGGGCCAGCCCAGCCCCCCTGAGCCAGCCGGAAGCCTCGCCGCGGCTTCTCTCCACCTCTGAGGGTGTCCTGCCGGGCCCAGTCCTAACCCACCCCCAAGCCCAAGCCCCCGCCAGCTCCTGGATATGTCCCACATCTCAAGGTCCTCACCATACAGCCCATCCCTTCCCCAGCCAGTACGGTGGGTCCCTGGGCGGGGGGAGGAGGGGTCGACCACCTTCGGGGCAGCTCCCTGAGCTCACATGCCCCACAAGAGGTGCAGCCCAGGCCTGGCCACTGTGAGGTGTCAGAAGTGGGGACACGACACAGCTCCCTGTAGGCTGAGGAGTGCCAGTGAAAAGGCTCCCTGGAGCCCACCATGCAGGAGGCTCCCCTGGGAGCACGGCAGAGACACGCAGAGGAAGACTGAAGAGACAGAGGGGAGGACACCCAGACCCAAAGACACTGTTTGGGTTTCTAGATCCAGTCACTCCCGAAGCCCTGGGCTTGACAGGAATCGATTAATAGTGTTTGCTGCTTATGGTAAGAAGTGCCTTCTGTTACTTGCCTTTGCCTAACCAGCACTCACGGCTGGCCTTCAGTCCCAGGCTGTTTCACTGTGTGCTGTTTTCACTGTGCTGGAGACGGTTACAAAGAGCACAGAGCCACATGGCGTGGGGGCTGCTCCACACCCTCAGTGCCTGGCTTGTGCTGCCCAAAAATTACTTCAGCAAATGACAAAGTACTGCCTCTTCTGGACTTTCAAGACTGCCCTTGGGCATCCAAAGTTGCCACTGAAATGAATGCCAAAGGCCTACTGAATGAAAAGGTTTTCTTCACAAGCCGTCTCCGCCTACCCCCTGGGCCTAAGTCACCCAAGGGGCGTCGCTCGAGCCCTTCCTGTGCCAAGGGGCTGGCACACCCCTGCACTGCACTCTGCAGGCCTGGCACGGAGCTGACCTTGACCCCACAACCCTGAGCATCTTTGGGGTTTCTGAGAATGTGCTGGGGAAAGTTCTGGGCCAAGCGGTTTGGAAAACAGGGGGGCCAGGCGAACATGAAAGCTTGCATGAGATTTACTGTAAGCAACTCGAGATCTTAGGAAAGAAAATAGATGGCTTGAAATCAAGCAGAAAAATAATAAAGCCTTTTTAAGGCTTTGCACTCAGCCTGGAGTAATCAAAGCTCAAGGGCCAGCTGTGCTGCGGTTCTTTCAGCCTCTGAGGGCGAAGGGGGCAGGCTGCACCCTACGGCATCTGTCTGTCCATGGCACCCTCACCCTGGCTCCACCCAGCGCTGGGCACAGCCCATGGACAGGAGGAACTGACTCTGGGGTGACAGCCTCCCCTGGGCCTCAGACATGCATCTCAGAGCCTTGCTAGGAGGAGGGTCGGCCATGCTCTCGGCCACACTCCCACTTCCGCACACACACAATCAAGTTACCCTTCCCAGTCTCAGATACAATCACCAACACCCACATCATCTCACACTCGGGCCTGCAGACTCACTCATCGCTCATCCACACTCATCCCGCCACACACGCACACAGACTCACACTATGTTTGCGAAGAACTCGGTGTGTTTCCCAGCCACCCCTGCTCCGCTTCTCCTGGCTGAACAGCATATGATTTGAGAGACTTTCGCTCTCTTTTGGGTTACCGCGTTATGCCCCAGATCACCCAGAAATGGCATCAAAGGATTCAGCAAAGCTAAATCTGAACCCCAGAGCAGGGAGGCCCTTGGGTTCACCTGGTCCTGTGGTTTTTAAGCAGTGTTTGCAGAACTGGAATTTCTGCAAAGAGGAGTCTCCAGGCAGTAAGGAGAACCATCCCCCATTTGCAGGACATCCCCATGGCCTGATCTACACCACGAGGCACCCAGCCAAGACTGAGGGCAAGACAGGACAGCACAGGACAAGAGAGGCTCTGAGCACAGCTAGGACGGGACGGGACTAATCACAGCCGCATCCAAGACCTTCCACCCCTGGAGGCCTGCCAGGCACACGACAGGCACTTCTTCATTTAACCCTGTGAGGTAGGAATTATCAGCCCCATTTTACAGCGTTAGGAAACTCGGGCTCAAAGCTGTGTGGAGGCAGGCATGAAACCAAGTCTGTTTTACTCCCAAGTTCAAGTCCTCAAACAACAAACCCAGAGAGTCCTGTCTGGGGCCCGGCTGCCCGAGGTGAGCTGTGTAACTCTCGGGCCAATCACTCGCCTCGCCTCTCAGAGCCTTGTTTTCTCGTCTGAAAGAGATGCTGACAGAGGTGGCGGGAGTGCCATCTAACAGGATTGCTGCGGGGATTAAACGCGTCTTGTGTAAAATGTTACAGCCAAGGGCCCGGCGGGTGGGAAGCTTCCTGCATGCTGGCTGCTGTCCTTCTTACTTCTGATGAGCATGCTCTCTACGTTGTCTGCTTAGGAGAAGGGAAAGGGGAGCCCCAGGAGTAAGACAAACCCCGCCAATGCGCTGCTGGGGCCAATGCTTGAGCGGGTCTCTGTGAGGTCCTCCTGGCAGGCAGGGGCCAGGATGGCTGTAGTTGCCCAGGAAGGTGTCAGAACCACAGGCCTGCAGTTCACACGGAAGGTCCTCAGGGGCCCTGAGCAGGAGAGACCATCTCTACATACTCTCTCTGGGGCCAAGAGGACCCCCACAGTGCTGTGTGTGTCTGCATGTGTATCTGTGTGTCTGAGTATGTGTATGTCCCTGTCTGTGTCTGTGCATGGTGGAGGCGGAGGGGCCTGGCAGCCCCTTCCCACGGGCATGAGGTTGTGCTGGTCCAGCGGGGCAGCCTACCCCAAAACAGATGCCCCACAGGTACCACGGCTGAGGCAGGCACCTAGGGGTCTGACTTGGTTGGATCGGGTGGGGAGGTGGCAGAAGCGACCCCATTGGTGGAGCTCTGGAGAACATGAAGCAGAGTCTGGATGGGGGGCCCTGAAGGCCCCTCAGATGGACATGGCTACCCAAGCAGCTCCCTAAGGAGCATGTGCGTGAAGAGGGGGCCCAGCTTCCAGGCTGGCAAGTGGCACCAACAGTAGAGACACTCTAAGCACAGAGACCTCGACCCCCAGAGTCAGGGGGCCCCCGTGCAGAGGGGGAAACAGGCCCAGAGGACTGCAGAAAGGCCTGGTCCTCCCGTCAGGAAGCTCAAGATTGTCCCCCACACACCAGTCAGCCCAGGGATTAGCAAACCCAGGCCTGGGGAGAAGGCAGCGTGGCAGCTTACGGTCTCCATGCACGTGAGTCCAGCCAGGAATGAATCATATCATTATGGCAGGATTAGAAGAAAAAATGCCATTAGAAAGTGCACACACACGCATTTAATAAGGTCAGTAGCAGTGAGCAGCAGGCCGGCCCGCAGCACAAGGCTACAGAGCTCTGGCCTCCCTGTCCTCCCACCGGCACCCAAGGCCTGGGGGAATGTGGACAAGACCCACCCAGGCCCAGGATCCGGGAGCAAGCATCTCCTTCTGCGGGGCCAACGGCCAGCCTGGGCACCCCATAGCTACTCTTTCCACCTCCCCTACTCAGAGCTGTTTTCAAATCTTCCCCAACACCATACGCACCCTGCTCCCCTGTCAAGTGAAAATTTATCCCCCTTGCTCTCCATGTCCTCTGGGGTCTGCGCTCTGCTTGAAAGTACATGGGGTAATCGATTCTACTTTACAAACCTATTAATGTGCTATTAATCTGTTACCCTCACTGGTGACACAATGCTCAGGTGACAGCTATGGAAAAGAGGCCTAGAAAGCACTCAGGGAATGAGGGTGATGGCAGAACTCCAGCTCTCAGGCAGCCTGGGAGCCTGAGTTTGACAGGGATGCTCAGAGTACAAGTCGGGGACCCAACCTCCCTGCTCCCCCAGCCTCTAAGGCCCCGGTGCACCCCCCGACTCAGCCCTCAGAGTTGGCTCTAGACACGAACCTGGAAGCCTCTGGGACTGCCTTGGCCTACAGCACGTCCGCAGGGCCCGTGGTCATCTCCCAGCTCCCAGCCTGAACTGTCCAGCCCTGCACACATCCAGGAGAGTCCACGTGCATCCTCAAGTACTCCCCAACTGCAGTGCTGCTAGGACCCCAGGGGTGCTATGAGCTCTTGAGAGGGTGTGGGGGGCCTTTTGGATCCGAGTCCCCTGCGCTCCCCAGTACATGTGGGGAGATGGAGGAGAAGGTAGTGCTGCCCACGTGTACAGAGGATGAAACTGTCCTCTCCCCCACGAGCCTACTGACCCCCCAGTCCACTGCCACCAGGCTCACTGAGCACCCACTGTGTGCCAAGCTCTGCAGTGACCAGACAGATAAGGCCAGCTCCGGAAACTTAGTGGGGAAGATACTCACAGCTCTGTGGATCTGGACAGGATGGCCGACAGTGTGAGCAGGACACATCCGTAAGGGCCTGCTTCAAACTGGAAAGAGGAGAAAGCAGTGAGAACCCATCCAGTGTCTGCATCACCCTCCTCTGGGTTCCTCGGGGACCATACCCCGGGGAGCAGGCTGACACCAAGCCAGCCAGCTGCTTCGAGCTGGGTCCCAGAGGTTGCCAGATGAGGCCACAGCAGACTCCATGCAGGTCTCCCAAACCAGATTCCCAAAGGGATGAGGAACACACAAGCCTGAGTGAGAACGGAGCAGGTGCAGAGCCCCCGAGGGAAGTAAACACCCACGGCCTCGGAGTCCTGGAAGCTCGTGAACAGTGGTGGCCTCCACTGCCATGTTAAGTGTCTTCTGCTCATTATCACAACTAAAACTACCCCAGGCCTATATGATAAATACCATATTCACTGCCCTCTGCCATGCAAGGAAACTTGGGCTCAGAAATTGAGCAACTGGCCCAAGGTCACACAACTTGCAGGCAGCCCACTGGGAATCCAGGGGGCTCCCTCTGATTCCAAATCCCTTATTCCTAAGGGGTCCTAAGAACTGCACTGGGCAGGGAGCAGGCTGGAGGAGGGTCAGGTGGGGAGGTGCCAGTGAGGTGAGCCTGGCAAGTGCAAGGGCAGAACCTGTCTTTTCAAAATTTTTTGCTGTTCATCATGAATTTTTTTTTGGATTAATTTTAATAGCTTTTAACTATTGTGCTAAAATATTATTTATGCTGATTACTGAGGTTTGAGGGGACCCCTTTGAATTTGAGGAGTGCCCCACTTGCCTTCCCCTAGTCTCAACCCTGTTCTGGAGCCAGAGGTCTGCTGCCTGGGTTTATGTCCCAGCTCTGCACCCCAACTCCTAGCTATGTGATCACAGGGACATTTCTTAATTTTTCATCCCCTGTCTTCTCACCTGTAAAACAAGGATAAATCAAACAGGAGCCATCCTCATGAGGTTGTCGTGAAGATTAAGTGAGATCGCCCTGGTAAAGTACTTCAAACAGGGCCTGACACCTATGTTAACAGTCAGTCTGGTGCTGGGTCCTCAAGGCCCACCTGTCCAGTGAGCCCGGCAGGCCCAGCAGGCCACGAATGACTAGGATGGACTACGTCACTTTTGCTTCCTAGAGGAACGCTCTCCCAGCTGCAAAAGGGTGTGAAGGCATTACTCATCCTCCTATAGGGACAGTGCCACTTCTGTGAGTTATTGTTGGAAATGCTGCCTCTAACAGCAATACGTGAACCGTGAACTTCCTGATGTTCAAGGCAGAGGAACCAGAGATCAACCAGAGATCATTGCCAACATCCGCTGGATCATGGAAAAAGCAAGAGAGTTCCAGAAAAACATCTACTTCTGCTTTATTGACTATGCCAAAGCCTTTAACTCTGTGGATCACAATACTGTGGAAAATTCTGAAAGAGATGGGAATACCAGACCACCTAACCTGCCTCTTGAGAAATCTGTATGCAGGTCAGGAAGCAACAGTTAGAACTGGACATGGAACAACAGACTGGTTTCAAATAGGAAAAGGAGTA
>SJYV01037468.1:599354-612227 GCA_006410875.1 Neotragus pygmaeus | reverse complement strand
AGGCTATGGTTTTTCCTGTGGTCATGCATGGATGTGAGATTTGGACTGTGAAGAAGGCTGAGCGCCGAAGAATTGATGCTTTTCAACTGTGGTGTTGGAGAAGACTCTTGAGAGCCCCTAGATCCAACCAGTCCATTCTGAAGGAGATCAACTCTGGGATTTCTTTGGAAGGAATGATGCTAAAGCTGAAACTCCAGTACTTTGGCCACCTCATGTGAAGAGTTGACTCATTGGAAAAGACTCTGATGCTGAGAGGAATTGGGGGCAGGAGGAGAAGGGGACGACAGAGGATGAGATGGCTGGATGGCATCACTGACTCGATGGACGTGAGTCTGAGTGAACTCCGGGAGTTGGTGGTGGACAGGAAGGCCTGGTGTGCTGCGATTCATGGGGTCACAAAGAGTCGGACACGACTGAGCGACTGAACTGAACTGAACTGAATAATAGTCATTGTTATTAATGGGTGATCAGTTTCTTTTTGAACTTAAAACTGAAAAAAAAGTTTACTTTCCTGGAAGAATGAGAATTATATAAGTTACTGTATTTCCATTTTGGTTTTGCCTTGGCTGCCAGGAAGCTCAGAGCCAAATATGATATTCAACTACTCAAACTATTTTAGCTCAAACTTCTGATAATATTTTCTTTTCGTCAAAATATAGAGTTTATCAGGGGAAGACAAACACTATATGTTATCACTTCTATGTGGGATCTAAAAAATAAATGAGTTTTACATAATAAAACAGAGACAGACTCACAGATACATATCAGTGAGGAGAGGGACAGAGGGAAGGGCAAGAAAGGGGCCAGGATTAAGAGGCACAAACTATTTTGTGAAAGTGAAAATGTTAGTCACTCAGTTGGGTCTGACTCGTTGCCGTCTCAGGGACTGCAGCCCGCCAGGCTCCTCTGTCCATGGAATTCTCCAGGCAAGAATATGGAGTGAGTAGCCATGCCCTTCTCAGGGGGACCTTCCCGACCTAGGGATCAAACCTGGGTCTCCCGCATTGCAGGCACATTCTTTACCATCTGGGCCACCAGGGAAGCTCACAAACCATCATGTATATCACACAAATATATTGTACAACACAGGGAAATACAGTCACTATTTTATACCTCTAAATAGAGTATAATCTATAAAAATATTTAATTGCTATGTCATACCCCATGAACTACATTATAAATCAACTATAGTTCAATATGTATTTTTTAAATATTACTGACACATACAATCTTTGTTTTCACCCAGTCATTTAATTCATCAGTCATTCCAAAAAAAAAAAAAAAAAAACAATTACTGGATGAACTTTTTGTGCCAAGCTACTTGGGAACTTGGGAATAAGGTGGACATAGGTCTGCCCTCACAAGAAGTAACTCAGGAAAGAATCACGAGCAACTTGAAAAAAGGGGGGTGGGGAAGGGGCTCTATGCTGATGGGAAATACAAGGTTCTCTGGAAACCCATAGGAAGGGCCATCAATACAGACCTGAGGCTTTGGGAAGGAGGGAGTCAAGGAAAGCTTTCTGGAGGAAGCAATGTCTGGACAGAAACCCAAGGGACAAGGATGAATCCAAAGAGAAGGGAACTTTGTTCCAGGTGAGAGGAAAAGCATATGGAAAGGCTCAGAGGCAAGACAGGGCAGGTTCATTACAGTTGAAGCACCGAACAAATAAACGAAAAACCAAGGACATCATTTTTTATCTCTGTGTGAGCTCGATAGTGTCTGACTCTTTGCGATCCCATGAACTGAAGCCCACCAGGATCTTGTGTCCATGAGATTTTCCAGGCAAGAATATTGGAGTGGGTTGCCATTTCCAATTCTAGGGGATCTTCCCAACCCAAGGCTCAAACTTGCATCTCCTGCGTCTCCTAAGTAACTTTAACTGTGTTTGTTTGTTTTGGGGTGGGGGGGGGTGTGGAGCAGAAATGGAATGAATGAATGAACAACAATCTTGAATCAACTTCATCTAATTCTGTGACCTCAGGCTAGTCACTTCACTTCTGTCGTCTTCAGTTTCCCATTTGCAAAATGGGGATAACAAGTATCTCCATTGCATGTTTCCTTGCCTTATGGGGCACATCCTATGAGGCCAGGTCGGTGGAAATGCTCTGACAATTGCAAAGAGTAATGCTGATGTCCTTGCATGGGGACGGGGGAGGCGGGGGGACAGAGGTCTGGGAGGGTTCAGACCATGATTACCCTTGTCATGGCTCTACTATAGGCTTGACTGTTACTTTAGGGAGTGACAAAGCTCTCTGGATCTCCGTTTCCCCTTCTGAAATGCCTACATACTTCTGCCAGTTGTCTGGGGAGGCCACGGCACTTCCAAAGCCTATTTCCCCCTACCTGCAGGACTGCAATGAAGTAATGAACACAGATGCCCGTTGTAAGCCTAACTCGCTCTGCAAACGTAGAGAACTAATATTATCCTCAGGTCAGCCTTTACCACTGTCCTGGGGACATCTCCAAGCGGCACTCACTCTGAGCCAAGGATATGCCTGTCTGTGTGGACAGGTTAGGTGAGACTGGACATGACCCCCACCCAAAGCATCTGGCCTTTGCCGGAACATGACTGAATGACACCAAATATCCCATTTGGTTTTAAAAAACATTTATTAAAATTATCTCATCAAATTCCAGCTGCCAAGCCATGGAAGGCCACAGGACAAAGTGCCTGCATTGAAAGGAGAGCCCAGGCAGGCAAATGGGCTGGAACGCACCAGCAGAGTCTGGAAAAATGTCTGGTACTGCTTGGGAAGAAGGGGCCATTTCCCTGAGCTGCTGGGGCTCTAGAGAGACCTGAGTCCACTAAGAACCCCAGTAGGAGGCAGGGGCGGGACCATTCCCCAGCTTGCAGGGGGCAGTGGCCAGACATCTCACCAGGAGGGTGAGCTGTAATGAAAACATAGCAAGGAGGCTATTTATTTTGGGCAGACGTGGCTCAGTGTTGATTTCCAGGCCTGGCACAAGGAACCCCTCTTGGGCCCAGGCCATGAAAAATGAATTTGGTGAGGGTAGTGCTGAGATGGCTCAACGGTTTCCAGCAAAAACACAAATTCAACTGCAGGCGGGAAACACCGCCTTCCAGAGCAAGGGCCAAATATTGACCGCTCGCACCCAGAGATCAATGCCAGGAGCGGACGGAGAATTGCCCTGAGCCCAGAGGTGTGGCAGAAGAAGGCAGCTCCCACTGCTGTGAGGACCTCACTTGCAGAACCTCTTTCACATTCAATGTCTGGCTTGGGCATCATCGAAGCTCCTGGGGGTACAGGCCAAGGGAGGAGGGAGACCCCATTTATAGACAAGGATGCAGACGATCTTCGTGCTGAAGGGTCACCCCAGGGCGATCAGGGCAATGACAGGGCCTCAGATCTTTGGACAATGTGAGCAATCACCCCCTCCTATGACCCACAGTAGCCCCACAGGGCTTCCCTCTTCCGACTCTGCTTCACCTGACAGTGCGGACATAGGGGGCCTTGGTCCTGGCCTTCCTGAAAGCACATGCTGCTGTCCAGAGTTGCTCATCTCTCAGATGCACTGCTGTAAGCTCGCACCGCTCTGGTGTGTTTAATAAAAGGCGTCCTTTCTGCCTGTTTAGCTTGCCTCGTATGTAATTTGGAAGACATTCCTTCCCACACGTTTAAGTTTCTTCTTTAAGAATCCCAGTTGGACGACAAAGAGCTGAAAGTTACCCACCAACTGCTCCATCTTCTATTTTCCAGATGAGGCCACTGAAACCTGGTGATGTTCCTGAGGCCACACGTGACCAAGGAATAAAACAGAGAAGGTCCCAGGGCCCCTGCTCCAGGTCGGAGGTGAGCGCGCTGTGTTGACAGACTGCCCACTGGGTGATGCCCATGAAGAAACAGAGAAAGCCAGGGACAGGCAGCAAGTGACAGCCTACCCAGGACTCCCGAAGCCAAAGTCAGGACCCCTCCTACATCAGAGCCCCTCCCACCTGACTCCGGGACAGGCCAGGCCAGGCTCTGGGCCTCTCCTAGGGAAAGTCACCCCCAAGGCATCAGCTCTGGGGAGTGGACTGCAGGTGGCCCGGCACCGCAGGGACCGCACCCTCCCTGTGCTGGTCTCGTACAGGCCCCCTTTCCTACCCAAGGGCATCTGTGCTGTCAGGGCCAGACACGCCCCGGACTGTGCCCGGACCCTCAGCATCTTCCAGGAATTGCACCCGAGGAGGGTGTTCAGCCTGGCCCCTTAACCAGTGAGTCCTCCCGCCCTCTGGGCTCACCACCAAACGCTCTCCTGCCTTCTCTGGAGCCTGAAACGGCCAATCCCACAGCCTGGACAGCTGAAGGGAGGGCAGAGAGGAGGGCGGGAGATTGGCCTGTGCCCCAGAAGAGGGTGGCCTTGTTGCCTTTCTCTCCTGCAGCCCCGGCACACAGACATCAGAACTGTGTGGCCTGGTGGTTGGGAATCTCGCAGGGCACCCATCCCCAGCCTCGGCGCAGGCTGCTTCCTCTCAGCCATGGTTGGGAATCTCGCAGGGCATCCATTCCCAGCCTTGGTGCAGGCTGCTTCCTCTCAGCCATGGTTGGGAATCTCACAGGGCATCCATCCCCAGCCTTGGCGCAGGCTGCTTCCTCTCAGCCATGGTTGGGAATCTCACAGGGCATCCAACCCCAGCCTTGGCGCAGGCTGCTTCCTCTCAGCCATGGTTGGGAATCTCGCAGGGCACCCATCCCCAGCCTTGGCGCAGGCTGCTTCCTCTCAGCCATGGTTGGGAACCTCGCAGGGCACTCATCCCCAGCCTCGGCGCAGGCTGCTTCCTCTCAGCCATGCTTCCCACCCGTTTCTACCTGACTATAACTAGCCTGTGTCAAGGTTGCCTTAAGAGATCACGACCAGGGTGATAAACACCCACAGTGAACGCTAACGGCCACTGGAAACACGGCGCAGGACAGTGCTCCAGGCACTCTGCACACAGAGCTCCGGGGCTGGTTCCGCCACCGTCCCCACGCTCCATAGGAGGAACTGAGGCCCGGAGGGCGCCCGAAGTCACAGAGCTGTGAGGGGTGTAACCTAGAGGCAAACACAGGCAGATGGCTCCAGAGACAATGTTCACCCCTGGAGCCCCATGGCTATAGCCACGCTCTCAGTTCCCTCGGCTCTCTGAACGCTGGCTGGGTTCTGCCCCATCTCACAGTCGGGAGCAGACGGATGGCTCTCCTCCAGTAGACGGATGTTCTAGCGGCCCTGGCCAGCCCAGCCCTGCCTCCCAGGACACCACGCAAGGTCCTCTACTATCGGGGTCTCCAACAACAGGGCGCATACCTGCAACCCAGCCCAGGGATCCATGTCCTAGGCACCTCCCCAGCTGATACGGGGCCCCACCCACTGACAAAGGGGTCTTTACCTGCAGAGGTAGCTGCTCGCCCTCAGACAAAGAGAAGGCTCTCATAATCACAGTCTGATCACAGCTTCCCTTAGTCTGATCCCACTCCATCCTTGCTCTGCTTCTGCAGCCCTCGCTGTGGCAGCTCCCTTTATCTGTGGCTGTGACTTCAAGGACTCAGTGACAGAGGTCAGATCCTCGGCCTCCCAGCTGACATCACTCCACCGCCCCAGGCTGGGGATGAATGCGGAACAACCCCAGCTCACCAGCCTCTCTTCCGCAAAGAAAGCAGAAGCTGAGCAATGCACATCCCACACACTAAACCATGGTTCGTACCTGATGGATGCTCTGCTGAAGAAAAGTCACCAGCTCCTCATAGCAGGTCAAACTGTGGAGGATGAGCTGAGAAACAAAAACACACAGGGTGAACTACCCAGGCCCGGTGGATGGACCCCATGCTGGATGAGCTTCTGTGGCCCTGATTCCCGTAGCTAGTGGACACCACTGGGGAATGACTCTACAGTCAGAGAGCGGTGACCTCGGGAGCAGGGGTGCAGAGGCGCTCCCGCAGCTGTGTGTGACTGAAGGGCTGCAGGGCCCATTTGGGGTCTCTGGGGCTGCCACCTTGCTGCAACACTGGACCTGCCTTTAGAGATCTGAGGATGCAAGACATCGTGGGACAAAAGCCCAGGAGTCCGCACATCATGTGAGGCTGATGGGTGGGGCTGCACCCTGAGGGCTACTCTCAGGTTTCTGAGAAGCACCCTAAGGGCAGGGTGTCCGGGGGGTACAGGGTGAGTGACCCTGTACCAGATCACCGCTGCGGGCCAGTTCTAACCCCAGCAGGCAGCGTCCTGGGTTTAGTGCAAAGCAGTGGTCGTGAGTCTCCTCGGCTTTCTCAGGCAGGTCAGAAAAAAACACTTCTCTAGGAAACATTCGACAAAGTGAGATCCTCAGGTATGATCCCAGGACACATATATCCAAAAGGAAATAAACAAAGTAAATGAGAAATTTTCAGTGAAGCAGTTAACATGTGGGAAAGTGTCACAGTTTCTGCGTGTCCACACATCCCACATTTTCCCGTCCTTGTCTTCCTCGAATCTGGCTTTGTCCGTCAAAGTTCTTCTCTGCTCTCCACTTCCTTTCCCTCCCACCCCCAACATCCTCTCACTGTGATCCCAGAGAGGATACTATGACATAAGAGGGCACAGGGAAGGCTGGGTTGAGCCAAAAGGCATTACTTACAGAGTGCTGCAGGGACTTCAGAGTCTGTACAACCTCAGTGGGACAGTTCTGTGAGCCTTTTAGCCATAAAGCCAGTTCTGGCTGGAATCCCCTGGAAAGGCCCCCACCTCAACCCCAGGTAGAGGATTCTGCTGGCCTGGGCAAAGGGAGGGCTTGCCCAGCCCTAAGGGATTTACTTATATGAAAGGAGACTGTCCCCCCAAAAAGCCAAAGTTTGCGTGATAATTTTCCAGAAAGCCGTACTGTTTCTAAGACTCCATCTGCTTTGTATTTCCCTGTTGGACTGAAGTGCTGTGTTCCCGAAGCCCTAAAAAGGAAAGGGAGATGCATGGGTCTCTGCTCACAGAGAAGACATGCCCTAGAGCCAGGGCGAAACCACAGAGCCGCTCAGGAGGACAAACAGAAGGGTGGCCCAGAGGAAAGAAGGGAGCCAAGTGCTGCTTTGAAGTCACCCACTAAGCTGGTCTGGAGAACTCCACTAACAGGCCGGGGTGGGGCGCGAGGCGGGTGATATAGAGTTGGGGAAAAAAGAAAGCTGAAGGAGAGCCTGGGATAACCAAACCCAGATCCTGGCAGCCAAAAGTCTAGCATATTTCCAGACTAAAGAATGCTGACTTGCCCGTGGTTTTTAGGGACTTGAGCAAGTCCAACCTCTGTCCTTTTGGAGGTCATCTGTTTACACAGCCTCTGTATGTGCAGCCAGAAGCGGCATGGACCAGAAGTGGCATTTGGGTTTGGGGCCTCTATGACATGAGCCTGCTGGGCAGCCTTGGACTGGCCACTGCCCCTCTCTGGGCTTGTTTCTTAATCTGTAAGGTGAGGAGAAATTGAGTTTTTCTCCATCTGCTCTCAGGGCTGCCATGCAGATCCTAAGGGCCAGGGTTTACAGGTGGTTTGTTGTTGTTCCATGAGAACAACAGTGGTGACGACGGTAATACCTAACACCGACCTGACACTTAGTATGTGCCAGAACTTATCCTGAGTACTTCATATGACTCTTCATCATTTATTTACATGAATAAATGATTAAACTGATCAATGATACTACCATTTATTATACATCATTTATACTGACTCATTCAATTCTGACAGTCACTCCCTTAAGCAATCACTGCCATCACCCCTATTTCCCAGATGAGTAAACAAGTTAGGCTCAGAGAAGTCAAGTCAATTAATCCAGGTCACACAGCCAATAAGCAACAGCACCAGGAGTCAGCCTTTGGAGTCTCTTAAGTGCTGTGCTCTCCTGAGCGCTGTGCCCCAGCGGGGTGACCCCCGTGACTAAAGCTTAGCCGCGCAGCTGGAATGAAGTGAGGCTTCCACTCTCAAGGGTCAGGCTGAGGAACCGGCAGACCGCCTCTGTGGATTATGGGGGTGGGGTCCTCCGTTAGCAGGACAGGGCAGGGAGAGAATGCGCTGGCTACACCACCGCATCTCACCTCTCTGAGTCTCCTCCTCTGAAACGGGCCCAAGAGACAGTAAATGGGAGCGTACTCTGGGGACTGGCTCGGCCTAGAGGCTGTTTTCCAGGGTCCTCAGATCAGAGATATACAGAGGGGAACAGGCTGCCAGGGCCCAGGGGTCTTGCCTGGTGGGTTACAGCCCCCAGGGCTCCCTAGGGACGGGGTCCCTGGATCTGACACCCTCTCAACTGGGGCATGCGGAGGGATGGCCCTCTCCCAGGGCAGGGCCGCCCAGCACGCCAGGGCGACTCTCTGGGCTCCCCCTGACCTGGAGCACAGGGCAGGGGTCTAGGAGGACACAGACACGGTCCTTCAGCCCAGACCGCCTGCATGAGAAGACGATTTCCCCAGTGACGAGGAGGCACACAGCCAGCTCGCCTGCAGCCCGGCCCGCCCGAGGGAGAACAGTAGCGACCCAGCCCGGGGAAGCACTTACAGTGTGACCACGGCTCGCTGGCGGCCCCCAGCCCGCCACACAATGTCCGCAATGGCCAGGGCCAGGCACCGGGTCCTGTGACTGTTTGAAGGCTGCAGCCTGAGGACAGAGAGGGAAACGTGCTTAGGCCTGTAGTTAGAGACGACACAGCCGTGAGGCAGAGGACTTGTCCTTTCCTCTGCCACCCAGAGGACTCAGACAGAACCTGGGACAGGAGCCTGCGCAGATGAGGACCAAGAAAAGAGCCAAGAGGAAGGGGCCCCGGCAGGGCTGGAGGAGGAGCAGGCTGAGAAAATCACCCACGGGAGCAGAGGGGCTTCTGGAGACTTGGCAGGGCCCAGAGGTGTGTGCAAGAAAAGCCTGCAAGTTCTGACAGAGCCCGGGAGACTGGGCCCAGAACTGCTGCCACCCCCCGCAGAGGCACAGCCCTGACCCACCCAGCTGGGCCAGTCCTGACACCCGGGCCCCGGAGACAGCAGCTCATGCAAGCAAAGAGGTGCCCTGTGCTCCTCCAGCTGACAGGGGATGAGACCCAGAGTGTGGACAGGAAGTGGCCTGACTTGCTGATTGCTTAGACACGGGATGTGGAGATGTGGGAAAGGAAGGATTCGTGATGACTGCAGGGTTTGGGGTGAGTGTACGGTGGAGCTGAAATGTGGGCACAGGGCGGGGAGTGGGGAGACAGGGGATGCATGTGGGACCTCCCCCCAAGGGACCCCCATGCCCACCCCCCAACCCCAGGTGAAGCTGTCGCTCTAAAGCCCAGGAGAGCAGCTTGGGCTGGGTAGAGGTTTATGGACCACCAGCCTGTGAGGTGTCCTGTGCGCTCTGAGCGGCTATGATTTCCCAGAGAGAGGATGAACCAGGCAGAGGCGGGGCCAAGGCTGCAGCCTGGTGGAACTCCAGTATGTGAGGGAGGCGGGCAGGGAGGCGGGGAGGGCAGATCTCGGGGAGGGGCCAGTACTCTCTTAGGACCAAAAGGGTTTAAGAAGGACAGGTAGTCGGTGTCAACATGGCAGAGAGATCTCTGGTGCTGCTGGTGGCAAAGAACCCACCTGCCAATGCAAGAGACGTGAGATGTGAGTTCGATTCCTGGGTCGGGAAGACCCCTTGGAGAAGGAAATGGCAACCCACTCCAGTATTCTTGCCTGGAGAATCCCATAGACAGAGGAGCCTGGTGGGTCCATAGCGTCGTAAAGAGTTGGACGTGACTGAAGTCACTTACACACACACAAGAGGCCCCTAGTGCACGAAGTCAATAGGGAGAAGGAGCAGCAGTCAAACACAGATGCTCTTTCTGTCTCCAGGGCTCCACAGAGCTGTGCTTCTTGCCCAGCCTGGATCCGGGGCTAAATTCCTACAGAGGCAGGCTGAGTGTCCGAGTGTTCCGCTACCGAAGGAACAGAAGGGGCTTGATGCCGGGGCTCCCGAGCACGGAGGGAGTTCCCATGCGTTCCGTTACCAAGTACCCTAAGCTCCAGGCTGAGCTGTTGGGAGGAAACTGCTGTTTGTACTTCCTCCCCAGGGGAGGAAAGGAGAACCTGGAGACCAGGACACTGGTCACCATGGGGGCGGCGCGTGTTCACAGCCTGGAANAAAAAAAAAAAAAAAAGAACAAGTGCCAGAAGTTCTGTAACTCTGAGGGTTACTCAAAACAATTGGGAATGCAGTTATAGGTTAAGAGAGCTGCCTCTTCAAATTGGCCAAGCTGGTCTGCCCCCAGCCAGGGTTTGGGAGGCAGAAAGCCATTCCGGCTAGGGGCCCAAGACAGGCTCTGGGTGGAAAGAAACATGTACCAGCTGAGAGAGAAGAGTTGGGGCCAGCCTTGACTGAAGGCCCTCCGGGGCCAGCATAGCGGGAGGAGGTTGGAAGGAGCTGCTGGCTGCTGGGGTCTGTGTGTGGGGTGTGCCTGGTGGGAAGGAACCCACTGCAGGCTCACTGTCTCCACACGGGAGGAAGGCGTGGAGGCAGCCGGTGTCCCTTGCCCACAACCTGTCACCACTGGGACCTCCCCGAGCTGGTGCCCCATAGAGCCACATTTTCCTGAGTCCCCTCAGGCACTGGCAGCGGCTCTGGCTAGACAAGGGAGGCTGGGTCACTGGGCCAAGCTCTCTGTCCATACCTCTAGACTGGTCATGAAGGACACCCACTCTTGGGTCTGCTTGGCCATGAACGCAAGCAGGAAGGGAGCCCACTCTGCTAGGCCTGCGTGGAGAGCAGCTCTCGGTACAGGGCCGAGGGCAACAGGGAAGGGGCTTACCAGGAGCACCTCATTGTGGGGCTCCAAAGAAAGGTGAGTCCTTCTTCTGTAGCGTGAATCCCTCCTTGCCTCCTGTGGGAGGGGACCCTGTCTGGCCAGCCGGCCGAGCTCTCCCGGCCAATCCGCACAGGCCTCCTTCAGCCTGGCCAGGCCACCAACTCCCAGAGCGGGGTTCCTTCCCACCAGGCACACCCCACACACAAACCCCAGCAGCCAGCAGCTCCTTCCAACCTCCTCCCGCTATGCTGGCCCCGGAGAGCCTTCAGTCAAGGCTGGCTCCAACTCTTCTCTCTCAGCTGGTACATGTTTCTTTCCACCCAGAGCCTGTCTTGGGCCCCTAGCCAGAATGGCTTTCTGCCTCCCGAACCCTGGCTTCCCTCTAGGGTGTGGAAGGAAAGCAGAACTCCTTCCCGAGGACGTGCCTGGGGATCCAGAGGCTGTCACAGCCCCTCAGTGGGGCTGCAGGGTGGGGGACGAGAAACCAAGTCTGCCATGCACACAAACCGCCCCTTGGGGAGCCAACTTCCTCACTGTTGGGAAATGATCCACAACTTCCCCCGAGAAGCCCAAAGTCCAAGCTCAAAAGCAGCTCTGAAGGGGCACGGGGCTGAATTGAATTATAAAACATCTCCCACACTGGCCAAAGCCAAGGTTTGACCTGAGCAGGCTGCTGAGCCCTGAGCGCCCTCTGGGAGCCCAGCCTTTACCCACCCACCAGCCCAGGTCCTCACCCTGCCCTCTACAACTCTGCTCTGGCCACCCCAGGCAACTCTCAGCTCCTCTCCCGGCCCTGGGGCCTCTGCACATGCTGTTCTCCTTACTGGAATACCATCCCCTCCCCTCCCAATCAGCCTGGATAATGCATGCATTTGTCCATGCCTTCATTCAACAAAAATTCTGAGGGCCTCTTCTGTGGACTAGGTCTGGGGCTGGATGCCAGGAACGAGCTATGGATCAGAAAATCCAAGAAGACTCCTGTTCTCAGGGGTCTTGAGTTCCAGGGTGCAGGTGATGGGCAGGTGATGAGTTGGATAAAAAGGGCATCTTGTGGTAGGGGGCTTGCAGGCAGCCTCCGGGGAGGTCGGGGAAGGACGCCCTGAGGTCACAACCTCTGCACAGTGAAGAGCCAGGGGAGGAGTCTGAGGGCTTTGCTGGGAAAGGAGAAACCAAGGGAGGAACAAGCTCATGCAAGGACGCGTGTGAAGCTGACTGGGAGTCCTGCTCACAGTCCAGACCTCAGCAAGATTACAGTGCCATGCGTCTCCAGCAAGCACCACCCCGCCAACCCTCTTCACGCCCAGGTGGGCCCTGAGCGCCTGGCCTGTCCCATGACCTCCCACTCGTCTTGGCTCTTGTATTCAGGTGTAGGTCCCACGAGGGCAAGTCCACAGGTACCACGCTGGGCCCTGCACTCCCTCCAAATGCCTACTAAGTCCTCTCTGAGTGCATCTCTCCTGTGCAAGGAGGGAAAGGGGACAAGGGGTGCGTATGTGCTCAGAGAGAGTCCCCCAGCAAGGTTAGACCTAAAAGGATTAGCTGTAAAGACTCTGCTTTCTTAGACTAAAGACTATCACTTGGAGCCAACTCGGGTCATGATTTCTGTTTTCATCTGCTCCTGTCCCTTTGAGAGTGGGTGGCCAGAGGCCCCTCACTCAGCCAGTCCCACCCAGCCAGTCAGGAGCATCCAGGACCATCACGCACTGCATGGGCCTCTCCCGACCACACCCTAGGCAGCACTTCACTGGACTGGACCCCAGAGCAGGCAGAGGGGAGAAGAACAGGACAAAGTCCGACCTTGTTGTGGAAACACTATGTCACTGGGCTTCTGGTGACAGACATGCTATGCCTCTGGATAGCATCTTTCGGCTTGAAATAAAACACCTTGATTATTACTTCGTAAAGTAATTAGACAAATCACCTATTGGACAAATTATAAAATTCCAAGCATGAAAAGATACCTTCACTTGGACCCTGTCTAAGGCCACATCCTTTAAGCTGGTAAAACATGTTTCATTTGTACCAAGCTTGGCAGGGTACCTGGAGAACTACTATCTTTCCCAATAAACCGAACATGAATAAATGGGGGGTATGGGCTTTGTTGTCTTTGAAAAAAAAAAAAAA
>SJYV01037468.1:582926-598968 GCA_006410875.1 Neotragus pygmaeus | reverse complement strand
GGGGATCTTCCCAACCCAGGGATTGAACCCAGGGTTTCCTGCACTGCAGGCAGATTCTTTACTGCTAAGTCACCAGGGAAGTTTCTTTAAAAGAGTTTAATTCCTCACAGGAGAAGTGCAGGATTTGTCTAGGGATGGCGATGGTGGTCAGGGAGGAATACGTCCTGTGTTTGGCTTAATTACCCAGGTCTTTCAGATTAAAAAGATGGTTTGCCCACCCTCATTAACTCAAAGCAGGCTCGCCTGTCCACTCTGACATGCCCACCAGTCTGAGCCTACAGAAAAATCAGAGAGCTGGCAAGCGACTGCGGGTCTTTCTTCCCCCTTTCAGGGTCACATGCTGCCAGCGCAGGCCTGGGGACCACTGGATCTGGAATCTTAGCCTGGCTCCACTGACTAGTGTCTGGAGGGGCCTTGGACAAGGACCCCTCTTTCTCTGGGCCTCAACTTCCCCAGTTGAGAAGGGAAGTGGAGGCAGAAGGACAGCTCCCTGGCCCATGGTGTATCCCAGGCCCTCAGGGGAACGAGGCTCACCATTGCTTCCCACGAGCTGAGCCGGCCGGCACGGCCCCTCTCGGAGTGGAAAAACACCAAGTCCTGCTGTCCGGCTCCATCCTCCCCGATTGAGCAGAGGCCGGCTGCCGGCCTGATGGAATGAGTCTTAACGAAGGCAGACAGTCCCGCAGAAAAAACACCACCGCTGCCAAGAAGCCTTTACTTCAGCATGATTTCCCTGGAGGGCTCAGTCACATCTCTGTGCAGCATTCATAGAACCGTTTCCCCATCATTTGTTGGGGAGGCAGCAAGTAGGGGGGCATCCTCACCGGGCCTACAGATCCAGTGCAGGAAGGCCCACCAACCTCGGTCCAAGAGACCCCCAGGAGCCCAGCACGGCAGCTGCGGATGCTGTCCCTGTCCCTGCGTGGCATGAGGGCCTTTGCAGTGTTCCTAGATGGAACAGAGGAGCTTGCCTGCTTTTTTTTTTTTAAGCCGGATCATTTTTGAAATCTCGGATTTCAGAGTCAAAAGGGAGGTCTGAAGTTTCAAACCCAGCTCAGTGCACACAGCTCATGCAGCAATGTCAATAACCCAATCAATGTCGAGATCATACAAATCAATCCATGCAGCCAGAGGGGCTGGGCCTGCAAGAGATTCCCGCAGGGACGTCTAATGTCACCCTTTCCTCACACGAGGCAGCAGATCCCCAGGGGTTCACTGGACTCTTCTGCATTTTTTTTTTTTTTCCAAATTAGGAAAAAAGGGGAGGTTCTGCCCAGAAGGCCTTTGTGAACTACAGCACCTACAGAGCTGTACCTTTGTCTCTGAGAGTCTGTCTGGGTCCAGTGCTTGGGTGCTTTAAGCCCATGACACTTAGCCTCCTGGCACCAGCCCCTTCCTGGCCTCTCTCGCTGTCCTGGTACTCTGAGTCTCTTGCAGGGCACAGCATGGTGTGACACACAGGGTGTCATGTACCAAGCTTGGCTCTGCCTTGGAGGCCAGGTGTGAACCTGGGCCAGCATCTTTCTGTCTCTGAGCCTCAGTTTCCCTGTATATACCCTAGTAGGTGATCCCCAGGTCCCACCCACTTGCACAGCCCTTCATTTATGAAGGACTAGGTTGCATTTCCTTACTAAGTCAGACGTGGGCAGGACACAGATTCACAAATGGAGAAAGTGAAACCTTGCTGGCCCACGGGCTGTGATCCAGGTCTCTGGCTAGTCCAGTACTCTCTTTAGCAGCCCCCATCCTGAAACAGGCTAAGCCCAGGCACTGCCCCAGCCTCAGCGCAGGCACCAACAGGGTGCGCCAACACCCACTTGGCACGGACAACTCTCTACGGCCTCTGATCCGGAGGGCCTCACTTTTGCAAGCAAACCCTGACTTTCACCCTTCCACCCCTCTGCTGCCAGCCTCAGGCCCCAGCCCTGCACTCCCCTGGCCTTTGCTTGACCTAAGCCCTAGCCTGAATCCAGGAGGACTCTCTCCTCTCATCCTCAGTCGCCTTCCAGTCTCAAGGCAGGTTCATGCCTTGGCAAAGTCAGGCCCACTGCACGGGAATGCGGTTATAGGTTAAGTGCACATACAGGAGTTGTGCACTTTCTTGAGTTGTGTACTCTTCTGTATGTATGCTGTGGTGGTGGTTTAGTTGTTAAGTCATGTCCAATTCTTGTGACCNAAAAAAAAAAAAAAGCTACCAAAATGCCTAGGTCAAGAGTGACTCCTTCTAATTTGCATTCAGGAACTGGCAGAACTAAACTATGATTTTCAAATCTGGTTAATTACAACTTTGGAGAAGAGAATGGAAGTGTCTACTGGGTAGGACGCTTCCACGATGCTGGAAATATTTTCTTTCTTCATCTGGGGATGTGTTCATGGGTGTGTGATTTTGCAATAATTCATTAAACAGAACGTTCAGGAGTTGTGCACTTTCTTGGGTTGTGTACTCTTCTGTATGTATGCTGTGGTGGTGGTTTAGTTGTTAAGTCATGTCCAATTCTTGTGACCCCATGGACTATAGCCTGCCAGGCTTTTCTGACCATGGCATTTCCCAGGCAAGAATACTGGAATGGGTTGCCACTTCCTTCTCCAGTATGTATGTTAGATTTCAACTGGAAAAAAAAAAAAAAAAAGAACAAGTGCTAGAAGTTCTGTAACTCTGAGGATTACTCAAAACAATTGGAAATGCAGTTATAGGTTAAGAGAGCTGCCTCTTCAAACTGGCCAAGCTGGTCTGCCCCCGGCCAGCCCCTCAATAATCCTTCTAACTGAGCACCGACCACAGGGTAGGATCAAGGTTTTCTCTCTGTCACTCAACCTCACAGAGCACCCTGGAAGACAGAGAATGCGTCTATTCCTCTCTATATCACTTGTGCTTGCACAGAATGTTCCAGAAACATCTGTTGAGAGAGTGAGCGTGAGAATGAGCTTTGTGCAAAAACTCAGCATGTGAGGTAGAAAATGAATGGCCGAGGGTGGAAGCCATGTCCTGTGGGGCTGGTTGGACCATGTGTGGGGAGATGGCTGCTGGCAGAGATGGGGTAACAAGGGGAGGGAGGGGAGGCCTGGGCTCAGCACAGGGGTCAGTGACCTGGGTGTGGACAGGATTCGGGCAGCTGCTGCTCCATTCCTGGGTTGCAGGGGGGTGGGGAGGGGCGGGGAGCGGGTGCGGATGGCCTGAGTTTCAATGCTGTTCCAGCTTCTGATTCTCATGTGGAACAGGACTTAACAAGCTTGCCCGCTCATAAACACATGCAGGTCATTTAAACAGGCCTGTGCTGGCCCTGTTAGCCAGCCTCCATTTCCCTTTCCAGAAGACGGGAAATATCAGGGAACAAACACACGTTTCCTTGCTTATTTGTTCTGGACAGTGAGGAGAAGCCTTGGGAAAAGAAGATATTGCCGGAATGAGTGCTGACTTACCGGGCGCAGTCAGTGCTGCTATCTCCTTCAAACAGGAGTTTCTGCAGGACACAGCCCTGGACAGCTGCCAGGACCCCACAGGGACCACCCTGCAAAGAAGGACATGCGTGAGTGCCCGTGAGAACTGACCCAGGGCTCAGCCTTCTGTCCCTCCAGAACCAACCTTTGCCCACGAGTTACAGAACACGGGGAGCCCAGGACCCTCCAACAGGGGTCTCTGTCGCTCTGTCTACTTCCCTGGAGTGCCGACCCTCAGTCACAGGGAGAAGGTGGCAAAGACTCCGACACCCACTGCTAGAGGAAGCATGTGTGATGCGTGAATGTGAGGTGTGTGAGGGGAGGAAAGCAACTCTTCACAACCCACCAGAGGCATCATCACAGATATCTACTCATCCAGAGACACATTTTCATGTCCACAGTTTGAGGGCATTAATTATCTACCCATCCTAAAGGCCGCCTCCTCCAGGAAGGCTTCCTTGACCACCTCAGCTAAATGCAATCCCCCTGGGCCACCTCCACTTGTGTGAGCAACATTGTCCCCAGCCCATAGCCTGCCTCAGCTATGGGGCCTCTTTGAGAAGCTCAGCCCTGCAGCCATCAACAAGGACTATCAGAGCAGGGCCCGCAGGTGTTCTTGAATTCAGGGTGTGAGAATATGTGCCGACTTGCCCCAGGTAGGGACAGAAGCAGGTGGTCTTGGGGTTTTCCCTCCTCCTGCCCCACTTTCTTGGGGCAGTGTGGGGCAGGGGGAGGTTCCTGGGGCTTGAGAAATGGAATCTGGATGAGCTCCTGGATTTTATAGTATCTTCTGGCCCTGAAGATACGCCTTTTGGGAAATGTGTTTAAGCCACATTCAGATCCTGCCACAAGCTACTTGCGTTTCCCTGCCTATGTCCTACACACGTCTCCTGGTTCTCACACCAGATACTTCTGCCCTCTTCTGCAGTTCCTAGGTATTCACAAGCCTCCCTTTGTTCAAGCTGCCACCTGTTTCCAGCATCCTTTCTCCAGCTCTACCTGTAAAATCACCACTTGAGGTACTCAGCTAAAGGACCCTCTCTGGTAACCCCAAGTAGACACAGTGGCCCCCACCCCGCTCCCTCTCAGTGAGGATTCCCACATCATGCATCACTCATATTAGGGGTCATGTTCCCCGGCCCTGCTCTGCCAGCAACAGTGAAGTTTCTGTCCTGGGTGACAATGTCCCTGATGGGCCCAGGGAAGGGTCCTGGGGGGCACTTAAGAACAACCTGCCTTGTTCTGCACAATGCCATATTTTAAGGATACTGAGTCACTAAAGGAAAAACTCTGAAGTTTCCACTCATCGCTGAAACAGCAAAAGCTGGAACCAAACAGAATGGTCTTTATGTCCTGTCAAAAGAAGAAAGAATTTTATTGGTTGTTTTAAAAGCAAACAACAACACACGGCTGGGTGTTTGCATTCCCACAGGAGCTGGTCTTGAATTCTATCTAGCAGGGTAGTCTGTTTTCCAGCAGGGTCATCTATTCCCTTTTTGTTTTGCAAACCCATTTTTATCATATTTGAGGAAAGAGAAAACTGACCCTGAGGGTCTTACCTCTGGAACAGCTGTAAACCCAACCAGCCTGTGCTGATCCAAACCAAAATCTTTTTAGGTTCCTTAGACGTTCCTTGATAACACAAAATTTTAGTCTTACATGAGACCTTGGGGATTTTTGACTGCACATTATAATTACCTACAGATCTCCAAACAATCCTGATGCTCAGACCCCATGCTGGACCAGCTGAAGCACAACCCCTGGGCGTCAGATCCTGTGATCTGTAGTTGTCAATGAGTCCAAAGCACAGCCAAGTTTGAGAACCTCTAGCAAACTATGACCCACAGGCCAAATCCAACCCTCTATTTCCTTTGTAAATAGTGTTTTACTGAAATGCAGCAATACCCGTGTGTTTACATATTATCTGTGTTTACTTTTAGATTACAATGGCAGAGTTGTGTGGTTGCAATTGAGAGCCAAAAATACAGGATCTAGCCCTCTGTGGAAGAAGTTTGCCAACCCCACACTGAATAACCCCTTCCTATATGTAAGAATCTCAACATCTCCAGAGAGTGGTGTGGTGTCCCCCAAAACTTGGTTTGAACACCCCAACCACCAAGTGAAGGGGTTCCCACTATCTCTCAAGGTAGCCCCTCCATTTTTTCACAGCTCTATCTTGTTCAAACTTCTGGCTGACATTACTCTCCCATCAAACCAAGCCCCACCCTCCAGAGCCCCAGAAAGCGCCAACACTTCCCCACTGACAAGCCCTCGGACAGGAAAGCGGAGCCTTTCCCCAGACATCCCTCCCTATGCTGGCTGCCTCTCCTCTCTCCGTCGTGATTTTACACTCCAGAGGATCTGAGGGGCCGACGTGTGGAATCTGTCACTACACGCTCAGAGCCCCTTTCCAGGTCCTCTCTTTCCTATAGACTCATTTTCCCCTCTAAGGTCAGTTCTTTCTTTTCCTTGTGCATGCATGCTCAACAGTGTCCAACTTTTATTGACCCCACAGACCGTAGCCTGCCAGGTTCCTCTGTCCATGGGACTTCCCAGGCAAGAGTAATGGAGTGGGTTGCCATTTCCTTCTCCAAGGGATCTTCCTAACCCAGGGATCCAACCCACATCTCTTGCAACTTCTGCATTGGCAGGCAGATCCTTTACCAACTGTGCCCCTTGGGAAGCCCTTCTTTTCATTAAGTACAGAGAAAACTCTGTGGCCGAGCACTTTTCCCCACGTCATCAGATTTAGCCACTCCTCATCACAGGAGACGGGAGTGGCTAAATCAGGGCTTGATTCCCCTTCTTGCACCAACTACAGTCATCCATGTATTTGGACTGAGTTTCCCGGGAGCCTAGAAACTAGGAACTTGAGTTTTCTGGCTGAAGCCTGTGTCTGTTCTCTCAACCACAGAATGACAGCTCTCATCTAGGCACAGTACAGTTCCAGGTCACAGGGTTACGAGCCTGGGTTCTACTTGCTGTGGGTGCCGTGTGTCTTGGGTTGTCCTTTCTCTGTGGGGGCCTCAGTTCCTTCTGCGGTTTTTTGAGATGCTACTACTGGGTGGTCTTTAGGGGCCTCTGAGGACCCCTCCCAAAATGATAGTACCCACTACAAAGGATAATAGCCTGTGGCTATGTCTGTGGCTAAGGACAGCCAGAGCACTTACTCCCAGGCATGGGACTACTTAAGACCACTTGCCTGACCCTCTCCCTGTGGTCTCAAAAGAAGGAAGGGAAAGAGACGGGAGGGATGAAGAGGGACAAAACCTCTAGAAAAACCTTTGACTTTTCACCTGTGTGCTCAGCAAATACTTGTTAAGTAGGAAGAGAAGAGGGTCAGCTGTGTCCCCAGGAGTTTTATTTTCTCTTCCTGAATCCTGGCTGAAAAGCCAGTGGGGGACAGCAGGAGCCTCATTCCATCCTGCAGGAACTGCTGGCCACGGGGAAGGGCGAGGCCCTCTGGCAGTGGAGGTGGAGAGGAGGCCAGGACATCCCCGCAGAGGAGGCTGCTAAGGCCAGGAACTGGCTCCCAGAGGCCTGTGACTTTCAGGATATCCCTGCAGAGGGGGTTGCTAAAGCCAGGAACCAACTCCCCAAGTCCGGTGACTCTCAGGACATCCCTGCAGAGGGGGCTGCTAAGGCTGGAAACCAGCTCCCCAAGTCCTGTGACCCTCAGGACATCCCCGCAGAGGAGGCTGCTAAGGCCGGGAACCAGCGACTCCAGGAGGCCACTAGCATGACCCTAGATGGTGCTGAGATATTAGCCACACAACCCTGTGCTCCCTTCACTGCTGCCCAGCCTGAGCACCGCTCAGGGGTCCAGTGCAGAGCAGAGTCAAGCCAATGAGGATGATTATTCTGTTCCCAGCTCAACTCTGGAGTTAGCAGGTGCAGACATGGTGAAGCAGCTCTGGGCCAAAAGAAAAGCTGGATCCTGGAATGTTTCAGTGAAAAGACGATGTATCCTCACCTTTATTCTCAGAGAGGGAGAGGGAGCTGCCAGCACTAGGTCCCCATTTCCCTGACTCTCCACTCATGTTTTTTTCCACATCACATGCAAATTTCCATTTCAACAATGACTGAGAGACTATAACGAGATGAATGAAGGCAGAGAGAGGAAGATCATCTCCTCCCACCAACTCAAATCAAGACGCCTTCAAGTCACACCACACCAATTCAGTTCAGTTCAGTTCAGTTCAGTCGCTTACTCGTGTCCGACTCTTTGCGACCCCATGAATTGCAGCACGCCAGGCCTCCCTGTCCATCACTATCTCCCGGAGTTCACTCAAACTCACGTCCATCAAGTCGGTGATGCCATCCAACCATCTCATCCTCTGTCGTCCCCTTTTCCTCCTGCCCCCAATCCCTCCCAGCATCAGAGTCTTTTCCAATGAGTCAACTCTTTGCATGAGGTGGCCAAAGTACTGGAGTTTCAGCTTTAGCATCATGCCTTCCAAAGAACACCCAGGGCTGATCTCCTTTAGAATGGACTGGTTGGATCTCCTTGCAGTCCAAAGGACTCTCAAGAGTCTTCTCCAACACCACAGTTCAAAAGCATCAATTCTTCACCAATTCACGCCAGTTCAAATTAAGAAACACATCACCTCACACTTTGCAGTTGACACCTACCTTCGCCACCGTGAGGTCGATGGGCTTGGATACTACTTGCAGCTTGAGCACTGATGAGACTGGAGACAGGATGATTTCTTCCCTTACCAATTCATCTTCCACATCCTCTGAAAGAAAATCGCGGCTGTGTGAGCTCTTCATTATGATGCACAGAGAACAGATTTGGAGGCCATTTAATACCCAGGACACTGATAAGTGCTGAGAGGGTTAGGATGAGAGGAGGGGTCCTCTACCATCCACCCGCCTGTGGACCCTCTGGGGCTCCCAAGCCCCCATCAGAAGGGAGAAGGCAGAGCAAGAGCCCTTGCTCCCTGTCATACCATGCTGGTCCAAGGATACTGGCAGCTGGGACATGGTTCTCAGTCCACTAGAAGGCTCTGCCTGTAGACATGCAGAAACAAAGGCCTAGGCCTAAGCTGTTGACTCAGTCCCGGAAAAGCCTGGCCCAGATGCGATTTCTCCAAAAGGCGGATATGATCCACAGATCTGTCCCCCCGAGGATAAACATGAAAAGGGCAAAAGTAGGAAAGAAAGTGCTGCCCTTCCTGAGAGAATAATGACAGTTACAACAGATTATCACTATTGTGGTTTTCACTACCTACGTTTATCATCTAAGCACCACTCTCTCCTCAAGGGAGTAATTATCATCACGTCCATTTACAGATGAGGAAACTGAGGTTGAGACAAGTCATTGACCTAAAGTCACCCAGGTGGAAAGTTACAGAGATAGAATACAAACCCAGGCCAGCTCCCAACAGCTCTGCCATCCTGCCAATCAGACCTCCATGCATCTCCAGCCAAAAGGGACACTAAGTCACATTCCAAATACAGCCTTCTCACAGCTGGAGTGATGGAGGCCCAGAGAAGGTCCCGGAGTGAGTGCTGGCCGCTCCAGCCTGTGCCTCCCCTGGCAGGCGAGGCTCCCTCTCGCCATTGCACCTGCTGTGGCACCTTACCAGAACCCTCATGCGGGACCCATATGAATACAGCCCAAAGCAATGATGCTGGCAGAGCTCAGCAGGCTGGTCTCCAGAGAGCCTCTGGAGACTTCCTCCCACCCTTTCCCCAAGACTAGATGATTACTTAAAAAGCACACCACACTGTATAGACCTCAACATTATCTGTCATAAGCCTGTAGAAACGTCACAGTCCCTGCCACGCATCTTCTGAGATACTGTTCAAAGGTCAACATCCCAGGACACGTGCCTTACATCTTACTCTACAGCCTCCTTTTCTTCCCTGGAGGAGGACCAGGCACAGCATGAGGCCAGCTCCTAGAGGCTCAGTCCACTGAAAAGGAGACAGATCCTACCTTTAGGCTGAAACAGAAGTTTCCAGTGAGTCTGGAATTTAAACGAGAAACTTTCTTAGGGAGGGTCTCAGAGAAAAGCCACCCTGTGACCATGGTCTTACAAAAACACCTGAACTAAAGACCAGATGTTCACACAGTAACATACACAGGTCTTGAAATCATGCCACTGGAAAGGGAAAACAAGAAAAAAAATGAAATTTATAACACAACACAATTTATATCCAGTATAAACACATGCACGCAAAACAACTCTGAACATTTTTGCAAGAACACACACAAGTGAAAAGAAATCATTAAATACACGGGGGTGGAGTGGTTGATAGTGAGGAGGGTCATGGGAGTGTGGGGTGGGGCTCAAGCGAAATCAGGAAGGAAAGGTAAGAGGGCAGACAATGGGCAGCTTTGCAAAGATCAAAACTGAGAATGTTCACTAAGGTATGGAGATGTGTGATTAATTCAACCCTAGGCATCTGAGGCCCAGAAACAGTGGGAGAGGAACTGAGCAATTCCACCAGGCCTCAGCAATGCCTCAGCCCTGACTGCATCTGGGAGGCCCAGAGAGGGCAGGATTTTAGCCTATTTGGAGGCTGCTGTTTAATCTGGGATGTCCCGTATGGAAGTGGGGCTGAAACGTGCTCTGCTCAAGCCCATGAACTAAGTCTAAGGATGGAGGCTGGGGCCCACGGGAAGCTGACTGGATGCCCTGGAAGCTCCTGGGTGCCCCCAGGAGGAGGCAGCCTCTCTCGGCCTCTGCCAGGAGGCAGCTGGCGCCTGCACAGGGAACTGGTTCAGGGCAGCTAGGCAGGCGCAGATGTGGCGGGATCGCCGTGCAGGGAAAGCAAAGCACTCTGGCGTGACCTGTTGCCCAAGCAGACAAACGCAGCTGCAAACGCTGAGGGTTTTCAGTTGCTATTTTTAAGGCCCGGTGTAAATGTCTGGTTGAAAAAAAGCAAGGGATTTTATTCCCCATACCCTTTGGAGAAAGAAAACATGTACATAACCTTGGAAGTACTTAATAGAGGACTGTCTCTTTTCCAGGTCCCCACTCAGTATTTCCCACTGTAACTACAAGACGTCTTCTGCTGGAAGTGCCCCAATGCCCCAAACTCAGGAATCTCAGCACTGAACCCCTCTGGGCTTCTATTTTGATTACAGAATCCATCTCCCCAGCCCTCCACCAGGGACCCAGGCCAAAACCTCAACCCTCTCCCGCACAGCACGCTGCTCTAGCCTCCAGGTTATCCTGCCCCCAGAATGCCTCATAACGCTGCCCACCTCCCACACTTTCCCTCTCCACTTTTATAGCAATGTGTCATTATTTTCCCATTTGCTCATCAAGCACTTTACTGAAGACCCATGATGTGCCACTGGGTATGTGGGACAGAAGAGGTCCGGAGGTGATGAAAACACCATCCCTGCCTTCAAGGAACTGACTAACTAAAGAGGGAGACAGAGCCCTAAACATGTACGTGACGTCAGGGCCAAAACGGAGATTAGCGCATGGGTTCTAAGAGCAGAGAGGAAGAGGCAAGTAATCTTGCCTACAGGGTCAGAAAAGCTNGTCACAGTCCCTGCCACGCATCTTCTGAGATACTGTTCAAAGGTCAACATCCCAGGACACGTGCCTTACATCTTACTCTACAGCCTCCTTTTCTTCCCTGGAGGAGGACCAGGCACAGCATGAGGCCAGCTCCTAGAGGCTCAGTCCACTGAAAAGGAGACAGATCCTACCTTTAGGCTGAAACAGAAGTTTCCAGTGAGTCTGGAATTTAAACGAGAAACTTTCTTAGGGAGGGTCTCAGAGAAAAGCCACCCTGTGACCATGGTCTTACAAAAACACCTGAACTAAAGACCAGATGTTCACACAGTAACATACACAGGTCTTGAAATCATGCCACTGGAAAGGGAAAACAAGAAAAAAAATGAAATTTATAACACAACACAATTTATATCCAGTATAAACACATGCACGCAAAACAACTCTGAACATTTTTGCAAGAACACACACAAGTGAAAAGAAATCATTAAATACACGGGGGTGGAGTGGTTGATAGTGAGGAGGGTCATGGGAGTGTGGGGTGGGGCTCAAGCGAAATCAGGAAGGAAAGGTAAGAGGGCAGACAATGGGCAGCTTTGCAAAGATCAAAACTGAGAATGTTCACTAAGGTATGGAGATGTGTGATTAATTCAACCCTAGGCATCTGAGGCCCAGAAACAGTGGGAGAGGAACTGAGCAATTCCACCAGGCCTCAGCAATGCCTCAGCCCTGACTGCATCTGGGAGGCCCAGAGAGGGCAGGATTTTAGCCTATTTGGAGGCTGCTGTTTAATCTGGGATGTCCCGTATGGAAGTGGGGCTGAAACGTGCTCTGCTCAAGCCCATGAACTAAGTCTAAGGATGGAGGCTGGGGCCCACGGGAAGCTGACTGGATGCCCTGGAAGCTCCTGGGTGCCCCCAGGAGGAGGCAGCCTCTCTCGGCCTCTGCCAGGAGGCAGCTGGCGCCTGCACAGGGAACTGGTTCAGGGCAGCTAGGCAGGCGCAGATGTGGCGGGATCGCCGTGCAGGGAAAGCAAAGCACTCTGGCGTGACCTGTTGCCCAAGCAGACAAACGCAGCTGCAAACGCTGAGGGTTTTCAGTTGCTATTTTTAAGGCCCGGTGTAAATGTCTGGTTGAAAAAAAGCAAGGGATTTTATTCCCCATACCCTTTGGAGAAAGAAAACATGTACATAACCTTGGAAGTACTTAATAGAGGACTGTCTCTTTTCCAGGTCCCCACTCAGTATTTCCCACTGTAACTACAAGACGTCTTCTGCTGGAAGTGCCCCAATGCCCCAAACTCAGGAATCTCAGCACTGAACCCCTCTGGGCTTCTATTTTGATTACAGAATCCATCTCCCCAGCCCTCCACCAGGGACCCAGGCCAAAACCTCAACCCTCTCCCGCACAGCACGCTGCTCTAGCCTCCAGGTTATCCTGCCCCCAGAATGCCTCATAACGCTGCCCACCTCCCACACTTTCCCTCTCCACTTTTATAGCAATGTGTCATTATTTTCCCATTTGCTCATCAAGCACTTTACTGAAGACCCATGATGTGCCACTGGGTATGTGGGACAGAAGAGGTCCGGAGGTGATGAAAACACCATCCCTGCCTTCAAGGAACTGACTAACTAAAGAGGGAGACAGAGCCCTAAACATGTACGTGACGTCAGGGCCAAAACGGAGATTAGCGCATGGGTTCTAAGAGCAGAGAGGAAGAGGCAAGTAATCTTGCCTACAGGGTCAGAAAAGCTTCACATAAATGGTAAATATTTGAGCAGGGTCTTGAAATATCCAGAGGATTTCCCCAGATAGGACAGGGGTCCAGTCACCTCTTTTCTAGACTATTCCAAGAGCCCCCCCCAACCAGTCTCCCAAAATCCAGGCTCTCACCCCTAAAACTCATCCTCCAGCCACATCCAGAGATGGCCTCAAACATCATTCATTTCACATCTCTGCTTGATAAGACCTTGTCCATCTTTCAAAGCCCAGTCTAAATGATACCCCACTGTGGAACCCACCACGGACTTGGCTAAATCACCTCTTGAAGCAGTGAAGAGCTGCTGGTCATTTACTTTGGTGTGGTTTTCACAAAACACCTCTCTTCCTTCATCCTACCCAACCCCACCCTCCAGGAAAGCAAGGCCACTTTTCATCACCTCCGTCCATGTTCAACAGTCCTGTTTGTGCCTGGCATGTAAGAGCTAACCAAAGTGGGCAGAAGTGAACACAAGAAAGATGAACTGGGGTGAGAAAGGGGATGCTGTCCCTCTAAACAAACTGCATTCCTTGTTTCTGATTCCCCCACCCCAAACTTCTCCTCCACTCTCTCGGGGCAACTGGGTTCCATGAGAGGACTCTGGACCTCTGATCTTTTATCTTAGTGTCCTTCTCTAAATCATTAGCTGAGCCACCAGCAAAGAGAGGCTGGCCTCTCTCTGGAAAACCACACACACTTCAAAGAGCTGGGTTCTGAGAGAATTGCTAAAAGCCTTCCTCCCAGCAGAAGCCCTCTGGGTTCTGAGGGCCGGGAACCGCTTGCTTCCCTTTATATCCAGACAGGAGTGACTTTCATTAGAAAACCTTAGAACGCTTTACAGAAAGGTTTCAGATGCCAGTGTTTTCTGGCTCCATGCTTCACTCTGCGCAGCCGTGCGCCCAGTGAAATCTGCCCCTTCCTGGGTGGGCCAATGATCCCACCGGCCATTCCTGGGAGGAACGGGTACCTCTGAAGAAAACAAAGGAGAACAAACAAACCCCTGCTTCCATCACTCGGAGGCCAGTCCCTGCCTTTCAACTTCATCAAAGCAACCCATCAGACAGCCTGTCTCACACCAGTCACTTCTAAAGGGCAAGCTGCCTCCTTCCTTCGTGTAAAGGGGAGTGCTTAAAAGGAGAGGAAAAGGATGTGAGTAGCTCCCAGCTCCTGTATGCCAAAATGGTCCAAAAGGTGTCAATACATCGCCAGCTTCCAGGAGAGGAGCAAAGGTCAATGGCACTCAAGCCTCGTCCTTTCATGTCTCGTCCTTGGTTGTCATCCTTTATTCTATTCCTGGCTTTTGCCAAGGCCTGCAAACATATTAGTCTTTGGGGAATACAGAATTCCAGAAAGAAGGGAAAAGGTGGCTTCAAAGAGAAAGAGTGGATGGACAAGTTCCTGTCTAGATCCTACAGAGGCGGTACACAGATGCATTCACAGGTGGAAGGGCATGAGCTGACGTACCTCACGATTTGTATTGTACACCTCAGTGAGGTGGTGTGTGTTAGTCACAAAGTCGTGTACAACTCTTTGCGACCCAATGGACTGTGACTCCCCGGGCTCCTCTGCCCATGGAATTCTCCAGGCCAGAATACTGGAGGAGGTAGCTTTTCCCTTCTCCAGGGGATCTTCCTGACCCAGGGATGGAACCCAGACCTCCTGCATTGCAGGCAGATTCTTTACCATCTGAGCCACTAGGGGAAGCCCCAAGGATATGGGGGTAAAAACTTTTAAAGGATGGGCTTCTCCAGGCAGAGACGTACTAATATTTTGACTGAGCACTATCTTCTAGAGACTTCTGTAGGTTCTGAGAAACCCTAAAAGAACCCCCAAATGAAGAAAATGCTACTCTGCCCCCTCTCTCCCAGTGTAGATCTAGAAGTGTAGATTTCTATATTTCTCCCAGTTAGACGGGCAGCGGAAGATGGATTTGGACATCAACCAAAAAAGAGAGAAACCTGCTCTACTCTCTGGGCCAGTCCCTCCTTCCCAAGGTCAGGTGGGAGAAAAGGAGCCCTGCCCCAGCCAGCAGAAAGCCCCACCGCCAACTACCTCCCAGACAGACCAAACGAAGGCCACTGGACCCTGTGGGGCAAGCGCAGAGGCCCCAGGGGTACCTACCAAGCTGCAGCACATCCAGATCACCTTCGACCTTGCTGGACACTGACAACTGATTTTTCCTAGAGGAAAAAAAATAAAGGAGAATGTCAATGTACCATAGGAGAATACCAGGGAAATGCAAGCAACAGAGAAGACTGGGAGGACACTGGCTGGGCCTCCAGGAGGGGGCTTCTCGCCAGACCTGGCCCTGCCGATCTCTGCGCCATGTACCAGCACTCTCCCTCGCGGAGCCATGGGTTCCACGTCGGATGGGATCAAATCACTTCTGGACGCTTTTCAGTTGTGTACACACACAAGCACACCCCAGCCAACACAGGACGAGAGACCCTGTAGTGTGACACTTGCCAAGAACTGAATGCAAGCTATTTTGCTGACGTCACTGGGATACTGCTGGGAAACACTCACACGTGCACACGCACACACGCACACACACGAATCGAGTTCCTGCAATCACTGCACAGACTTTCTTATCTCATTTTTCTGTTGGTTTCCTTTCTCCCAGCTTTCTTGTAAAGCTATCAGCAGCCATTTCTCAGAAATCGATAGAATGCACCAGAAAGAATACCTTCTATGATTCTGACTAGTAGATTTAGGGATGTGCACACAGAGCCTTCTTTAAACAGCCCACCTGTATTTCAGCTGTCTTTAGATTTTCTTTTCCTTCAGCATGCTTCATTTGAACTAAGTAACATCATTTTTTTTAATGTATTAAAAAATAACAACATTACATCACCCTCTTGAAAACTCCATTTACTATGTTAAAAATGACAGCTCTTTTGAACGTAGCATTGAAATGTATTTTCCTCCAACATCCTTGCAGGATAAGATATGATTGAAGTAACAATCGTAATCTTGCCACAGTAGGTTCTATTGAATTGGCTTCCTCCTGAAGATGTATGAAGGGGCGTGAGTGGAAGACCACGGAGGACGCACAGTACTGAATCCCCCAGCACGTACCACTTCGGACCCCAGAGTTCCTGTCTCTGGCACTGGAATACAGAGCGCCTTCCCCTTCCTCCCAGGTATCCATCCCTAAGCCTCCCGTGTCCTCCTCCACTCTGCCAAGCCCACTTTCCTCATTCGAAATCACAAAATTCCTACACTACCAGGTTTCTGCAAGCCTTCTTGGGAATGGTGAAAGAACAAGTTAACTTGGAAAGAAGAGCTAAGGCACGGAGGGGCAGCAGAAGGATGTTGGGGGGGGGGGGGGGGGGGGGGTCCAGTGCCCAGCAATGAAGAACTG
>SJYV01037468.1:558778-582849 GCA_006410875.1 Neotragus pygmaeus | reverse complement strand
AGAAGAGCTAAGGCACGGAGGGGCAGCAGAAGGATGTTGGGGGGGGGCGGGGTGTTCCAGTGCCCAGCAATGAAGAACTGTGCTTCTATCAGACGCCTCCGCTGACCCCACCTCTCCCCCACCACCCACGCTGCAAGGGAAGGCAAGGACCAAAGTCCCATTTCTTCTATCCCCTCTGTCACTGTTTCATCCAAAGACTAAGGCAAAGGGCCCTCTCCTGGCTGCGCCTCAGTATCCCAGTCTGAAAAGCAAGGACTTGGGCGCAGGTGCTAGATGGCCTCTAAGAGCCACCTTGAACCATTTTGAGCTGGAAATATCAGGAATAAAGATGCCTCTGGCACATCCCACTGCCAACATCTCTCTGGTACCCATCTCTGCTCTCTGCCTCTTCGTCTGCCACCCAGATCCTTCTCACAGCCCTCTAACTGGTTTCCTGACCCCAGGGTGATGCCCTACCTGGTACTGACCCTACATCTTCACGAGTGTTAAAGGCATCTTTCTATAAAGAAAATCTGACCATGCCACGGCCTGGCTGAAATTCTTCAGCAGTTCACCATCATCATTATCATCAACAACAGTCATCTTATTTATAAAAATGATGGCAATTATAACAGCAGATGCTTTCTGATTTCTTTGACTGTTGCAGCAACAAAAGTCATCTGCTCCTCAGAAGAGCCCTGTGAAGTGGTCAGTGCACTGAGTCTCAGAGAGGTCCAGTAATCTCCCCAGAGTCACACAGCAAGTGGTGGCAGGACAGAAATACAAACCCAGGCAACGACACTGTCAACTAAAAAAAAAAAAAAAAAAGCGCACAATGTGAGGGCTGCAAGGTAAGTTTTATTGGGGGCTATATGAGGTCTACAGCCTGGGAGACAGCTCCTCAGGTGGCTCTGAAAGACTGTTCCAAAGGCATAGAAGGGAAAGGCAGTATATACGTGATTTTGGAAAAGCGGGAGTGTATGCAGTCAAGCACATACTTTTTTGTAGAAGGTTTATTCTGGCCTCATGAAGCTTCTGCTAGTCACAAGAAACAACCATCACCATGAAGAATTTTAGTCCTTTCCTAGATATGAGGAGATACAATAATTGGGCTCATAAACTCTACCCTGAGAATATCTAACTATCTAAAGACCTGTCCTGCCAGCTTCTCAGAGCACAGAGTGCCTCACTCTTCCTCCTGAACTCCTTTAGGGGAGGTGTTATAAGTCAGCAGCTGCAGCAGCACAAAATTTAATCCTTGTAGAATTAGATGCCAAGCACCCATGCTAAGTTCCAATTCACGGTTGACAACGCCAAAGATAATGGCAGCAGACACGATATATACTGCTTCCTCATAGAACAAAACCCAAGCCCATTAGTGTGCGTGCTGGACTGCCCGTGACCTGGCCACCTACCAACCCAGCACGACCTCCCTCTGCACCCTCCCGCTCCACCTGCATGTCCTCCACGCTAACTTCTCAGCCCACGCCTCTACACCTTTTCACAAGCTGTTCATTCCTATTCGGATATCCTTTGGCAAACTCATACTTATCCTTTTCAGCCCAGTTGGAATGCTACATTCTTCTCAACTCCAAAGCGTGCATTTATTCGTTTCTTCACTCAGTCACCTAGCCAGCATGTGGCAGTTATCCAGTAGGTCTGTCTCCCTGCCCCATGAGACCCAGCTGTGTACAACAAACTGAGGCAAACTGCAATATGACGTCGCACGGTAGGCTGAATAATGGCCCCCAAAGATATTCACATCCTAATCCCTGGAAACGGAAAATAGTAACTGGATGGCGAAAAGAACTTGCCAAAGAGATTAAGTTAAAGATCTTGAAACGGAAGAAAGCATCCCGGATTATCCAGATGGGGCCAACCTAATCACAAACGTCCTTATAAGAGGGAGGCAGAAGGAGATGGGACACAGCAGAGAACAGGTAGGATAATAATGGAAACAGAGGTTGAAACGATGCACTTCCAAGATAGAGGAAGGGGCCACAAGGCCAGAAATGAGGGTGGCCATGAAGAGCTGAAAACGGCAAGGAAACAGATTCTAGCCGTTAAACAGCTGCCAACACCTTGGCTTTAACACAGTGGAACTGATTTCAGACTTCAGTCTTCCACAACAGCAAGACAATAATTCATGTTGCTTTAGGTCACTAAATTACTGGGGGATTTGCTGGAGCAGCCGTGGGAAACTAATGCATGCAGAGAGAGAAACACCGAGGAGGAACAGTGGACCACAGGACTCTCTTGATGGCCTCTGTGTCCTGTGCGCCCTGCCCCTCGTCGCTGCTCCTAAAATGGGTAAGCACCAGAATGACCCTCACACAAGCTAGGCGGCTCCCACGGGCCACTCAACTTAAGAGGTGCCAGAGCCAGGGCTCAAACCCGGCCGCTGGCTCCAAGTGCTGTTTTGCTCTTTCTTATACTTGATGCTTCCTTTCCCTGCCCGGAACTCTCCACGGCTGCCTGTGGACCAGAAGACAAAGCCTACACCTCCCAAGCGGTCCCCTTGGTTCCCAGGGGCGAAGCCGCAGGAGCACGCAGACTGGCAGGAGCCGCGGGGAGAGGGCAGGGATGATGTTCCCGCTGTGCAGGGTACAGCTGGGCCTCCTCCCAGTCATGAGACTTCCACCCTGGGGCCATCCATCAGCCACGAGAGTCAGGCTCAGATGCTGTGTGCCGCTCCCTGTAAATCTCCTCACCAGAGGAGACTTCAGTCATGCTCACACTTAGGGAATGTGCTATTGTTCCTTTCATGTGCCCCTTTGTGGCATAAGCATTACACAGTTGAAAAGGTCAGTTTAAAAGCATGTTCTTGCCTTTGAGTGAAAACTATTATGAGCAACAATGACAAAAAGATAAATCAAGGATTCAAAACACTTTTCCAAAATGCGATTGTACAGATAACCTAGAGACATGTGTCAAAGTGTGCATCTAATAAATCTAGGGAAGCCAGGCTGGAAACACCCGCTTGCCTGCTGGGATCAAGGCCTCCGTTTTCCAGCCGAGATCCTCCTTGGGTTCTACACCCCCCCCCACCCCCAGGAGGGGCAAAGGCTAGGGCACGGCAGCTATTCAGGGCTACATAGAGCCAGGACTCAATCCCTGGATAACCGGGTCTTGGGCGGGTAGAAAGAGCCACTCAGAGACCGGAGTTTTTGCCCTTGATCCCCCACCTCTGAGTGACCCTAGGCAAGACACTCACCTCTGCGGGCATCAGATAGCCTCAGCTATACCTTGGAGAAAGCCTGAGCGTGGCTNACTCAATCCCTGGATAACAGGGTCTTGGGCGGGTAGAAAGAGCCACTCAGAGACCGGAGTTTTTGCCCTTGATCCCCCACCTCTGAGTGACCCTAGGCAAGACACTCACCTCTGCGGGCATCAGATAGCCTCAGCTATACCTTGGAGAAAGCCTGAGCGTGGCTGTGGAACATGACAAGGTGGGCAGGCTCTGAGAGGACTGACATGCCCAGCTCGTGCTATTCTTTAAGATGTTCAACTGCTTTTGCACCGAACACTCAGAATAGTTCACCAGATCTTAGCATAAAAACAGACAAGCAGCTGTTCTTTCTTCTGTGTTTGGTACTGGATACTTGACTAAACTAGTTGTGATTACAAAAGAAAGCTGTCCCATGAGAGGAAAGACATTGTTCACTTACTATATAGTCTATTTGATGAAAACACTGAACCCAGTGTGAATTGATCCCAACCTGATACCCAGGTTGCTTCCCTGGTAGCTCAGATGGTAAAGAATCTGCCTGCAATGCAGAAGACCTTGGTTCAATCCCCGCGTCAGGAAGACCCTGAAGGCAATGGCAACCCACTCCAGTATTCTTGCCTAGAGAATTCCATGGATAGAACATGGGATCGCAAAGAGTTGGACAAGTGACTAACACAACATGTTGCACAAGAATCCAGAATATGAGAAATTTACATAAAATTTCTCAGCACACCTCACTGAAGCAATGTAAAATTATCTGGAGAGACACTTCTACAAAGCAAGTAGGAGCTCTACAATCTAGCTGCCCCAGGAGAGAGAGAGTTTTTTTTTTAAGTCCCAACTAAAAATATGCTTAAAACAAACAAACAAAAAACCTGTTAAATATATGAGATGATCCACCATAAGTGAAAGTCAACTGACACAACAAATAGGACTCTCAAGAACTTGAGATAACAGAACAGCAATCTAAGAGGATGTAACTAAGAGAGAATAGGGGAACATTTTAAAAAGGAATGGAAATTGTACGAAAAGAAACAGACACTATGAGAAAAGGATGGGCTGCTCTGACAAGCAAATATAGTCATGAAAAATGAGAAACCTTGGGCCATACAACGATGGTGATGGACAATACCATATAAATACATATTTTGTTTTAAATCCATGAGTCTGCTAATAGAGGAGGAAGGAGGGGCAGGGGCAGGTAACAGAAAGCTCTTCTCTATGAAACATGCCACCTAGCAAACGGAAAAGGAATGATAAAATGACAAAAATTAGGAAATCGCCATTTTTTCCATTTCTAATATCAACGGATATTCAAACTGTGGGTTAAGAGGTTTTTGAGGCGCAGGATATTCACATGGTCTAAAAGTTGCAGAGTCCTTATTAATTCCAAAGGGGGAGGTTGCCTTTATGATAACAGAGAGGTTGGCAGAAACCCTAGAGGACTGACACAACTTGGCATCGCATCCCCAGAAATAAACTTACCTCGTGTGCTCCTGACGCAGAGCGATGGGGAGCACACAGCATCACGTGAGCACTGGCCTCAACCAAAACTGTCTAATGCAATCCCAGGAATGAAACAGGCATATCTAGAATGTGGCCATTCTACGGGACAAGAGCCTACATTCTTCATGAAAAACCAAAAAGAGACAGAAATTGAGGCTGAAAGAGATTAGAGAGACATGGCAACCAAACACAAGTGAACTTTAAATGGATCCTGGGCTGAAAAACTAAGGCCCAAAGAACATTTTGGAGCCATTTGGGAGAAATCTGATCACGGGCTCTACGTTAGTGGCTGTTACTGAGTCAACGTGAAATTTCTCGGTTTTGATACTGGTGCTATGGTTATACTCTTGTCCTTAGGAGATGCAAACTGAAATATTTAAGGGTGAAAGGCCATAATATTCAAATTTCAGTTTCAAATCAACCATCAGAAATATTTATGGATGAGGGAAGAAGAGGAGAGAGAAAAGAAATCCAAAAAAAAAATCTTAGAATTACAGAAGGTAGGTTTCATGTACTATTCTTTCAACTTTTCTATGGGTTAGAACATTTTTAAAGTTGGGGGAAAACGGTTGGAAAACTTAAAAAAGGAGATTAGTGAAGAGATAATAAATCACTGGGAACAATGAGATGACATTTATTCAGAAAGCAGGTCAGAGATCAAATATATGAAAGAACAAATAAGAGACATGGAGGAAAAAATGTTAAGCCTATTATACATCTAACAGGAGATCCAAGGACTTCCCTGGTGGTACAGTGGTTAAGACTCTATACTTCCACTGTAGGGGGTACAAGTTCAATCCCTGGTTGGGGACCTGAGATCCCACCTGCTGCATGGGGCAGCCAAAAAATAAATTAGTTTAAAAAAATAAATAAAAGGAGTCCCAGAAAGAAAGGATAAAGACAATATGAGAAAGGAAATTATTTAAAAGATAATTGCTAAGAATCTACCAGACATGAATCCTCAGAGAAACATAATAAATTTCAAACAGTCCATGTGACAGTAAATGCATGCCTTGAAACTACAGAAAACTAAAGACATGAGAAAAACCTTAGAGAAAGGTGGGTCATCTATAAACAACAGCTACTTCGACAAAAAACACCTTTAGTGTTAAAAATACCAAAGGTGGGGACAAAATGAAAACATTTTCAGACAAAGACTAAAAATGTTCACCACCACAGACCTTCACTGAATGAACCACTAAGAGACTAACTGCAGGAGAAGAAAACTGAACCCAGAGGGAAAGAGCAGGATGCAAGCAATGGCAGAAAAGACATCTGTGAACATTTAGATGAACCTAAATGAGAGCTGGCGATAACAACTAACCTAGAGAAAGTGTTTGAAAACAAAGGGATAATACTAGACAACAAGAAACAGAGAACCCGGGAGGGGGAAGTGACCAGAAGTAAAGCTTTCTAAAGTCCTTGCGTTTCTTTTGAGGGAGTAGAGATATTGATTAAACTGAAAACGTTAAGTCATCTCAGCTAACACATAGCAATTACTCTGCCAGATACTATTCTCAGCACTTGATGTACTAACTTGTTGAGTTCTCACCACAAATGTTTGAGGCAGGACAATTATTAACCATTTTACGGAGGTTCATGTTGGGCTAAATTTTCATGCCGAATTCCTCCTTTTGTTATTCTGCAGCAAGTAGGTTTATCACTCATAATGTTTTTCATCCTATTTTGATTTTTATCCAATAGCGTTTAGCTACGTTAGCTTTTAAATGGTTGGCATCCAAGTGATTTATTTTTTCCCCGTTTCCCTGTGCTTAGTCATTCTCCTTTTCTCCACAGGTATCATATGAAATACCATGGTGCTAATTTAAAAAATCGATTTGAGTGTCTTTGTCTTTTAATTGGCAAGTTTAATTTGTTCATCGTTAATATAATTATTGATATACTTGAAGTTATTTGTCCTGCTATATTTCACACTTTCCTTTTGCCATACTTTTACTTTCTTTGTTTTCTTCTTTAAAAAAAAAAAAAAATCAGCCATTTTAAAGTGAACAATCCAGCGGCATACAATGCATTCACAAACTTGCGTCACCACCACCTCTTGGTAAAGAATCCGCCCGCAATGCAGGAGACCTAGTTTCGATCCCTGGGCTGGGAAGATCCCCTGGAGAAGGGAAAGGCTACCCACTCCAGTATTCCTGTCCTCCCAACAGTGACTCTGCACAGCCCTGGCCTTAAAGGCTCTTATTGAAGACTGAACTTTACAAGGGGTTAGCCTTAGTGAGGGGGATCCCTGAGGGAAAGCTAATATAAAAAGAACTTTAAACAAAGTTCTCCATAGAAGAAAAGATTTCTTCTTTCGATTTTCCTGCTCTCTGTTCCTCTCTGGCTTCCCAGAGAGGCTCAGCCAAGCTCCCCCAGAAGGCGCAAGGTGCAGAATCACAGTGAGTTAGGCTTGGAAGGCACTTGGATAGTCACCTGGCATAACCTCTGGGCTTACAGATTAGGAAACCGTGCTCTGGAGTAAGAAAGGGGGCTCCGCCAGTGTCTCCATCTTCCGGGTGCTCAGCCCGAGGGATCCACGTCCCAGCCTCGGGAAGAGCTCCACCTTCCTGGGCCGCCACATCCACAGGCGTTTTTAAAATTAAGCCGTCAAAGAACAGGAGGTCTCCTCAAGGGCTGGGTTATCAAGAAGTCATCGTGTGTACACATCTCAGTTTCATACCCGGCAGTTGTCAGTTCTCCAACTGTTGACCTTCAACATATAAAAGCAATCTTTTTTTTTTTTTTCCCCTCTCTTTTCTCTTACGGATGTGGAAAACCTGACTAGAACTGCCTGGTCTGACATTTCCTGTGAGAAAGCACTCTGCTTGGATACTGTGAAAGCAATCTGCCTTAACAATTCAGCCCAAATAAATTATCCTCCTGAAACGAGTGAATGACTTTAATTGGGAATTGGGCTGCATATCCAAGACTCTCTCATCCGGGCTGGACAAAGGTGGGACAAAGATAGGGATCGCCTGGTGAGAACGGACTGGGAGGGGGGTCCCCAATGGGCCTGCATCCTCCTGGAAAAGCCATCGGCTTGGCCCACTGAGCTGGAGAGAACACACGTACTCTAACCTCCTGAACCATTGTTTTTGTGGGGTGAAGATCTCTCAGTTCAACTATCTTTCTGTGTGCGCCTGTCCCCACAAACTCTGGCACACACACCCTTGGCGAAGCATGCAGAGCCAGAGCAAGATCCAAAACTAAGTCCGACAATTCTCCTTCCCTGAGCAGGGCTGGATTCTGGCACATTCCAGGAACACAGAAGAAATTTACCCCGGATCACCAAAGCATCAGACTGGGAGGGTTCCTCAAGGGCACACAATTCGCAAAACAAAACTGTACCAGCTGTGACCTTCCTTCATGTTATTCTCCCAATTTGGCACAAGGCATTGGCATACAACTAGTATTCAACGGATGCTCCCTCTGGAAGCTGAGTGGGTGTCCGGAGTAGCCAGTGCCTTGTCCAGGGAATCTTCCAGACCCAGGGATTGAACCGGGGTCTCCCGCATTACAGGCAGATTCTTTATGGTCTGAACTCTTTACCAGGGAAGCCTCACCCAGATAGGGCTCATGTCTCTGTAAGGGCTGGAAACGCTAACTCAGACCATCTAATCTAATCCTGCCACTCTGTCAGGGGTGGTAAGGGGAGGGAGAACTTTTATCTAGAACCCCTGTGTAGTGGGCAAAGCCAGAAACGGAACTTTAGGCTCCAGACTCTCACCACAGGTCATTTTCATCTATCCCATGTTGGATGTTGGAGGCACCAACTGTGTTTTCTAAAGACCCAAAATGCACTGGGTCAGGGGGGTCGCTCTCCCCTTAATGAATGCACACGAGCAGGATCTGTGGCTCTCCCAACTTCTGTCTTTCTGCCCCTCTCGCAGGCTGCAGTTTCCTGGGTGTGGCTGAACTCAGCTCCACAAGGTGACTGGTGCCGAGCGGCAGGCATTGCTCAACAGGCAGTGAAAATGTGGGTAGAGGGGAGGTGGCTCCAGGGGAAGGAAAATATCCTCTTGAAGGACGAGTGGCCTCCCTGGAGTACAGCTCCGGGATGCGGCCAGATCACTGCGTAATCACCCGTTCACCACCCGCACCGTGCAGCTCACCAGGCAGGATGCTGCCAGCCCACGGTGCTCCTTCCCCTTGGTCTGCCTCCTCCTCTGCCCACCAGCACGTGGCTGCGCGGCTCGGCCAAGCCCAGCCATTGTGGAATGCTTGTTGTTGTTGTTTGGTCACTAAGTCTTGTCCTACTTTTTGCGACCCCATGGACTACAGCCCTCCAGGCTCCTTTGTTCATGGGACTGATTCTCCGGGCAAGAATACCGGAGTGAGTTGCCATTTCCTTCTCCAGGGGATCTTCCCGACCCAGAGAGCAAATCCGCGCCTCCTGCATTGGCAGGCAGGTTCTTTACCTCTGAGCCACCTGGGATGCTGGAAGAGCCCAGTCACCAGGGCTGTAGCCAGAGGCGTGAGGTGGTACCTGGCCCACACCAGCAGCCTCGCCCCCTCCACACCAGGAGCCGCAGACTGCGCACCCAGCAGGTGGGATGACTAAGGCTGTCTCTGATTAGGGCTCCCAACTGTGGAGTGAAGACCTAAGGGGAGGATTCTGTCAGAGACAAAGATTCCCCCAGCCCCGCCCTCCCCAAGTCTCCTGTGACAGCCCAGGATGGAAAGGATTGCCTCTACGACCTTGGCCCTGTCCCAGGAAGTCCAAAGTCACACTTGGAGTTATAAAAGGGAAGGTTCCAAAGTGTGCCTGAAAGGCATTACATAAGAGTAGCCGCCAGTCTCCACCGTGGATTGGAAAGCTGTGCGGAGATGTTTACTTAGCTGCTAGGAGAAGCTGCTTTTTGGCACCACGACTGCTCCTTACTGTCCGAATAAAGGACAACACACCCCGGGAAGGAGCTGTCCCAATGAAAATGGGACTTTTTCCGAGTCCCATTAAATGTTAAACCCACTTGAGTTCTGTTTGATAAAATAGGCCAAAGAGTGGCTTAAAACAACTTCTGGGGTTAAATATTTTCATTTTGAACTCACAAAACGTTTCCCTGCATTAAGCATTAATAAAAGGGCCTAAAGCAGCAAGTTTGAAATAACACTGTCTGGGTCCAAGGTTAACTTCATATCAATTTGAAAATAAAGAAACTGGGGTTCATTTACTTTTCAAAAATGTGAGGAGGTGTACGCTTGAATAACACCTTTTTTCTGGAGCTCCTGACTTTCCCCAAGCAGACGTAGATGAATCCTCCCTTGCCCTGAGCTTCCACTGTTCTTTCTGTGACAGTCTAAGGGTTCTAATTTTTAGCTTTACAATAAGAAGTGTTTATTTGGGTGCTTATTTCTACTTTACCAAGCACTTTGAAAGCACAGGTTTTGTGTTTGTTTGTTTTTTTCTCATAAGCAGCTTTGCTGCAGGGAAGCAGCAAAGGGACATTTTAGCCCTATTTTCAAAAATGAGGACACTGAGGTTTGGAAAGTCAGAAATATTCCAACACAGACCAGTCCTTGGCACACAGGTCTATGACCAAATGGGGGCCATAGGTAACAATACAGTGAATCTTTCCTTAGGCTTAATTCGTTCATTTCAAAGCTGGGACTTTTCTTTCAAGATTAGATATATATTTAAATTTTACATAATTGTTCCAATATTCTTACTTAGCAAGAAAAGTAAATAATAATAACAACGTGAAGAGTATCTGATCTCAGTTCAGTTCAGTCACTCACTCGTGTCTGACTCTTTGCAACCCCATGGATTGCAGCTCACCAGGCTTCCCTGTCCATCACCAAATCCTGGAGCTTGCTCAAACTCATGTCCGTTGAGTCCATGATGCCATCCAACCATCACATCCTCTGTAGTCCCCTTCTCCTCCTGCTTTCAATCTTTCCCAGCATCAGGGTCTTTTCCAGTGAGTCAGTTCTTCAGATCAGGTGGCCAGAGTATTGGAGTTTGAGCTTCAGCAGCAGTCCTTCCAATGAATATTCAGGGCTGATTTCCTTTAGGATGGACTGGTTGGATCTCCTCACAGTCTCTCAAGAGTCTGCGAGAGTCTCTCAAGGGACTCTCAAGAGTCTTCTCCAACACCAGAGTTCAAAAGCTTCAGGTTTTCCGTGCTCAGGTTTCTTTATAATCCAGCTTTCACATCCATACATGACTATAGGAAAAACCGTAGCTTTGACTAGACGGACATTTGTTGGCAAAGTAACATGTCTGATTTACCATGAAGTTAATGGGACTTAAGCTTCAAGGATCCTCTTGCACAGGCCCTGTCACGAGGCCCTAGTGTTGGCACAGTCTTCTATTTTTGTCAGATTTGCAAAAATGAGGTAGGTGTATGTTCTTTATCTTCAAGAGACACCCAAACTGTGTAAGTTTCAGGCCCACAACGTCTGGATCTGAACGTGATTCCAGGCAGTTCATTTTTGTTTGTATTTTGCTGATCCATGAATTCCCACCCAGAGATGACCCATCCTACCAATAGAAGCCCACCGTCTCCTCCACCCCAGGCACCCTGTGATTGTCTTGTCCAAGTTCATACACAGCATTCTGAACCCAGCCAAGACTGGCTCCTGGAGCCCCTCTTTCTTCCACCGCATGCTGTCCCATCACACACACACACACACAAAAGGAATCTCCAGGAAATTTTGACCTACTCCGAAAACACAGAAGACTTATTGTTTTATGGGTCTTTCTTAGAAAAAGGAGAAAGGGGCACTGCTTTAGATCCAAGGGAGCTTTGCAAGCTTAGAGCATTACACACTCAAACACATACAACTGGAGAGCTGTGGGATTTCCCTAGGTAAGCCAGTCCCCACCAGGACATGCACACCCTGGACTAAAATTAGCCACATCCCTGAGCCAGCTCGGCCGCCTCCCTGTGCCTCTCCAGGAAGTCTCTGCACTTGACGTGGGGGGTGAGGGTCCTCAGGTACCAACAAGAGTGTGACAGCCCTTGCTCTCTCCTCTTGTGGTTCCCACCCCTGCCTCCCAGGAATCTTCCCAGGAATTCATCATGGGGGGCTCACAGGTGGAAAACCTGGGAGGCACGGGCATTCAGTGGGAGCTGGATGCTGATAAACACAGCTGCTCAAAGGTGGGGAATCCATGCTGGAACTTTCCATGAGCCCCAAAGTAGGGGGTGCAAAGGACCCCCCTCATACAGAAGTCAGGAAGTAGAGACTTTGGATTTTAGCACAGAGCAAGTATTCCTTCCCAGATCCTTAGGCGGTAACAATATTCTGTGAGAGTTTGCAAGAAGGAAAAAAAAAAAAAACCAAAGCAGTACATTCTCTTTTCTCCTTGATAGTGAAACTTCTGCAGAAGTGGAATGAAGAAGCCCTTTGGCAAGGTTCTGGCTCCCTTGGTTTCTAGGGATATAAATGCAAATAACATACCACGGAGACTGAAAACACACGCCCTGCAAAACCCTCCAGAGTCCTGCTTCTCCAGGCGGCCACACCCTTCTGCAAGGGTGACCTGGCCCCCGGCAGGGTGGACGTGCAGGGACTTACAGACTGCAGCCTCTGCTGGACTGCGTGGGTGAGAAATGGTCCCAGAAGCACGGCCAACAGGAAGAGCGTTGACCAAATGTATCTGGAGCCTTTTCCAGGACAAATAGAAAAACCAGATGAAGCAGCTGGACCCACGCTGGGCAGTCTCCTGTTGGAAATGTCACGTTGAGCCTCACGGTGTGGGTGTAATCAAAGGATTGTGAGTTTCGAGAAAACATCCAGAATGTCCGGAGAGTGAAGATGCGCCCAGCTTGTACTGTGGGCGTGCAGACTCCAGGCCCAGCAGCGTGGGTGGGGGAAGATGGATGTGAGAAGGGAGGTAAGAGCAGGCTTCCCAGTGCCCCCCAGGACGACACCAATGAAGGCTACTTTCTGTGCATCCGGAAAACACATTCAAGTTCTTGTTTCTGCCGCAGTCACTGGTTTCTTGGAGATCGAAGGACTTGAGGATGCCATATAAAACAAGAAGAGGCTGAGTTAGGGTGTGCCCTCAGTGTCTCCTGGGCTCGCCTTGAGTCTATACTATCACCTCACCCAGATTCCAGCATTTAATGACCCTATTACATTCTTCGTGATCTTTACTGAGAGATAAAAAATAGATCCTACTGACCATTCATTTCTCCTATTTGTTCCATATATTTTTTCCCTTTTTATTTTGAAAAATGTTAAACCTATGGGAAAATTGAAAGAATGAATACAATAACATCAGTATACGCTTCACTAACAGTGACAAATTGTTAATATTTTGTGGTATTTGCTTTCCCTCTCTACATCTCCCTCTCTCTCTCCAAACACACACACATACGCACACAGTTTTTTTTTTTTGCTGAACTATCTGAAAGCAAGTTGCAGATGTTACTATGGCCTTAATTCATAAGAATAAGAACAGTCTCCTGCAAAATCCACATGGGGTTTATTTATTTGTATGACAACACTTTTTAAAACCAGGATCTTTGTTTAAGCTTTCCCAGATTCCTGCATCTGATAAGTCTATCCTTTTGGAGTTATTTTCTTTAAAAAGAATCATAAATTAGTCATGATGTCTTTAATAGGCCAGATCTGTTTTGGGGTTTTGTCTAACATGGATACTTTCAACTTCTTTTTTCTTCTTTTAATACACTGTGGGAGGTGAGGCTCTGGGTTGTAGAGTGGTGTGGCTAGATTTCCTTGGCAGCTTCTGGCACTGGTTCCTAGACACTTGTTGAAATGTCCTTATAAGTTCATCTGCCCTCTGCATAGTAGCTTCTGGAACAGGAACACTCAATGTGTCATTGCTCCATGAGGAGGTGAGTAAAAAAATGAGGCGGCCTTGCAAAAGAGCCTCCAGTTCTCAGATGAGCTGTTGTTGTTGTTCAGTACTAAGTCATATCTGACTCTTTGCAACCCCAGGGACTGCAGCACGCCAGGCTTCCCTGTCCTTCACTATCTCCTGGAGTTGCTCAAACTCATGTCCATCAAGTCGGTGATGCTATCCAACCATCTCATCCTCTGTGGCCCCCTTCTCCCCCCGCCCCTCAATGTTTCCCAGTATCAGAGTCCTTTTTGGTTTCCATCAGTGGCTTTTTGAGTTTGCTCCATTTTTCTTCCTTATTCAAAATAAGAAGGGAGAAGGCCAAAGTGAACTGGGACCAAAGGAAACACTGTCATCACTTATAGGAGCTCCATCATCCATCATGGACTTCCCGTTGCTCTTTACCCCCTTACAGAATCTAATGAAGCCTAGGGCCCTGAGCAGCAGCCTTGAGAGCAGGGACCACAGCTGTGTGGGCCAAGCAAGGGCAGTTCACTGTGCCAGCCCACTGTCCAGGCCTGGCTTCGAGAGAGCTTCTAGAAAACAGAATGGTGTGTAAACACCTCCCCTGGGCCCTCAGTGCACGGGGTGGCCATCCCCTACAGAGCAGGGCTGCCCTAAGCCCGGGTCCGGGACCCCAGCTCACACTCTGAGCCTCAGTGTCCTCGACTGTGACCCATACAACAGGGCTGAACATTCCTCTTTGACCATCACCATCATGTATAATCTGTCTCTAATCTCTCACTTCCCATCCCTTTCTTACAGAATGCCCATTTATTCAGGAATGCGTCCATCTATTTGAGACACAGGGCATTTGGGGTAACTAAATAGTAGGTAAGAACATAGGTATTTATTAATTTTTGTAAGCCCAACATTTTACATACATTATTTCGCTGACTCTTCACAATATAAAAATAATATAAACATCAAAGTAGGTACCTCGTCCCATTTTTTAGATGAAGAAATGAAGTTGTAACATTTTTTTTTAAAACACACACACACACACACACTTGTGCCTGAGGTCACCCTGTTAGTAAGAGGTAGATCTGCCCAGTTCTAAATCTTGGGCTCTTTCAACCCACCATGCTGAGTTGCCAAATATATTATAGATGGAGAGCCCCATTGCACAGTCTCAGAATACAATAAAATGCTATGTTTCCCAAACAGCAGTCCTCAGTAACTTAACAAAGCTTTGCTTAATTGGGATACATTTCAAAGAAATCAAAAACTGCTGAGCAGAATTGGCTCTTTCACTGAGGATTTCAAAGGTACTCTGAGAACTTGTAATGCCCCGGGCTCGTCATTATGGACATCAATTATCATCGTGGAGCATGGCAGAAAATTAATCTGACTGCTGTGGCCGCTGCCCACTCCCAGCCTGCCCCAGCACACGCTTCCTGCCTCCTTGAGATCTCTGTGAACCATCAGCCTCTCCCCTCTGCTGCTGGCACCCAGCCCTTGGCTTACAGACGCGCTCACATCTCTCCCATCCTGGAGACAAAGACTCTGCTCCCTAACCCTCTCCCCTTCTGAACTGCCTTCCCGTCCCTACCTCTCCATCCCCTCTAACTTCTTTGAAAAAGCCCCGTGTTCTCCTGTGTGATCTCACCCCGCTGCAGGAGACATCCTGTCCCCAGTCCGTACTGAAAGTGCTCTCTCCAAAGCCCCTCCATCACCAGTCCCAGTGACCTTCCCAAACTCCCAGTCAAGGGCTCGACCGCTCCTCTTCCTTACCACACCAAACACGTGCCTCTCCCACTGCAGGACTCTGACCCTGACACCTTTATCCTAGACCCCTGGACATGACCACCCCCTCCAAGGGCTTCAGCTCTCAGCCCCTCCTAGACACCCCTCTCTCAGCCTCTTGGAACTGTGTTTCTGCCTCGCTCCTGACTGTGGAAATAACAGCCCCACTGGACATCTCCAGGAACAGCCTCCTCCGCTTCCTGACCCAGTCCCTCTCCCGTCGAGTCCCCTCTCCCTGCCGTCTGCATGCCCGGCCTCCCAGGCCCTGCAGGCCTACAACCTCCCTGCACGCCAAGTCCCAAGGACTCCCCTCCCAGATCCCCTGCTCCTCGCCCCTCTGTACAGCTAGGTCAGGGCCCACCACACCTTCTATGTCAGGCTCCTACTCCCGGTCACCCTTCTTAGTCCTGCTGAGCGCCCAGGCTAGTCTTCCTGAAGTACAGCACTAACTAGTTAAAAAAAAAAAAAAAAAAAAGAACTGAAGTCCTGGGAGCTCTGCAAAGACAGGAAAGACATGAGGAACTCAGATCCCAAAGAGAAGGGAAGTCTACAGACAAGAGTCCTAACTACATGGAGAGCCAGGGTTTGCTCTGAGGCTTTTTCCAACTACAGNAAGAAATGAAGTTGTAACATTTTTTTTTAAAACACACACACACACACACACTTGTGCCTGAGGTCACCCTGTTAGTAAGAGGTAGATCTGCCCAGTTCTAAATCTTGGGCTCTTTCAACCCACCATGCTGAGTTGCCAAATATATTATAGATGGAGAGCCCCATTGCACAGTCTCAGAATACAATAAAATGCTATGTTTCCCAAACAGCAGTCCTCAGTAACTTAACAAAGCTTTGCTTAATTGGGATACATTTCAAAGAAATCAAAAACTGCTGAGCAGAATTGGCTCTTTCACTGAGGATTTCAAAGGTACTCTGAGAACTTGTAATGCCCCGGGCTCGTCATTATGGACATCAATTATCATCGTGGAGCGTGGCAGAAAATTAATCTGACTGCTGTGGCCGCTGCCCACTCCCAGCCTGCCCCAGCACACGCTTCCTGCCTCCTTGAGATCTCTGTGAACCATCAGCCTCTCCCCTCTGCTGCTGGCACCCAGCCCTTGGCTTACAGACGCGCTCACATCTCTCCCATCCTGGAGACAAAGACTCTGCTCCCTAACCCTCTCCCCTTCTGAACTGCCTTCCCGTCCCTACCTCTCCATCCCCTCTAACTTCTTTGAAAAAGCCCCGTGTTCTCCTGTGTGATCTCACCCCGCTGCAGGAGACATCCTGTCCCCAGTCCGTACTGAAAGTGCTCTCTCCAAAGCCCCTCCATCACCAGTCCCAGTGACCTTCCCAAACTCCCAGTCAAGGGCTCGACCGCTCCTCTTCCTTACCACACCAAACACGTGCCTCTCCCACTGCAGGACTCTGACCCTGACACCTTTATCCTAGACCCCTGGACATGACCACCCCCTCCAAGGGCTTCAGCTCTCAGCCCCTCCTAGACACCCCTCTCTCAGCCTCTTGGAACTGTGTTTCTGCCTCGCTCCTGACTGTGGAAATAACAGCCCCACTGGACATCTCCAGGAACAGCCTCCTCCGCTTCCTGACCCAGTCCCTCTCCCGTCGAGTCCCCTCTCCCTGCCGTCTGCATGCCCGGCCTCCCAGGCCCTGCAGGCCTACAACCTCCCTGCACGCCAAGTCCCAAGGACTCCCCTCCCAGATCCCCTGCTCCTCGCCCCTCTGTACAGCTAGGTCAGGGCCCACCACACCTTCTATGTCAGGCTCCTACTCCCGGTCACCCTTCTTAGTCCTGCTGCGCGCCCAGGCTAGTCTTCCTGAAGTACAGCACTAACTAGTTAAAAAAAAAAAAAAAAAAAAGAACCCACCACCACCACCACCTAACTAAAAATGCCAGAGGACTTTCTGTTTCTCTCTACTGCTCTTTAACTTGACTCTCAAGCACCATCCAGGCTTTCAGTCTCCTCTCATCCTGGTCCCCACACATGCCCTGGGTTCCAGCTATACCACCTCGCCCACCTCTTCACACTTGCTCACACTGGCCTCTCAGCTTGGCATGCATCCACTCCCTGAATTGCCAGACCAACCCTCTCAGTCCTTGCCCAGGTCAGCTCCCCATCAGCCCTTCCTCAGACAGCAGCCTCAGAATAAGGGTTAAGACTGAGGTGCCTAGAGCCAGACTGCCTGCAAGTACTCAGGCTGGTTAGCCATTCTGTGCCTCAGTATTCCCACCTGTAAAATGGGACTGATAACCCTCCTAGTACTGTCAGAATTAAATGAGGTAATACATCAAGTGCTCTTACAGTCTTACAATAGAATGAGTATTCGATAGATATCAACAGCTTAATTATCCCTGAAACAATCCACACTCCAGCTCCAGACCCTTCTCATTTTCTTTCTTTTCTTTCAATTCTGTGGAACAGTTATGTGTTTGGATGTCTCAGTCTCTCTGGGGCAAGAACCACATCTTCAGCATCTCTCTCCCCAAGACTATTCGAACAAGCAAGAGGTGCTCCATAAACACTTTGCTGAGCTGAATAAAATTAAATAACAGGTATTTCGACAGAGATCAAGGACTGTTTACTCTATCGGGAAGCAGCCCTACTTCTGAGGGACCCATGGCCACAAAACTGGCCTCAACAGGAAATGGAAGGAATCCCACGGCTTTAGTAACTTCTTGTGGAATGAGCAGAGAAAACAAAATAGAATTTTCTGGAATGAGGCACACACACGGAATCCAGCTATACAGGAAACCACCCCGGCGGGTCATCTCTGTGATTTGCAGAACTCTGCCCCGAATGCCCCCGATAGAATTCAGCCTCAGAGGCCATCATTTCAAGGTAGAGGCAGCAGCCCAAGTGAACCATGGCCACCATTTAGGAAAAGCAGCTGAGGGCTCATGAGGGAAGGTCCCCTCCAGCAGGACAGAGTGGGCTTTGGCAGGGGAAAGACTTCAGCTCTTTTCCCCAGGCCCCCAGGTACCAGCCAACCCCGTCAGAGTTATACTCAGGGTGGGAACAAGGATGCCCATTTTTGTCCTAAATCAATGCCTTTTCCCAATCCTTTGGAAAGTTCCAAGTTTAGGCTCTTTCCCCATGAGCCACCATACATGCACATCATCTAAAAATACCGCAAATACAGTAGAGCCCAAAGCAGGCCCTAGGAAAAAAAAGGAGGGGCTGAGGAAGATCCAGGGAGCCACTTTAGGCTTTAGGAATGAGATCCCAAGGACATGAGCAAACTTTTCCCCCTAGAATCTCAGGCTTGGAGGAAGGTACAGAAAAGAGATGAGTATGTCAGACACAGTAGTGAGACCCTTGGCTGGCCCCCAACTGGTCTATCCCAGCCCTGCTCTGCCTCCAAGGCCTGGCCCAGGATACCCCCTCCTCTAAGATCCTATGGCACCTCAAGGGGCACCATTCATCTGGCTCTGGGACAGATGCTGCCTCCCATTTTTAGGTGACCTCCCTACTTGCTAAACCACTAGTCCCACTCTCGCATGTGTCCCCTGAGTGAAGGGAAGATCTCACATTCACTTCCCCCTCTCCCCAAGGCAAAGGCTATCATTTAGCTCCATCCGATACATTTGGAACAATTCTGAACAAAATTGAAGGAGGCACAGACCACTCACCTCCATACTCAGATGGCTGACAATCCAGCAGGAGAAACATAGGAGCCTGTCAGCTCTCTCCAGTGTGACATGTGCTGTGAAAGGTACGAGAAGGGACTCACGACCAGGTAAAGGAGAAAGGAAGAGATCGGAAAGGCTTCCTAAAGAAGGCAACATTCGAGATGACTTCCATACGGGACATCACAGTTGTGATGGGCTGTGCTGGTAGATTGGTGGGTTGATAGGTTGGTGAGTTGGATAGTTGGTTGGTTGGTTGGTTGGATGGATGGTTAGTTACATGAATATGTGAATAAGAAATAAAGGAGTGAATGAAAGCCACCAAGTGAACTTGAAGATAAAGTTTGGATTGTTCCAATTCTATTAAAGATGATCAGTTTAAGTTTCATGACACTGTCCCAAAAAAAATCAGCCTGATTTTCCCTTTCATTTTCCTTATGATGCACATGCTCTCTTTTGCTCAGTATAGATTTCCAGGTCCAGGGATATAGCTAGGAAAACAATAACAAAGAAATACAGCCCACTCCAACCCTCAAAGACTTCATGGAAGTAAAAATGAGTTATCAACCATTGTGCTCTATCGAGGATTATCCGTGATACTAAGGAGCAGAAGAGAAGCAGCCAGACTATGGGACAGGCTGGAATTAGGTACCTGGGATGCAAAATTTAAGGAGGCACTCAGTCTCAAGTCGACGGTGGTGCCTACATCACAGGTGAAACACCTTAAGAGTAAGTGCCTCCTTAAATTTCACATCTCAGATACCTCTGTTGTTTCACTCCCATCCTGACTCTGTTGCTGATCTCTATATGGACCTCTCCCTGGTCTGGTAGCCAGAGTCTGCTGGAAGCTAGCTCATGGCTCAGCTGATAGGCGTCTTGGAATGAGGAAGGAAAAGCACCCAGGAAATAAAGAGCTTCCATATACCCGCTCTGCTGGCACTGCGGCCGCTGCTGCTGCTGAGTCGCTTCCGTCGTGGCCGACTCTGTGCGACCCCACAGACGGCAGCCCACCAGGCTCCCCCGTCCCTGGGATTCTCCAGGCAAGAACACTGCAGTGGGTTGCCATTTCCTTCTCCATCTGCTGGCACTCATCTCCCCCAAATTATCCCTGAACATTAATGGCCTCTTTCCATCTAGCAGCAGCAGCTTTCCCCTGCATGGAATGTCTTTCTGTCCATGTGCCATGGACCTGGGCCTGGGGCAGAGCTGGCAAGGCTCGGGCGTGGGCAGGGGAGGCTCTCAGAGCTGCCATTCTGATGTCCAGAGATGGACAAAATGAGACCATTCCTCCTTCCAAGGAGGGGGGAGACCCTCTCTTCCCTCTTTAGCCACACTTTCTTGATCTCAAGGGAAATCTGAGTCATGAGAAGTCTCTTTGCCCTGGGGGATGCATTGGATCAAAGAAACGCAGAAACCTCAGAACTGAAGGTATGTGGCAGCTTTAATTACCCCACGGGGAGAGAGCGTCAACCTCACTCATGGAGGGCTCCAAGTGGCCCCTAATGTGTGCTGGAGTTGGTTCTCATGTTTACTCTCCTGGGCAATACTAGGGAGAGGCCCACATTTGGAGGAGACATTAGTGGCATTCCACTGTGGATGGGGGATTCACATGTAGTGTGAATATGGGCAAGAGGCGGGAAGGAGAACCAGCTGGGCACAGGGACCAATGGCGGGTGTGAAGGGCAGCGTGCCACCCCAGAAGACTGGCCCCTGGGGTCAGCCTGAAGGGAAAGCTACACAGCACAGGAGCCCCAGGCAGGCCACCTGTCCACCTGGGGCTTCAGGCCCACAGGAAAGCAATTGTGTGGGACGTATGTTTCAAGAGTCAGCTAATTTCAAACCTTAGTCTGCCATAAAGTCCAAATAATGTGCAGAGACAAATGAAAAGAGGATTCTCTCCATTACTCGTCCCAGGCAGTACAGATGTTGTCAGACTCGGGATGCTCGCATAGAGGGAACAGTCAATAAACCGCAAATGCCACATCCTCTGCTCAGCCTCTGCCAGGCCCCAGATGGAAACATTTGCTCCCTCTCACGACGCCAACAGGCCTGGGCTCATGATCTGGAGCCCGGGCAGGGTGAGAACCGGAGGGACTGGATCTCGTTCACCTGTCTCCCACCCAAGTGCGTTGTGATCCTCGGAGGAGGATGCTTTGTCAGCAGGGGCCTGAGCAGGGTCACACAGCAGGGCCACCCAAAGTCTCTGGGGGTCCTGAAGACTGATGCGGGTCTGGTGCCACCTACTGTCCATTTTACAAAACCCAAAAATTGGACGGGGCGCACCCAATGTCAGTCGTTGAATCCCTGGAACTGACTACTGGCTTTGACAGAGAAGGGGACATTGATGCTGTGGTGGGGCAGTGGCTGTGCCCAGGCTGCAGAGACCCACGCAGAACAAGGCAGGCTAATCACAGCTATTCCTCACCCAGTGTTACTAGTTCACCATGAGGTTTTTGCATTAAATGCAGCCTCTTCAAGCCCAAGGCTGCCCTGCCCTGTCGACACGGCCCCCATCTGCTCCTGATCTTCCACTCTTCTGTGAGGACCACAGTTTAGTACCCGATTACATAGAGCATGGGCTTCAGAGCAGGGAGCCATCTCATCCTTTCACATCCCCAGTGCCGGATTTGGACACCAAGAATGCTCAAAGCCACCTCCTGTCTGAGACATTGCTCAGCTATGACGCCAGTGATGGGTTAACACGGTGCTCTCACAGTGAGAGCTGAGGGGTCTCAATGGGAGGGGCTATCTGCCAGCCTGTATCAGGTTTCACTCCAGCCTGCCCCTCTGGGGTCTGTCTCCTCACCTGTAAATGACCCTTGTTTGGCCTGCCTCACCAGGGCATCCTATGCACCAGAGGTGAGAGCCATGAGCAAGCTCTGGAAATGTCTATTTCCATTATCCCACCGGGAGCTGGGGGAGTGTAGAAGGAATCATGAGGACTGACATGGAAGATGCAAGGAGTCCCTTGCCTGGTCACCCCCATCCCAGCTGCCATCTGTGTTGGCTGCTAACAGCTCACAGTTGCACCCTTTGCCAGAGACCTATCCTTCATACAAGTCAGCCAGGAGGTGGCACACTGCCCCTCAGTATGGGCCCCCCATAGCCAATGGCTGACACAAGAAAAATAGGCCCTCTCCTGGCTTAAAGGTGGAAGCAGCTCTGGGTCAGTCCACACTCTCATCTCCCAGTGGGAGGAGCCTGCCCCACCCCTACATCCTCCCCTGCCCTTGCATGTGTCCCTCACTGCCTTTCTCCCGAGAGCACACCCCCGATAGATTACATGTGCCTGGCCCTCCATCTCAGGCTTAGCTTCTAGGACACTGCTTCTCCAAACTCGGCCTGTAGCCCATCACCTGGAGGGCTTGTTAAAATATACACTGCCGGGTTTCACCCCCAAAGTTCCAATTCCGCAGGTCAGGCAAGCTGTGTTTCTAACACGTTTCCAGGCGATGCACGTGCTCCTGGTCCAAGGAGCAGAGTCTGAGAATAGCTGTTCTTGGGACTTTGACCTAAGATAGAAATCATTCAACAAGTAACAAGCAAAGGGGCCAGGGGGTGTCAGGATTAAACCACGTAGCCCTCAGCCTGCCTCCCAGTCAAAACCCTGCAGCTGGAACAGGAGATCATCATGCCTCCAGCAACAGACCCCGTGCTCAGGGCTGGAGGAGAATCTGGGTTGCTGAGCCCTGCCTGCCTGTATCATTTTACTACAAGAGCTCAGAGGAGCCCACAGTCCAGGAGGGACTCCCATGGCACAGGAACCCAGTTTGAATGCTCATTCTCTATATGAGATGAACATCAGGGGTCAGCCAAAAAGACTGATTCCTGGATCTCAGACAAAGTGAAAGTTTAATCTGGACACATCCAAGGCCATGTGTAAGTGGAGGATGAGGGACTGTCAGAGACTGTGGTGGCTGTTGTTGTCCCCAAGTGTGTCTGAGTCTTTGCAACCCCAGGACGGAGAGCCCACCAGGCTCCTCTGTCCAAGAATACTGGAGTGGGTTGCCAGTTCCTTTTCCAGGTGATCTTCCCAACCGAGGGATCAAACCCCTGTCTCCTGCATTGGCAAGCAGACTCTTTACCACTGAGCCACCAGGGAAGTCTTCAGAGATGGAGACGACCCTAAAGAGCAGTCCATCCAATCCCTTCCTTTACAGACAGGAGCACAGAGGCCCAGAAAGGGCTGGAGATCTGACCAAAGCAGGCATTCTACCTGCAAACCCAGGAAATAAAACTGCTCTATTTAAAGGCAAGACAACTGCTTTTACTGTCCTCAGAGAAGAGTCGTGAGCAATCCTGTTACATGGGCACTAGTAACAGTCCTGGTGTGAGAAACAACCTCTTCATGGCTTCACTAAGACCCCAAGGCCGGAAGAGAAGAGAATTGATGCACAGTTGCATCACAACAGCATCAACAGGGCCTGAACTGAGAACCACAGGACAGCTGACTGCTCATATCTGCAGATTCCAGACACAAGGTCCCTGACTCACAGGCTACAGGGAGGCCAGTTAACAAAGAAACACAATTGGCTTGATAAAATATATCCCGACAGGTGGGCAATGACTGTGCCCCAACGTCCATGACCTAACCCTGCTCCTTCCACCGTCTTCCTCATTTCAGGGAACAGCAACCCCATCTCCCGGCTGTTCTCCGCCAAAAACTTTGGCGTCATCCTTGCCTCTCTTTTTCTCTAATGCACACATCTAATCCATGGGCAAATCCTGTTGACTCAACCACTTACAGGTTCCCCTTCCACTCAACAGCTTTCCTAGGCTGAAGTGGGGTGAAGCCAAGAAGCCATGACCTCAGGACACATCTTGTTAACAGAGGCACAGAACAAAGTGAGATCAAGCCCAGAGGCTCACGGGCACAGAGCTGAGGCCGGTTCCAGGGGAAGGGGCTTGGTAGTGCCGCTCCGACAGCCGTTCCCAGTGAAAGCTGTCTTTGAAACGACTTAGTGCAAAAGTGAGTGAAAAAGTTGGCTTAAAGCTCAACATTCAGAAAACAAAGATCATGGCATCTGGTCCCATCACTTCATGGGAAATAGATGGGGAAACAGTGTCAGACTTTATTTTGGGGGGCTCCAAAATCACTGCAGATGGTGACTGCAGCCATGAAATTAAAAGACGATTACTCCTTGGAAAGTTAT
>SJYV01037468.1:544102-558669 GCA_006410875.1 Neotragus pygmaeus | reverse complement strand
CTTACTCCTTGGAAGGAAAGTTATGACCAACCTAGATAGCATATTCAAAAGCAGAGACATTACTTTGCCAACAAAGGTCTGTCTAGTCAAGGCTATGGTTTTTCCAGTGGTCATGTATGGATGTGAGAGTTGGACTGTGACGAAGGCTGAGTGCTGAAGAATTGATGCTTTTGAACTGTGGTGTTGGAGAAGACTCTGGAGAGTCCCTTGGACTGCAAGGAGATCCAACCAGTCCATCCTAAAGGAGATCAGTCCTGGGTGTTCTTTGGAAGGACTGATGTTGAAGCTGAAACTCCAGTACTTTGGCCACCTCATGCGAAGAGTTGACTCATTGGAAAAGACTCTGATGCTGGGAGGGATTGGGGGCAGGAGGAGAAGGGGACGACAGAGGATGAGATGGCTGGCTCGTAGAGTTGGTAATGGACAGGGAGGCCTGGCATGCTGCAATTCATGGGGTCGCAGAGTTGGATACAACTGAGCAACTGAACTGAACTGAATACTGAAATATGCTCAGTTGGAAGAGCAAAGGTTTGAATAGTGAATCCTCTAGGCTGGCTGCTTGATAAAATTTCACTTTCACTGTATCCTTTGCTTTGTAAGCCTGACCATCACACAAATCACCTGCAGTGGTTTCTGGTTATTTTCTGTTCTCCCCACTGACTTGACAATTTTCTTTTTGCTCTCTGTTTTTTGAATTTGCCCATCTTAGATCTCTGGATGCCTCATAAATTTTCAATACCTCTCTACTTCATTGTTGGTGATAAATTTTAGCAATACTTCATCATTGCTTATTTAGGGTGTTAATTTAATAATAAGAAAAGACATCTCTAGAAGCCTGCAGATGGATGAGGAGGTAAAGTACAGGGTCTTTGAATTAGCAAAGTGAATTTGGGTAAGTTTATTGAGTACTTTGAGTCTCTATCTGTAAAAGGTAGCCAGTCCTGAACATTATTTTGTCCCACTATCTGTATCTTTCACAAGTGTGTCCTAGCCTTCTTTGGCCAAAACCCCAGCATAAATAGTTACGCATTCTCTCCTTGTCCTCTAAGTTCCCAGTCATTGGGATTAGACAAGCCTGCAGAGTGTGCAGTCGACCTGGGTCCATGGTTAGATTTCCAGAACAGTTGCTGGGAATTCCAAGGAGAGATGAACAGAAAAGCATATAAACTTGAAAAAGTGTTACTTCACTAAAAATAGAAGCATAGCAGGATATATTCAATAGTTTGTATTATTTTCAAATTGCTATGACATTGATATAAAAAATAACAAAGAAAGAGAAAAGATTTTCTTTTGTATCCTTGGAAAAATTTCTCTTTTATATCAGTTTGGGCTTACCTGGTAGCTCAGATGGTAAAGCATCTGCCTGCAATGTGGGAGACCTGGGTTCAATCCCTGGGTCAGGAAGACCCCCTAGAGAAGGAAATGGCAACCTATTCCAGTACTCTTGCCTGGAAAATTCCATGGATGGAGAAAGCCTGGTAGGCTACAGTCCATGGGATTGCAAAGAGTCGGACAGGACTGAGCGACTTCACTTGTTCACTGGTGTCAGCTTGCCCGTTGTATCAAAGCTCTGTTGCATTCCCTTTCTCACCATGAAGAGCATCATCTGTGAAGGAGCATGAGCATGGAGACAGGAAAAGGGCGAGAAGCGGAAAAGGACATAATGTTGTTCACAGGCCTACACATCAGATAGGTGTATATTTGGTGAAGATTATATGGGATATTCCATGGTGTTTATCTGGAAATGTTGGCTATTTCCATTATTTTCAGAATTAACTTTTTGTGATAGATATTATAGGCATAAAGTGCTTTGCTTACTGGAATTCCTGATTTTTTTTTTTCCCCTACTTTTCCCGCAAGAAAAATGACATTTTAGGATGATTGCAAGGCCAGGCCTTGGAGTCAAACAGACCTTGTTTCGAATACCAACTCTGTCACCAACATTTCTCTCAGGGTGAAGAAAATTCATAACTTCACCAAATACCATTTATTCATCTACTAAATAGAAAAATACTTTCTATAAATTGTTATAAGGATTAAGCAAGATAATGGACCTTACAGAGGTTATCACTGACACATACATAATAAGCCCTAGAAGGATGTAGCTATTTCCTTGATATTCAAAATTTAATTTTGTGATTTGTTCCCTAATTTTTCTCAGTTCAGCATTGTTTTCTGTTATATATGTGTTATATTGTTGGCTTTTCCTCCCTTGGGATCAGTTTCTTATCTTGGGTAAAATTATAAGTGTTTTTGTCTTTATTTCTCTTTAAGAAATGAAACAGCTTAGATAATATTAATATTGTTAGAGAGCAGCTGTGGTTAATTTGATTCAGCTTCCAAGAACACTTGGAAATCTAATGGAGATTTTGAGATGGCTGCGACTGGATGTGAAGGAAAGACTGGAAATACCTTTAGGCTCAGATCTGGGATTCTGACAAGAAACAATTCCCTGCCCTGAGGCAAGTTGCTGAATCTCTCTGGACATCTGTGTCTTCTGTTTGAAGGAGGGATTTGAAATTGGCTATGGTGCAGACACTCGGGGTTTCAGTGTCCTATGACGATCACTGGGCAGGTAGAGCTTTGCCATTTGAGCCTCAGAGAGAGCAAGACAGGAGTGAGGCTTATGAGGGGAGCTGGGAGTTCAGGAACAACAGGAGATGACAGAAGGCATTACTTTTCAGAATTATGGGAGCAATATGGGCAGTGGGAGGAACAAGAAAATTAAAGAGCAGAGAAGAACTGTGCCAGAACTTCAGTCTGACTTGTTTTTTTTTTGAGCAATGCCAGGATTTCATAGCAACATCCACTATTGCTTCTGGTAAATACATTTTTAAGGGACTGTCTTTCAGTGAGTGTGTACTATCAACCCCAATTCTCAGGAAACTCTAAATCTTTGCAGCTTACTAGAGATAAAGCCAGTATGTTTTGGTGTTGGTGATGGTTTGCAAGCAGAAGTACAGTGTGACGGGTTTTGCTCTCAGTTTTAATAGATTCGGATGTGTGATCTGTGTTTGTAGCCAATAGGGGCCATGAAATTTCACTCAAAAGTCAGGCAACAGAATGTAAGGCATGATTTTGGCTAGCAGCCTTGGTATTAGTCATACGGACAAATACAAAGAAATTGCCTTAAAAACACGTGCATGAGTTGCCTCGTGCCAGTCTTTCTCCAAAATTTCCAAAGATCCTCATCATGGCAACTTGAGATTGAACATAGGCTGGTAGAAAGGTCACAATTTAGCTTTAAAGTACTCCTTGCTCCACTTTGGAAACCAGCGTCCTGTTATTTGGGTTTACTAACATCACTTTGAGCAAGCTTAAAAGGAAAGTTTCAGTGTTAGATGATTAACCAGGAAGATTGGATGGTTCTTCAAGGAGAATAACTCAGTGAGGTCATTAGCTTCTAAAATCTGGTGCTTAGCTTGAAAGTCCAGAAGCATCAGGTGTCAGCACTTTCACTGACCAACTTGTTCAAGGAAACTGATAATAAGAAACCCAATCTCTAAGATGCTGATGTATAAAGTAACATGATAATTTATAATGAGACATATGAATGGAACCAAAACTATGTCAACTGTTTTTCTATCCAAAGGAAACCTTACCTGGAAAGGCCATTGTTACCATAGTTTGCAAAGACATTGGTGGAAATAGTTGAATGACTTTGGCCAGTATCATCAAGTTGTATTACCATCTGTAGTTCAGGGACAGAACTACCAGACATACTCAATAGCCAAGTTGCTCGACTGGGAAGCTCCTTCTGATCACCTTTCTCTCTCTTATTTCTGTGTCCATCACCTTCTTATATTCCCTCCGTTTCATTTTCATTGTGTTTCCAGTTTCTAACAAAGGGCTTATCATATATGTGCTAAATAAATGCCAGAATGAATGGCATATGTTCACATCTGTTGACTTAAATTTTGTTGAAATTGAGTAATAATCAGGTGGATTATAATCAGTACCTATAGGAGCTTATAGTTTTATATAATGAAGTTCTTTGTTAGTTGGAACTAAACAGTTTCTGCCTATTTTTTGAATGTTGATGAGTCTTAAGGCTACTGCATTTGTTCCTTCAAATCTACTACCTCCCTCCCTCTTCAGTATGAAAACTATATTGTAGAGCAAGTTTGAAGCTCTATTTTCTTTTTTCCTCCATTCGAGTCCTTTTTAGAACGTTTTATTCTTTCATTCTGAGAACCTCGTTACCAAATTCATAACAAGCATCTAGGTATCCCATTGTTTCTCTTAACTTCTGGCCTCACAACTGAAGGCAAAATATTTAGTAAAACGACAATAAACCATGAAGATGTGAAGTCTTAGTTTTTCTTGTTTAATTAAAATTTTCCTTTTAATTCTTGTCCTGCCTGCACATTGGTCATTAATGATACATTTGAGGTTATCTTGGCTACTATGGAACTAGATTTTTTTTTTAAGATAATTGCGTGCCATGAGACCAAAGTGAATGTGGTGGCAAGATGGACAGACGTGTTGGTGGGATACAGCCAGTCTTGAGATGGGCTCTCTGCTTGCGCTTAGTCTCTCAGTTGTGTCTGACTCTTTGCACCCCCGTGGACTGGGGCCCGCCAGGCTCCTCTGTCCATGGAATTCTCCAGGCAAGATACTGGAGTGGATTGCCTTGCCAGAAGATCTTCCCAACCCATGGATTGAACCCAGATCTCCTGCTTTGTAGGCAGATTCTTTATCATCCGAGCCACAAGGAAAGCCCAAAAATGCTGGAGTGGGTAGCCTATCCCTTCTCCAGTGATCTTCCTGACCCAGGAATTGAACCGGATCTCCTGTATTGCAGGCGGATTCTTTACCAGCTGAGCTACCAGGGACACGCCTAGTCAAAATGTATCTGTGTGTAATTGAGAGTGATCGCTTACTAACATTTTCTTTCTTAGAGAAAAAAGATCATTCTAAGCTTTGTAACTATTAATAGGTTTTGTTTGTAGAGCTGAGAAACTTATTTCAAAATGTTTTTAGTCACCTTTAAAAAATAGTCTTTCAGATGTATTTGTTTGGGCTAGGAAAAATATATAAAATAAAGATACCTTCTCTCTTGAATAGGGAAAATTTGAATTCTATCAATTCTGAAATTGAAGTAAAACATCTAGAGAGATGATGTGACCAACAAATCAAAATTTACAGACATAGCTAATACCAGTAAACAAGAAATGCATTTCTTGTCTTCAGCTGGTGAACATCGATACAGGGTGATTATCATTTTCAACTTGTCTTTCTAGAAGATGGAGAGATGGGAATACTTGTCATGGTTTATCTCCTGTATGTTTTTCCAATAAGGATTATGGTTGATAGACTTGGTCATCATGGGTCCATTTGCCTCTATATTAAAAAAAACAGCCGAAGTTTGTATTCAAGGATTTATTTTTATTCCGCATTAGTGTATGTGTTTCAGTATTTTTGAATGAGTCAATGCTGCTGTCAAGTTTTATGAATTTTGAGTTGACTTTCTAATTGGATTTGAATGGTAGCTCCTGAGTGGCGTGCATTATTTCGGTAGGTAAGACAATGAAGGTTTGGGGTTAACAAAATAATATTTAAATTATATATGTACATATGTGTATATATATATGTGTATGTGTTTATATGTGATTCCTCATCTAGATATAAAATCTTTGTAGAAAAGAATTTAAATGAAGAAAAATATAAAGAAAAAGTTTCCATATTCTCCCTTTTAGAAATATAACTAGCAATCACATGTTAGTGGATATGTGCTAAAAATGTGTATACACATGTGTTTCTTTTGAAATGAACATGGAATATTTTAAAACATACAATTGCATGCGTAATAATTAGAGTTTAGATTCATATTAGAAAATCCCCTAAAAGCCTACAGAGCCTCTCATTAAGTCATATTCCTTCTTAATCTCGAGGAAAAACTCAGGGCTAAGTCCTTTCAAAGCCTGTAACTGCTGGAGGCCAAAGCATGAACTCAGATTCTGAAATTCTCCAGACTTAATGTTTTATTTGCACATCCCTAAAGGTTTTCATATAAAGCTGGGAAATAAGTGTTTCATTTGATTTTACCAGTTGTTCCTGCCTTTGTGATCCTCCTACTTTTCAGAGAGAAGCAAAGTTATTTTGAGCCCTCTCTCTCACTTTTTTTTTTTTTTTCGGTCCCACTGTGTGGCTTGCAGGAACTTAGTAACTTTGTTCCCCAATTCTGGCCCCCAGCATGAGAGTGCCAAGTCCTAACCACTGGACCATCAGGGAGTTTCCAAGTCCCCTCTTCCTCATTGGCTGCCTTTTCTTTGGAGTGACATTAGCAATCTAAAGAAATTTTGTCCCTCCTCTGTCACTAGAATGCCTGAAAGATCTTTAACTCTGCTTGTGCGTGGGGGCTGGGGGAGCGCTGTCTTCATTAAGTCTGCACCTTGTCCTCCTCTCTGGGTTTGTGTTCAACCCCCTTTCCAGCATTCCCCAGACTTTTGGAAGAACTCCTAAAGGACAGTGAATTGATAGTCATCACAAACTGTAGCAAGCTTGAAATTCCATTGGAAATTTTGAAAATTTTTTTCTTTTACTTTGAAAGTTATGTAAACTTGGGCTTCTGTTTGTAACAAATTTTATTGGAGTATAGCTGATTTTACAATGACGTGTTAGTTTCTGCTGCACAGCAAAATGAATCAATTATACACATATCCACTCTTCTTAAGATTATTTTCCCATATAGGTCATTACAGCATATTGAGCATTCCCTATACTAGCCTTGTATTCTTTTTTAAGTTCACACTTCTCAATTTTTAAAAAATTTTATTGGGGTATAGTTGATTTACAAATTGTGTTCATTTCAGGTATACAACAAAGTGATTCAGTTAAATATGATACATATTTTCATCCTTTTTCAGATTCTTTTCTCATATGGGTTATCACTAAATATTGACTAGAATTCCTTGTGCTATACAGTAGGGCCTTGTTGGTTATCTGTTGGCCTTTTATTCTATCATAAGACAGCATTGGTTTTGATAGAAAGGTAATGGGGTCATTACCATCCACTCCTTCCTAGGTTGTTACATAGGTACTCCTGTAAGAGGCTCACGTTTTTCCATAGGTTTTTATACTCCAACCTCCTTCCCTCTAGCATGTGTCCATGAGGCTCAGAAGCCACTGAAATCATTCCTTCAGTGAAGGACGTCACACACACTGAAATCATTCCTTCCCTACATAAATGTGACGGGAAGGTGGTGCCTTTCTTAAAGGGATCTTCACTCTCACCTTATTATTTTTGTTATGGGATCATGTTAGAACATAGCATTATTGCTTCAATGTTTTCTGAGTCATGTTAGTAAACAGAAAATCCTGAAGCTCTTGTATTTATGTATTTGATATAGGCTTAGTATGCAGACAAAGTACGCTTAGGTCTCTGAAAACTTTGAAGCATTGGAAAGAAGATTTGTATCCTGTTATTGTTTTAATTAAAAAGACTTTATTGAAGTATAGTTGATTTACAATGTGTTAATTTCTGCTGTACAGGAAAGTGGCTCAGTTACATGTATATTCTGCTTCATCTTCTTTTCCACTATACTTTATTANATCTAGGGTGCTCATAACTTTCCTTTCAAGGAGTAAGTATCTTTTAATTTCATGGCTTCAGTCACCATCTGCAGTGGTTTTGGAGCCCCCCAAAATAAAGTCTGACACTGTTTCCACTGTTTCCCCATCTATTTCCCATGAAGTGATGGGACCAGAGGCCATGATCTTATAATTACAATTTTATATACATAAAGTTAAAATATAAATTAAATAGTTAAATTCCTTGGAAAAATACAACTTGCCAAAACTGACACAAAATGAAATAGAAATTTTTAATTATACATAAAAACGGCTGTTTAGTTGTGAAAATACACAAATGCTACCTAGAAAGACAAACAAATGCTAAACTGCTTGTGATTATGAACGACTTTGTTTTTTGCTTCTTGTGTTTTTTGGTTTCCTATTATGCACATGCTAACTTTTAAGAAATAAATGTTATTTTAAAAACATTTAAAAAGATAATTTAAATTTAAAATTTTTTATTTGAATTCATACTTTAAAATCTTTTAAGTCAATGTTCAGAAAATTCTCTCAAATATTTAAGGAAGAAATAACACCAATCTTATACTAACTATTCAAGACTATTCAAAAAAAAAACAAAAAAAAAGGAACTACTTCTAGCATATCTTAGATAAAAAAAATCTGACAAGGCTGTTGTTCCAAGAAAGGAAATTTGCCAGCCAGTCTTCTTCATGAATTTATATACAAAAAACCTATACAAAATACTAATAAATTAAATCAAACAATATATAAAATTAATATATGATAGCCAAGTGTATTTTATTCCAGAAATGTAAGGTTGGTTTAACATTCAAAAATCAATCAGTGTAGGAATCCTCAAGGTTCATTGTGAAAGAATAAAAGAGAAGGATTCAGGATAGGGTTTTAAAAAACTGCCCCTTAAGGAGCCTTGTGGGAGCTGATTCACCATCATACCTCTGGCTTCCATATCTCTCTTGTATCATATCAGCCTGACCCTTGAGAAGAAGTAAGAAGAGCCAAAGAAACCTCCGCAAAACTTCCTAGTGTGTGGGCTCTGGGCCTTCTTCTCCCTGGTGGAATGACTACCATCACGCCCCCCACTTCACCAGCCGCACTCAGAGCGCAAGGAGCCACTCAGGACGGACGGTTCTCTGAGAAACCATCACCTGGGCATAGTACACTCACCTGAGGGATGGGGGCTGGCTCTCCTGCCATTCGAACGCTCTCTCTGGCCTCTCCTGCATCTTCGGGACATTCCCATCGGACAGGGAGAACTTCGAGGCGATTCTGACGGCCTCTGAGCCACTGTCCACAGCTGGACTGTCTTCGGAAAGGTCTCTACACCTGCCACTCCCCCTGGGGAGCAGCCCTTTGCTTGGTAGGTGAGGCGGGCTGCCAGGCGAGGTTCTCCGCTCTTCCCGGGTCAGCTCGCTGAGCGAGCCCCGAGGGCTCCTAGAGGTGGAGGCGGTGCTGGAAGCTGGCCCCTCCAGAGGGGTGGGACAGGTGGGGGTGTGAGTAGAGAGCTCAGGCTCCTGCGGGCTCCCTTCCTTGTGAGGCTGGGTAGCGCTGCTCAAGGCCGGGGACCGCCTCAGCAAGCGTCTGCGGAGGGAATCCTGAAAGGGACAAGGACAAAAGCAGAGGTGCGGATCCCTTGGAGGGAGGCGGGAAATAACCTACTTCAAGACTATGATGCTCCCTTCCCACCTTTTCCATCCTCAATTCCTTCTCTTAAAATTCTACCTACCCTCTGAGGAAACTCTCGGGGGCCCCACTTCTCTCATGCATTCACAGCACCCCACGAGCATAAACCCCAGGAGCATGCCTCGGGCTCCACCCACACCCCTTACAGAGAGCTCCAGGGTCAGACGTGTTCTAATTTCTGAGTCGCCACCTGCCAGCTGTGTCCCCTGTGACAAGTCACTGAACTTCCTTGTTTCTCACTTGCCCTTGCTGTGATCTAATCTGTCTACAATCTGCTATCTGTAATTTCTAAACCCCAAAACCTCTGAAAAATGAACATTTCTGTTGGAATCCTATGGCAAATTCTTTTTAATTGTTATGAAGTTACTTGTAGGCTCCCCCCCACCCCCGCCACCATACCATGGGGCTTGGGGTATGGTAGTTTCCTGACCAGGGATCAAACCCAGGCCCTCGGCAGTGAAAGTGAGGAACCCTAACCACTGGATTGTCAGAGAATTCCCTTGTGGTCTTTTTTCAAGCATGAATATTGATATGTTTTGTGGCAGATATGTTTTGTTTATGGGATGCTACACCAAATCCCACTTCAGGCATTCTGTGGTACGTGGTTTATGCACAGTATTTCCTTTCTGAAGTTTAAAAGAAAAAAAAACTAAATTACAAAGCACATTTGGCCCAAAGGTTTTAGATAAAGGATTGGGGACCTGCAGTGCTGACTTCCCACAAGACCACAGTGAGGGCTAAAGGAGAGACCCAGACCCATGTACAGCAATAGCACAGAGCCAACCCCTTGCAGCAGCCAGCAAATGTTACCACACCACTGCTTAGTATCTTTGCCCCTGTCCCCGTGCAGGGACATACTCATGGCCCTACCCTTTCCAGCCAGAGACCAAGTGATGGAGGCCGTTATTCCTTCCTCTCTGGTGTCCCCAGAGCTTCCCAGTTCAGTGACCTATACCTAGTAAGCAATCAAGTCTTGCTCACTTTCAAAATGCAGGAACTTCAGAGAAGTCAACTGAAGTGTCCTCCCTATCAATCATTAACCAGTGAAATGGGAACTCGTGTTGTTACCCATCTGAGGTGGAGGAGTAGAGGGAGGGGACAAAAATACACCTGCTGAGCTTTTTCTGGACCTCTCAGCAATTCCAGAAATAATCCTGAGCCAAATGGTAAAGCCTGTGCCAAAAAAAGAACATCTAATTCTGTCCTGTTCCCACCCAGTGGAAATTACTAGGCACCATAAACCTCCTCCAAAAGCCACCCAGGGCATTCCTTGCCACAGAGCAAAGAAAACATTAATCATTGTTCCCAAGGAGACCCAAACTTCCGGCCAAGAGCAGGGAACCCAGCCTCTTACTCATCCTTTGAAAGTGCAGAGCTGACCTAGCAGTAAAAAATGACGCAATACCTAGCAAAGCTCGCTCTTTTCTCTCGTATGGCCAAAGCACTCAAGAGCCCACAGAACACCTTCCAGAAAACCTGGGGAAAGGCCACCTTAGTGTCCCTTCTCGAGATTCAGATACCCCAGGGGAAAAGAACCCCTCAGAGGAGAACTGCTTTCTTCTTTGGGGAGGAGTTTGTGGCAATCTCTCAAGTAAAGCGGGTCCAAGCCCTCGCCCTCATACCTCAGTACTGAAGGGGACTGAACTGCACAGACTCGATGATTCAAAAGTCATGGTAGGCAGGCCCTGCCTGGTTGTCCAGTGGCTAAGACTCTGCACTCCCAATGCAAGGGACCCAGGTTCAATTCTTGGTCAGGGAACTAGGTCCCACATGCCACAACTAAAGATCCCTCATGCCACAGTGAAAATCCAAGATCCCTCGTGCCGCAAATAAGACCCAGCACTGCCAAACAAATAAATATGTATAAAAAAAGTAAGTCATGGTACGATAGAACCCTAACATTCATCTGGTCCACCAGTTCTCAAAGTATAGCCCATCAACATTAGGGGTCCATGCCCAAACCCTTTCAGAGAGCTCAAAACTATTTTCATTATAATAATAAGATGATGTGCGTTCTTCACCGTGTTGATGTTTGCAGTGATGATCCAAAAGCACTGGTGGGAAAATCTGCTGAACTTTCAGCACGAATCAAGGCAGCAGCACCAAACTACACCAGTGTTTGAGGTATTCAACCGCACTTACAATAAAAATGCTAATTTCACTTAAGAATGTCTGTGCTGATGCACAGAAAATGTTAATTGCATCCGATCCTGATCCTGTGTTAGACATCTCTTTAACAGTCTGTGTGACAAAGTAGGAGGTATAAATAAACACTGTGCAGGATACAGATGATGAAGGCTGTGACTAGGCAAAGCCCTATATGCAGCCATCTGAGCTGTGAGCTGAACTTGCTACTGTTTTTCATGGAACCACTGACAGATGAATTACGGTTAATTCAGACAGATATTTGGCAGGCATTTTCTTGAAAATAAATTGAACTCAAGGGAAACAAACGATATATTGTCGCCAGTGAGCAAATACAAGTTACCTTAAAAATCAGAATTTGGAGAAACATGTTTGCCACTATGAACTTGAGGGCTTCTCGATACTTGAAAATTTTCTGATGAGTTGAGTGATGACATTAACAAATGTGATTTTTTATATGGTTTCTTGTATAATGAAATGTGTCAACATTCAGAGGATATATAACTTCATAAAACAATAACTTTCACGTGACCAATGCATCATGTTACTAAGCCATGCAGTGGTAAAAGATTCATTCAAAGTGCAAGACAAACCAATGAAAACTGATAACACAAAAAAAGTTCATTGGGATGGTTTCAGATTCCACATTAAGAAACAACTTGTCTAGCTTTAATGTACTAGTAAAGAATACCCCTAGTTTTCTGAAAAGACAATAAAGAAACTTTTCCCTTTTCCAACTGCATGACCATCTCTGAGCCATGAAATTCCAGATCTCAAAGTGGTCTTGGGAACCTGGGTCTAACAAACAAGACCATGGCCAAGAGACCATGTCCAAAAGGCCTTTAAAGACCTTGTCCGAAAATCTCACAAGATGTAGGCAGGGGCGGAGAGAGGGTCCGCTGCTTTTTGCCTTTAATTCCAGATGAACTGGGAGAACAGTGCTGGCCCCTGAAGCCTCACCTGCATGGACACACGCTGCTCCGAGACTGGGGGTGACCAGTGTGGACACAGATGACCTGTTTTCTGGTTTGCTTAGATGCCCTGATTTGACTGACACTACACTATGAGTTTGGTGTTTGATTTTCCATTGTTGTCACTGTTTCTCCTTTGTTTTACAAACTCCTTTTCCATTCATTCTCTCCTTTGCTTTAGTTTCCCACCTGACAGGAGCCTACCATCGCCTCTTTAAGGGAGACTATAAAACATCGGTGGTAAATTTTCAGAATATTTTTTAAAGCAAAACCAAACTATAAGGATTGGGATTTCTTTTTCTCTTTTCACTATCATGTTTTTAAAAATAATAAGTATGTTCTCTAGACTTGGCTGGGTCCCCCACTCCTGAACTACAAAGATAAACCTAGGTCCATGTGTTCTAACTCGGCAAAGGAACATAGAACCATGGTAACTACCTGCTTGATAAGATGGGTAAACTGAGGGCAGGGAAGGTGACGAGGTCATGGCCCCACAGGGAGCTGGCAGTAGAGCTAGGGAATGATAAAAGGCCCCTTATTCTTGCCCATCCCATGATATATATTCTCCCTCTGGAGCTGTCTTGTGGGGCACCCTAAATAAACCCAGGCACCCCTTAAGCCATGCCCGTCCTCAATTTCCATGCTCATAGCATCAAGCTCAAGCATCATAGCTCATAGTTCATAGCTCATAGCTCATCATGCTCATAGCTCAAGCATCAGGCCCACCTGCGGGGAGCTGGCAATGGGCCCAGCCATCATGCCTCGGACAATCAGGCCAGACTTTGGCCTGACCTTCTCTCCCATCCTCTTCGTGTCCAAGGAAGGCTCTGACATTGGAAGCTTGTCCATCTTCTCCCAAGCAGAAGCCACAGGGGGGCTTTCACCTGGGACAGTCTTTATGGGCCTACTTTTGTGCGAGGACCTTTTGGATGATACAAAATGACCAAGTACATCCCCATCAAAACGGTCGTGTCTGCAAAAAAAGGGATATTTCCATTAAAATAGAGTCCCCAAAGGAAATCGCTAGCAATAATAACAAATTGCACAGTCCATAGGCACTCACAGTAAGCCCATTCACAAATCTGTGGTGGTTTCTAACCAGCTTTATCATTAAAGGTAAGGAAAAGAAAAGAATTCTGTATCTGGGCAGGTCTGGCCTACAAAATGAGGCCAGAAACAAGAAACAAAATCAGGGTCGATGAATGATGATAAGATTCCTTGAATTATCAACATAAAGAGCACCCTTGTTTCTTCCAGACCCCAGTGATTAAGGAGAACTGTCGCCCTTCAATCCAATAGTTCCCCCCGACCCCACCTATAGTATATATAGGGTCAATACTAACCAGCGTTCTGAGCATTTACTGGGGGGCTTGGAATGTATCACCCATGGATAAGGGGGAGGATGGTATAGTCTTGAAAGCGGTGGAGCCCCATTACTGCACACTACTGAAGGTGGTGGATGGAGGCCTTTGGCAAACTTGGTGTTCCCAGTTAAAGTTCAGCAAAATTAGGCATGGAAACAGCTTCTTTTCCTGGGTTGCTTGGCATTGAGAGAGAGAAAGAATAAGAAAGAAAAACGGTGCATGTGTATGTGTGTGTATGTTTAAGAGAGTAAGAGAGCAGGACTTCCCTGGTGGCCCAGTGGCTAAGATTCCGCACTCCCAATCCAGGGGGCCCAAGTTTGATCCCCAGCTGGGGAACTAGATCCCACATGCTGCAACAAAGATCAAAGATTCTTATGCCACAGATAAGACCCAGTTCAGTTCAGTTTAGTCGCTCAGTCGTGTCAGACTCTTTGTGACCCCATGAACTGCTGCACACCAGGCCTCCCTATCCATCACCAACTCCTGGAGTCCACCCAAACCCATGTCCATCTAGTCGGTGATGCCATCCAACCAACTCATCCTCCGTCGTCCCCTTCTCCTCCTGCCCTCAGTCTTTCCCAGCATCAGGGTCTTTTCCAATGAGTTATCTCTTCGCATCAGGTGGCCAAAGTATTGGAGTTTCAGCCTCAACATCAGTCCTTCCAATGAACACCCCGAACTGATCTCCTTTAGGATGGACTGGTTGGATCTCCTTGCAGTCTCAGGGACTCTTAATAGTCTTCTCCAACACCACAGTTCGAAAGTATCAATTCTTCGGCACTCAGCTTTCTTCTTAGTCCAACTCTCACATCCATACATGACCACTGGAAAAACCATAGCCTTCACTAGA
>SJYV01037468.1:421628-538704 GCA_006410875.1 Neotragus pygmaeus | reverse complement strand
ACTTTGGCCACCTGATGCAAAGAGCTGACTCATTTGAAAAGACCCTGATGCTAGGAAAGATTGAGGGCAGGAGGAGAAGGGGCTGACAGAGGATGAGATGGTTGGATGGCATCACCAACTCGATGGACATGGGTTTGGGAGGACTCCAGGAGTTGGTGATGGACAGGGAGGCCTGGCATGTTGTGGTTCATGGGGTCGCAAAGCGTCAGACACGACTGAGCGACTGAACTGAACTGAACTGAACTGAATGAAAAGATCTTAAGGATCTTAAGATAAAAGCTACCTTAGGGAGACCATACTACAGTGAAGAAATAAAAATAACGTGAATGACAAAGATGCTTCTGGCAAGTTAGGTAAAGGTGCATTTTTACAAAAATCTCACTGTGCCACAATGGTTAATTGAATTTTCTGCTTAACTGTCTCACTCTCTCGAAAAAAAATAAAATCTTTGTAAAATATACAGTCCACTTTCCTGCCTTGTAAGAGAGCTGGTGGATGACTGCTGAGTCAGGAGTCTGCTGTCTACAGCACTTCAACCAAGTAGGTACAGGAGATGGAGGGGCCCGCGTGTCACCACAGGACCCAGAACACGAAGGTCTTTCCAGGGCTTCTGGAAAGACTTCACCTGGCTGCCACTTGTGATAAATGCTGAACAATATGTCCATGAGGTTCTTTCCACCTCTGACACTATGCCCTCCCACAAGGCAACATCTGCTGGAGAGCCCATTCTTGAATCTGTCAACTACACATTGGCGCTTGCTAAGGGCATTTGCTGTCTGCCTCTGTGGAGATTGACTCCTGTACTGCTGAAGTTCTTGGCACACCCTGAGAGAGTTCAGGATGGAGAGTGAGGCATTCTGTACTCCAAGGAAACAGGTGGAACAAGTCTTAAGACAGTTTTCAGGAACTGATATTTTCAGGATACTGAAATATTTTTAGGAACTGATTTCAGGATCCTAATCCTTGCACCTCCTCATACCTAGAAAAGCCTTCATGATGACATCAGCTCCTTGTGACTAGCACAAAATCTCTTGTAAAGTAAGCACCTGATTGCACTGAGCTGCTTCACCAAAATCTTACATATTGCCCTTTCCCCACTATCTCTTTCGGAGAAGGCAATGGCACCCCACTCCAGTACTCTTGCCTGGAAAATCCCATGGATGGAGGAGCCTGGTGGGCTGCAGTCCATGGGGTCGCTAGGAGTCGGACATGACTGAGCGACTTCACTTTCACTTTTCACTCTCATGCATTGGAGAAGGAAATGGCAACCCACTCCAGTGTTCTTGCCTGGAGAATGCCAGGGACGGCGGAGCCTGGTGGGCTGCCAGCTGTGGGGTTAGCAGCGGCAGCAGCACTGCCTCTTTGGCACAGTCTCTCTGAGCTGTCTAAGGTGCTGCCTCCCAGGCTGCAGTCATCACTTTGCCCCCGATAAAACTTAACTCACAACTCTCACATTGTGCATCATTTTTGGTCGACAAGTCAAATCATAAGATTCTCTTTTCTAACAGAAAGAGCAAGTAATTCAGAATGATAGTTTTATTCATTCATTCATAAATACACACTGACTATTTACTGCATCATCAAGTATCATGGTGAAATATGGTGATACAACCGGTATCCTGAAGCGTCCAGAGTAGTGGGGGATGCAGATCCTAAGAAAACACCCACACAAATATTCTATTATAAGTATAGTAAGCACAACAGAAGAAAACGATGCAGTGTCCTGAAGGCTTGTAACAGATGGTGTGAGGATCGGGGCGAGGGATCAAGTAAGCACCCCCATCACCACCCAAGGAGGTACTTGTTCCATTTGCTATCTCAACTTCAACACATCTGGGTTAGCTGAACCCAAACCGCCCATCTGTCTGCATGAACTGTATTACTCCAAGCTGAAGAAGGAAAACCACTCCTTCTTCAGGAGGCAAAGAATGGAAAATTTTAGCATAACTGAATGCTGTATTCTTCAGTACAGTCTTACTAAAAATAGTCTCTCAGGAAAGTAAGGAGCACAGGGAATAATTGTTAACAGGCTCAGGCCTGGGTGCAAAAGTGAGCCCCATATGGTGCATGCGTGCTCTGACAGTGGGGTGGGGCAGACAGAAGCTAGACACCCAGCACACAGTCGGGATTTGTCTGTTTCTCCCTGACCGCAGGTGCGGCAAGCCTCTAGCCACTGGTCTCTGATGACCTGGCAGGGCTCGTGAGTACCGTGACATTGCCAAAATCCATTCCAGAACTCCCCACCACACTTTGAAAGCACGTACCTTGTTCTCCTTGTAGAGAATTTCAAGATGCAAAACCTTTCGGAGATCGTTTCTGCTGTTTATGCTGAGATCAGAGCGTGGACGTTCCTGGTCCATGGTCACAAACGTCTTCTTTAAGCCCTGAGGGAAGTACTCCAAATCACTATTTACCATTTTAAATCTAAACCTCCCCAGCTCTAACGACAACAAAAACACTGTTAATGTTCATTACCGTCATCTTCTCCCACCTTCCTCACAGTATATTGGGAGGACTGAAAACTGACTTAAGAATTTACTCTTACATAACTTTTTACACTTGACATCATCTTCATGATTATTACTCCAAATCTTACAGCCACCCTGTGGGTGGAAGTCAAGCTGAAGCTGTCAGCACATTTTAGAGAAAAAGAAAGCGAAATCCAGGTAACTGTCTCGCTGCCCACCACTGGCTCAGGAGCTCAGGGTTTGGCTTAGATTTGGGGCCACGGGATATGAAGCTTTAAAAATAAACAGGAGGAAACACAGAAGCAAAAGGGCAACAGTCATTCCCTTCTTTTTGCAGACGGGGCGCCAGGGTTGATTTGTCCAGCATAACAGAGTGGACTCACATAGCTGGAGATCTGACCATCCCAGACGGTGAGGAGGTGACCCCGGGACCCCGACTCTCAGGAAGCAGGCGGCGAGCGACTGCTGTGTCCCAATGCAGCTGCTCTCCATCCTCCGGCCCGGAACTCCCAAAAGGCCCAGCCCTTGGGGCCCCTTAAGAGTCTGGCTCCTTCTTTTGAAAACAACCACAGCAGCTGCAGCCTGCCCACCTCCCCAGACAGTGATGATCACTGAAAGGCAGAAGAATGGGAGATGCCTCACACGCAGATCAGCCTGGCACTAAGGGAGCCCCTTGCTCTTGATGGATCCAGACCCCAGTGTGAGTCAGGCCTCAGTGGCTCCCCCAGGCTTTGTGTTCAGAATTTTGCAGAGGCTCTCAGTGCTGGGAAAACAAGAAACAAAACCGCTGCCTGCCATGAGCTGGGCCAAGAAGAATTTGTGAAACGACATATGCATGCAACCTTGAACCAAAGAGAATAAAAAGGAAGTTTCTAGTCAGCTATTTACTGACCATCATCCATGCGCTCACTCCTGTTTTCCAGTTTTCCCATCTGTGAAATGAAAGGAACAAGCCACGAGTCCACCAGTTTGTCTGCTAGAGGCAGAAGAGGGAAAAGACCAAAGTCCTGACCCTCATAGAGCTCACCCAAATGACAAGTACAAAGGCCATGTGGCAGCTACAAGGAGGCCAGTGTAGCTAGAGCCAAATAACTGGGGGAAAGTGGCAGGAAATAAAGTCAGAGAGGTTGCCCAGAGCTTGCTAAGCAAAGGCCTTGTTGGCTTTTGTGAAATGGGAAGCCTATTGGAGGACTGGGAAAAAAGGAGCATTCTGAACTAACATAGGACTGCTTGGCTTCTAGGTTGAGGACAGACTATATGGGACAGGGGATTAAGCATTAAGACTAGGAGGCTATAGAACAATTCACGTGAAAGATGGAGGTGGCTTGGACCAGGGTAGTTGTAGCAGAAGTGTAAATAAGTAGTTACTTTCTTTATGTGCTCTGATGGTAAAGCCCACAAGTGTACAGATGGACTGGATGCAGGCTGCACAGAAGGAAAGAGCCAGGGATGGTTCTAAAGGCTTTGACCCAGGCAACCATACTACTTACTAAAGTGGGGAAAATTGCAGGAGGTAGAAAGAATCAGGAATTGAGTTTTGAATGTGTGAAATTGAGAAGTTTATTGGATATCTAAGTGGAAATGTAAACTAGGCAGTTGGAAAAAATGTAAGAGTTCAAGGAGAGGTCTTGGCTAGAGACAGACATTTGGAAACTGTCAGCATGTCGATAGTAATGGAACCCACAACAGTGGTGGAAGTGGCTGAAAAAGAAGAAGAGAAGAGAGTCAGAGACTAAGTCTTTAAATCCACCGGCATGCACATGGCTTCCCTGGTGGCTCAGACAGTAAAGAATCCGCCTGCAATGCGGGAAACCCCAGTTCAATTCCAGGGTCAGGAAGATTTGCTGGAGAAGGGATAGGCTACCCACTCCAATATTCTTGGGCTTCCCTTGTGGCTCAGCTGAAGAATCTGCCTGCAATAAGGGAGACCTGGGTTTGATCCCTGGGTTGGGAAGATCCCCTGGAGAAGGGATAGACTATACACTCCAGTATTCTAACTTGGCGAGTTCCATAGACAGAGGAGCCTGGTAGGATATAGTCCATGGGGTTGCAAAGAGTCAGTCACAACTGAGCAATTTTCACATGCACAGCTCAGGAAGCCACAGGGAACTTGCCAAGAACCCAAGAAAGAGTGACCAGAGAGGTACAGAAGGAAAACCAAAAGGAGGCGATCTCCAGAAGCCCAGGGAAATGAGTTTTCCAAGAAGGGCATAACCAGCTGAGTTCAACACGAGTGTTAGATCAAGGCATGTAAAGACTAAAAATAAGAAGTCACTGATGGACCTGACAAGAGCTGTCTCCATGGATTGACGGGGACAAAAGCCTGATTAAAGTTTGAGAAAACAGGGAGAAGAATTAGAATCAGAGCATACGTAGTCCTTTCATACAGTTTTGCTATAAAAGGGAGAAGAAAAATAGACTACTAGCTGGAGGGGCTTGAGGGTCAAGATGGGATTTGTAGAAGCATGTTTACATGTTGATAGGACTAACCTAGTAGTCTAGAAGGCAATGGCACCCCACTCCAGTACTCTTGCCTGGAAAATCCCATGGACGGAGGAGCCTGGTGGGCTGCAGTCCATGGGGTCATGAAGAGTCGAACACGACTGAGCGACTTCACTTTTACTTTTCACTTTCACGCATTGGAGAAGGAAATGGCAACCCACTCCAGTGTTCTTGCCTGGAGAATCCCAGGGACGGCAGAGCCTGGTGGGCTGCTGTCTATGGGGTTACACACGACTGTTGGACATGACTGAAGTGACTCAGCAGCAGCAGCAGTAGCAACCCAGTAGAGANGTTCAGCTTCAGAAGGGCAATGGTAGCCGTGATAGGAGGTATGCAGTATACATTTATATCTTTAGAAGAGCTCTAATTCTCCTTCCCTTTTTTTTCTTTTTTCCTTTCACAAAGGGGGGAAAAAAGCAACAGGAAGTTTTATCTTCCACTATGATCTAGATGACTTACAGGTTTTTTTTACTATCTAAAAGGGTAGAGAAGGAGGTGGGGCGGGCTTGGCCTTACCCAGAGGATGGAGAACTCATTCCTAAGAGCAGGAGGGAGAATGGGGCAAATGCTTCTGGCCCAAGAGGGTTAGTCACTGTAGTGGTCGGGCATGATGGAGTTTTCTTATGAATGCTTCTATCTTCTCAGTGAAATTAAGAGGGCGGAGGGGCTTTGGAGCTTGAGGAAAGAGATGTGTAAAATGTCCATCTAAGACTGGAAACTAGAGAAGGAAATGGCAACCCACTCCAGTATTCCCGCCTGGGAAATATCATGGACAGAGGAGCCTGGCAGGCTACAGTGCATGGGGTCGCAGAGTCAGAAACAATTGAGTGACTAAGAACAAGACTGGAGAAGTATTACCAGGTGGGCAGGCATCTGAGGCATCACAGGAGTGAGAGACCATGAATTGATCGTGAAATTGTCAACATAACGGTGTGTTTTTCCCCAGCCTCATTCAGCTCCGCGGTGCAAGCACGGAGTAGGCCAAATATAAAGAAGGGAGAGACAGACAAGGGAGCTGAGCAGGGTGTTGAGGGGTGATGTGTGGGTAAGATGTGGGGAGAGGCCACAAGAGGGCTGAGGGACCATGAAAAGTTGGCAAGAACAGTGGAACAGAGATGGGAGTGAGGCTGAATAGTTTATATTGGGCTGCTGACAGGAATGAGATGGAAGTCAGGATGATGGGATGCTTGGAACTGGGATTATGGCAACAACAAGCTTAGGGTGTGACCACCTGCAAGAGGTGGCGGAGGCAGGCTGGGACACGTGCTTGCAGAAGAGTACAGCTGGGGCGTGAGCTTGGTGGATCCTGCCATTGCCAGGAGACTGTCCTGATTCTCCCTGTGGAGGGATCACGCTTGGAGGGGGCCAGCATAGCTGGGCATGATGTAGGATGGATGGTGAAAGAAGCAGCATTAGAAGGTAAGGTTCAAGGGGGAGCTGGCAGCCAGGTAGTAGGGAGCCTGGTAGGCCCAGGCAAGGCCTTTCCTGGGATTTATTCTAATTGCAAAAGAAACATACTGGGGGTTTTGGGCAGAGGAGTGGCATGATCTGACCCGCTCACCCCAGGCAAGTTTATTCACCTCCAGTCTGATCATAGTCTTGTGAAAGGGAATAATTATACATGTTTTTCAGCACTGTTATGAGGGTTTGATAAAATAAACAGGCACCTGGAAGGTACCTCACATCAGGATGAGAACTCCCTTGGTTAGGTAGCTAGGTACCCGCTTTGCACCAAGCCCCAAGGAGAGCCCACGGTCTCCGCCCAGAGCAGAAAGTGGCCGATCCCGGCTGCAGTCCTAGCTCTCCGTGCCTTTCTGAGTGACTGTGGGTAACAGACTCCTTTCTCCTCTTGGGGTTTAGTGTCTCCCAACAAAAAGTCGGAAGAGAGGATGCCAGGTGAACCAGATAACTGCAAAGGCTCTGCCCAGCTCAGTGTCAGCAAGGTGAACCTGTCTAGTGAGTGAGACAGGCAGATGCATAACCATGAGGGCCCATGAGCAGACCACAGACAAATCAGTCGGTTATTCCAGCCACAGGTACCTGAGACCTCTTGAAGGAAATGGGACTTGGGATGGAACAGGGGAAGCATGTGAGAGAAGCTGGAAATGAAACTGGCCTGGTAAGCTGGGGTCAGGCTACAGGGGAGGCTTGACCATCAGGTGAGGATTTTGGATTTCGTTTGTACTCAAGAGAGGATAGGCATGGGGAAGACATTCAGGGAGTTCCACTTGGTAGTCCAGACTTAAACGATGGCAGTGGTCATCCTCACATGGTGTATCATTGATATCCGGTGTGTAGCCAGGACTAGGTGATGGTGGGTCAACTAGTCATAAAAAACAGAGCGGATACAGTTGAGGCCACGTTACATTTTAAATAAAAATACTGAAAAGCAGAGAAAGACACTTTCATAACAAGGGCACATCAGAGATGTTGAATGCCTACTATGTGCCAGATACAATGGCTGGAACCTGCCTGTAGATCATTATTAATCTTCACTATAAATCTGCCATGGACAGGTCTTATTATTCCTCTTCTGTTGTTGTAGTTTAATCGCTACGTTTTGTCAGACTCTTTGCGACCCCATGGACTGTAGCTCCTCTGTCCAAGGGATTTCCCAGGCAAGAATCCTGGAGTGGGCTGCCACTTCCTTCTCCAGGAGATCTTGTGTAGGAGCAATGGGTACTCTCTCTACACTCCTACTGTATACACGGTGTAACTCCCAGCAACCTCTTCCCCAGCCCGCCTTCACCTCCACTGTCAGGACAGGTGACAGCCAAGGACTGCCCCAACTTCTGAGTTCCCTGAAAACTCTCCTGGTACAAGATAATGTGCTCTGCTGTGTCTAGTCACTCAGTCATGTTGGACTCTGCCACCCCATGGACTGCCGCCCACCAGGCTCCCCTGTCCATGGGAGTCTCCAAGCAAGAATACTGGAATGGGTTGCCATGACCTCCTCCAGGGGATCTTCCCAACCCAGGGATCGAATCCAGGTCTCCCGCATTGCAGACGGATTCTTTACCATCTGAGCTATCAAGGAAGCCCAAGAATACAGGAGTGGGTAGCCTATTCCTTCTCCAGGGTATCTTCCCGACCCAGGAATCGAACCGGGGTCTCCGGCATTGCAGGTGGATTCTTCACCAGCTGAGCCACCGGGGAAGCCCGGTACGAGATAACAGGAGAACTTAAAACGACCTCGATTGAACTTCCCATTGATGAACAGGACTAAAGGGTTTGACTGGCAAGAACTTCTTTTAGCCCTCTGGGTTCCCTTTAGGAGGAAGTTCTTTCCTAGTGGGATGTAAGTCTGATTACGGGCACCCATGCCGGCCTGCTGGGGTCCCAGAGCCTCGGGAACTTTAGGAAAATGAGGAGGGCGCAAGCCCGGGGTTCGCGAGCTGGGGAGGGAGAGATACCTCTAAGGGCGGCCGCTGTCCTGTCCCTGCTTACGGGAAGTGAGCGGAGACAGAAATGGCTCCTGGGAACTGTAGTTCCCAAAGCCCGGGGAAAGGGGCTCTCACAGCAATCATCTCTAGGGCAGGCAGCGGGCAGGGGAAGGGCTCCCTCCCAAAAGGTCTCCAGGACCAGAGAGTCTCCAGACTGCTCCCCTCACCCACCCCCACAATCAAGCAACTTCCCATAACTGTAAGGGTGGCGCCACGTACCTTCCTGCTGAGGAACTCCCTGACCAGGGAGGCCGCCACCTCCTCCACGAAGAGGCTGTCCATACTCCGCTTTAGCCACGAGGCCGCCGCGCCGCAGACCCAGACCCCCAGTCCGTTGCGGCCAGTATGGCCGCGTTGCCGTGGTGACGGTGTCAGCAGGGCCGGGGAACTCCGCCCTTCCCCTGGGAGTGAGCGGGTTGGGAAGGCTGGAGGAAAGGGGAGGAGCATCCTTCAAATTTGCTCTGAGAGCGGGAAGCAGAATCCAGGAGGCATAAATCCCGTGCATCCCAGGGACCAGGCCAGGGGCTCCCGACTTGTGCGTCCTGGCACTGGCCTTGTCCATCTGGGTTTCCTGGATCAAGTTACTATTCCAGCCTGAGTCCCCTTCTCTCAAGGTGTGAATGGGGGAGAGTGCCTGCCTCCTGATTCCTAAAGGACCAAACCCACAGTGAAGTGGCCCCTAGAGATCTAGCCCCAGCACCTCCGCCTTCTCCTGGGTTCCCACAGGCTGACTGACCTCAGTTGGTCCGGGCTGCAGGGAAAAGGAGGCCCAGAGCTTTCTGTTGACTTGGTGCTGAACTTAAAGGATGAGTCCCTGGCCTCCTTGGTTCCTGCTTTCCCACAAGGACACTGCCAGTTACTAAGCAGCAAGAATTTACATACATCATCACATCTTTAATCCTGCAGCCTCCAGTCCAGGTGGTTACTATTGGCCTAAGCTTTAAAAACAAGACACTGAGATTCAGAGAGGTTAAGACTGTGCTAAAGGTCAGACGGGCTTCCCTGGTAGCTCAGTGGTAAAGAACCCATCTGCCAGTGCCGGAGACACTGGTCTGGTAAAGAACCCGCCTGCCAATGCAGGAGACACTGGTTGATCCCTGGACTGGAATATCCCCCGGAAAAAGAAATGGCAACCCACTCTAGTGTTCTCACCTGGGAAATCCCATGGATAGAGGAGCCTGGAGGGCTCCACTCCATGGGGTCCCCAAAAGAGACAAACATGACTCAGCAACTGAATAATAACAACAGTATTTCAGCAAAAAACAGAAGAAAGGATAAAAGCCACACAGATGCTCAGCGCAGAGCTCTTCAGGTAGAAGCAGCAGCAAGTATAAGTGTCCTGAGACCGCATCGAGTCTGAGTGCTTGTGAAACAGGGAGGCCAGGAGGGAATGGGGCAGCAGGATCCACGATGGAAGCCTGTGATTTCAGAAGGACTTAGGCTTTCACTCTGAATTGGGGTTTGTTTCGTTTCTTTCTTTTTTTAAAAAAATATTCATTTATTTGTGGCTGCACTGGATCTTGGTTGCTGTGCGTGGGCTTTCTCTATTGTGGCAATCAGGGGCTACTTTTCCTTGTGGTGCGTGAGTTTCTCATTGCAGTGGCTTCCCTTCTGGCTTCAGTAGTTGCTGCAGGCCGGCTCAATAGTTGTGGTGCCTGGGCTTAGTTGCTGTGCCACATGCAGGATCTTCCTGGACCAGGGAGCAAACCCCTGTGCCCTGCATCGACAGACAGATTCTTAACCTCTGGACTAGTAGGAAAGACTCCTAAATTGGGTTTTGAGCAGGCTTTAACAGGATCTCTCTGGCTTTAATGTTGAGAATTAACTGTAGAGATGTCAGTGGGGAAACAGAGAGATGAGTTAGGAGGCAATTACAACAATCAGTAATACAGGTAAATTTTAGGCTAGACATATTGGTGTGTGTGTGTATGTGTGTATTATATTTTCCCGACTGTGGTACTTTTTTTTTTTAACACATCAAAATGGAATGGTTAAGCAAGAGAAGCTCAGGAACGCATTCTTTTTCCAGACACATAGCTAGATCCTAGGAATACAATGACCTTGAGATAACTTTGCATGTCATGCTCAGTCGCTCAGTCTTATCTGACTCTTTGTGACCCCATAGACTGTAGCCCTCCAGGCTCCTCTGTCCGTGGAATTTTCCAGACAAGAATACTGGAGTGAGTTGCCATTTCCTGCTCCCGGGGCTTTTCCTGACCCAGAGATTGAACCTGTGTCTCTTGTGTCTCCTGCACTGGTAGGTGGATTCTTTACCACCAAGCCTCATGAAATAACTTTAAGATGCCACATAAAAGGGGATAATCAGTAGGGGAAGGGTGAAGCGTGTCCTGCCAGCAATCTGGGGGAGGGAATAGATTGCATCATATATCCCATTCCTTACAACTGATCCCAGCCAGTCATCCTGACTTTTTCACATTGTGCTCTTGTCAGTTGGAGAATCCCACAAAGCACTGTAAGAGAGTTTAACTCTCCTGCCAGAATGTGAGTGGCGGTCGAGGTCCTCAAAAATGACTCCTTATATTGAACATGCAGAGATGTGACAACAACATCATCAAAATAAACACCCAATCATTTATACTCAGTTGCTAAGTCATGTCGACTTTTTGCAACCCCATGGGCTGCAGCCCACCAGGCTCCTCTGTCCATGGGATTTTCCAAGCAAGAATACTGGAGTGATTGCTATTTCCTCTTCCAGAGAAATCATTATAAATACCAATAATAATCATTTTTAATGCTTTTCCAAGTTCCGTAAATGGGAATCCACTCCTGGAGCCAATAAATAAACAAGAGCTATAGAGCATGCAATCACAATTTGTCCACGCCACTTGCTAGCCTAAAACCAGCCATAGCAAAGACGAGCATTGCCTCACTAATGATTAGCAGTCATATTGTTTGCCTCCTCAGAAATTCAGTGAACTCCTCAGTGGGCTTAACAATAGAATGGTGAGTGAAAAAGTTAACCCTCAAAAGATTACATACAGCAGATCTCTGTGTAAACTTAAAACAATGTAAACAAAAAAATCAGAAAATTTGTAAGAAACATGACTTCAGCATTGCATTTTAAAAATAAAAGTGAGAGAGTAAAGACCGTATTATTCAGAACAGCAGTTGCCTTGGGAGCAGGAGGCAAGGGTACAAGGTTATACTTAAGTATAAGTATGACGGTAAGTATACGTAATTGCCAGCGTTCTGGGTGTCATAGGGGTATTTGTTTCCTAAGCGCTTGTATGGTACTTCTATTAATTCATTATTTAATAAAAAAGATGGCCTTGCAGGGACCAATGATGAAAGGCTGTCATGAACCAAGACACATTAATAATTAATATGCCTCTAATTAATTCTATGCCTCTGAGATCCAGAAGGAAGTAGAGGAGGAAAGGNTGGACTCTGCCACCCCATGGACTGCCGCCCACCAGGCTCCCCTGTCCATGGGAGTCTCCAAGCAAGAATACTGGAATGGGTTGCCATGACCTCCTCCAGGGGATCTTCCCAACCCAGGGATCGAATCCAGGTCTCCCGCATTGCAGACGGATTCTTTACCATCTGAGCTATCAAGGAAGCCCAAGAATACAGGAGTGGGTAGCCTATTCCTTCTCCAGGGTATCTTCCCGACCCAGGAATCGAACCGGGGTCTCCGGCATTGCAGGTGGATTCTTCACCAGCTGAGCCACCGGGGAAGCCCGGTACGAGATAACAGGAGAACTTAAAACGACCTCGATTGAACTTCCCATTGATGAACAGGACTAAAGGGTTTGACTGGCAAGAACTTCTTTTAGCCCTCTGGGTTCCCTTTAGGAGGAAGTTCTTTCCTAGTGGGATGTAAGTCTGATTACGGGCACCCATGCCGGCCTGCTGGGGTCCCAGAGCCTCGGGAACTTTAGGAAAATGAGGAGGGCGCAAGCCCGGGGTTCGCGAGCTGGGGAGGGAGAGATACCTCTAAGGGCGGCCGCTGTCCTGTCCCTGCTTACGGGAAGTGAGCGGAGACAGAAATGGCTCCTGGGAACTGTAGTTCCCAAAGCCCGGGGAAAGGGGCTCTCACAGCAATCATCTCTAGGGCAGGCAGCGGGCAGGGGAAGGGCTCCCTCCCAAAAGGTCTCCAGGACCAGAGAGTCTCCAGACTGCTCCCCTCACCCACCCCCACAATCAAGCAACTTCCCATAACTGTAAGGGTGGCGCCACGTACCTTCCTGCTGAGGAACTCCCTGACCAGGGAGGCCGCCACCTCCTCCACGAAGAGGCTGTCCATACTCCGCTTTAGCCACGAGGCCGCCGCGCCGCAGACCCAGACCCCCAGTCCGTTGCGGCCAGTATGGCCGCGTTGCCGTGGTGACGGTGTCAGCAGGGCCGGGGAACTCCGCCCTTCCCCTGGGAGTGAGCGGGTTGGGAAGGCTGGAGGAAAGGGGAGGAGCATCCTTCAAATTTGCTCTGAGAGCGGGAAGCAGAATCCAGGAGGCATAAATCCCGTGCATCCCAGGGACCAGGCCAGGGGCTCCCGACTTGTGCGTCCTGGCACTGGCCTTGTCCATCTGGGTTTCCTGGATCAAGTTACTATTCCAGCCTGAGTCCCCTTCTCTCAAGGTGTGAATGGGGGAGAGTGCCTGCCTCCTGATTCCTAAAGGACCAAACCCACAGTGAAGTGGCCCCTAGAGATCTAGCCCCAGCACCTCCGCCTTCTCCTGGGTTCCCACAGGCTGACTGACCTCAGTTGGTCCGGGCTGCAGGGAAAAGGAGGCCCAGAGCTTTCTGTTGACTTGGTGCTGAACTTAAAGGATGAGTCCCTGGCCTCCTTGGTTCCTGCTTTCCCACAAGGACACTGCCAGTTACTAAGCAGCAAGAATTTACATACATCATCACATCTTTAATCCTGCAGCCTCCAGTCCAGGTGGTTACTATTGGCCTAAGCTTTAAAAACAAGACACTGAGATTCAGAGAGGTTAAGACTGTGCTAAAGGTCAGACGGGCTTCCCTGGTAGCTCAGTGGTAAAGAACCCATCTGCCAGTGCCGGAGACACTGGTCTGGTAAAGAACCCGCCTGCCAATGCAGGAGACACTGGTTGATCCCTGGACTGGAATATCCCCCGGAAAAAGAAATGGCAACCCACTCTAGTGTTCTCACCTGGGAAATCCCATGGATAGAGGAGCCTGGAGGGCTCCACTCCATGGGGTCCCCAAAAGAGACAAACATGACTCAGCAACTGAATAATAACAACAGTATTTCAGCAAAAAACAGAAGAAAGGATAAAAGCCACACAGATGCTCAGCGCAGAGCTCTTCAGGTAGAAGCAGCAGCAAGTATAAGTGTCCTGAGACCGCATCGAGTCTGAGTGCTTGTGAAACAGGGAGGCCAGGAGGGAATGGGGCAGCAGGATCCACGATGGAAGCCTGTGATTTCAGAAGGACTTAGGCTTTCACTCTGAATTGGGGTTTGTTTCGTTTCTTTCTTTTTTTAAAAAAATATTCATTTATTTGTGGCTGCACTGGATCTTGGTTGCTGTGCGTGGGCTTTCTCTATTGTGGCAATCAGGGGCTACTTTTCCTTGTGGTGCGTGAGTTTCTCATTGCAGTGGCTTCCCTTCTGGCTTCAGTAGTTGCTGCAGGCCGGCTCAATAGTTGTGGTGCCTGGGCTTAGTTGCTGTGCCACATGCAGGATCTTCCTGGACCAGGGAGCAAACCCCTGTGCCCTGCATCGACAGACAGATTCTTAACCTCTGGACTAGTAGGAAAGACTCCTAAATTGGGTTTTGAGCAGGCTTTAACAGGATCTCTCTGGCTTTAATGTTGAGAATTAACTGTAGAGATGTCAGTGGGGAAACAGAGAGATGAGTTAGGAGGCAATTACAACAATCAGTAATACAGGTAAATTTTAGGCTAGACATATTGGTGTGTGTGTGTATGTGTGTATTATATTTTCCCGACTGTGGTACTTTTTTTTTTTTAACACATCAAAATGGAATGGTTAAGCAAGAGAAGCTCAGGAACGCATTCTTTTTCCAGACACATAGCTAGATCCTAGGAATACAATGACCTTGAGATAACTTTGCATGTCATGCTCAGTCGCTCAGTCTTATCTGACTCTTTGTGACCCCATAGACTGTAGCCCTCCAGGCTCCTCTGTCCGTGGAATTTTCCAGACAAGAATACTGGAGTGAGTTGCCATTTCCTGCTCCCGGGGCTTTTCCTGACCCAGAGATTGAACCTGTGTCTCTTGTGTCTCCTGCACTGGTAGGTGGATTCTTTACCACCAAGCCTCATGAAATAACTTTAAGATGCCACATAAAAGGGGATAATCAGTAGGGGAAGGGTGAAGCGTGTCCTGCCAGCAATCTGGGGGAGGGAATAGATTGCATCATATATCCCATTCCTTACAACTGATCCCAGCCAGTCATCCTGACTTTTTCACATTGTGCTCTTGTCAGTTGGAGAATCCCACAAAGCACTGTAAGAGAGTTTAACTCTCCTGCCAGAATGTGAGTGGCGGTCGAGGTCCTCAAAAATGACTCCTTATATTGAACATGCAGAGATGTGACAACAACATCATCAAAATAAACACCCAATCATTTATACTCAGTTGCTAAGTCATGTCGACTTTTTGCAACCCCATGGGCTGCAGCCCACCAGGCTCCTCTGTCCATGGGATTTTCCAAGCAAGAATACTGGAGTGATTGCTATTTCCTCTTCCAGAGAAATCATTATAAATACCAATAATAATCATTTTTAATGCTTTTCCAAGTTCCGTAAATGGGAATCCACTCCTGGAGCCAATAAATAAACAAGAGCTATAGAGCATGCAATCACAATTTGTCCACGCCACTTGCTAGCCTAAAACCAGCCATAGCAAAGACGAGCATTGCCTCACTAATGATTAGCAGTCATATTGTTTGCCTCCTCAGAAATTCAGTGAACTCCTCAGTGGGCTTAACAATAGAATGGTGAGTGAAAAAGTTAACCCTCAAAAGATTACATACAGCAGATCTCTGTGTAAACTTAAAACAATGTAAACAAAAAAATCAGAAAATTTGTAAGAAACATGACTTCAGCATTGCATTTTAAAAATAAAAGTGAGAGAGTAAAGACCGTATTATTCAGAACAGCAGTTGCCTTGGGAGCAGGAGGCAAGGGTACAAGGTTATACTTAAGTATAAGTATGACGGTAAGTATACGTAATTGCCAGCGTTCTGGGTGTCATAGGGGTATTTGTTTCCTAAGCGCTTGTATGGTACTTCTATTAATTCATTATTTAATAAAAAAGATGGCCTTGCAGGGACCAATGATGAAAGGCTGTCATGAACCAAGACACATTAATAATTAATATGCCTCTAATTAATTCTATGCCTCTGAGATCCAGAAGGAAGTAGAGGAGGAAAGGGGAACAGAGGGAAATTCAATGGACTTTACATTTGAGGAACAAGTTAATGTCTTATAACACAGAAAGTGTTCTGCAGCCACGTGTGTACATATGTGCGGCGGTGGCTCTATACATCTGAGAGTCCATGAGCTCCTGTGTTTGTATGAGTCTAACCAAAGGAGTTTAAGAGGTCCCTGACTCTGCCTGGTGCCCTGCTGGGTTCTGACAGCAGAGTCCAGCAGCTGTGGAGAGGGCCTTGGAGCAGGGAGGCAGGACTGCTGCGCTGGTTTATGAGAATTAAAGGTCATGTGATGCCTCCTCCAGGATACTCCAGAGAGGAGGCTGATGAATGGATCCCCTTCCAACTTAGTGGCAATGGCACCCAACTCCAGTACTCTTGCCTGGAAAATCCCATGAGCGGAGGAGCCTGGTGGGCTGCAGTCCATGGGGTTACAGAGCGACTTCACTTTCACTTTTCACTCTCATGCATCGGAGAAGGAAATGGCAACACAGTCCAGTGTTTTTTCCCAGAGAATCCCATGGGCGGAGGAGCCTGGTGAGCTGCAGTCCGTGGGGTTGCTAAGAGTCAGACACGACTGAGCGACTTCACTTTGACTTTTCACTCTCATGCATCAGAGAAGGAAATGGCAACCCACTCCACTGTTTTTGCCCAGATAACCCCAGGGACGGGGGAGCCTGGTGGGCTGCCGTCTATGGGGTTGCACAGAGTTGGACACGACTGAGGCGACTTAGCAGAAACAGTAGCAGCAACAGGCAGGGCAAGGCAGGGCATTTCCCTGGATCAGAAGTCTCCAGAAGACAGAAGCACACATGCTTGTCCCCATGACCACATCCTCCCCCAGAGACCTGCTTTCCAGGCTCAGGGAGGTGGAAGCAAGGGTCTGACCAGGTGAAGCTTGTTGGAACCAGCTGGGTTGGAAGGACATTGTGAGAGTTCATTAACGACATAAACTTCAGTCTTTCCTAACTGTCCTGACCACCACTCCCAGAAGTCAGAGCTAGCCCAAGCCACTGTCCTTGGCAACAGGAAGGAAAATTTATCCACACACTCTCCACTTGGCCGTGTCTCACCAGCCACCTCCTAGTCTCTGTCCACAAGTCTACCAACATGAGACTGCAGAGAGGGAAGAACCAGGCCCCAGACATCTGGCCTGATGAAATGGGGCTGCCACAGCCCCAGTGAGGCACTCGGGCTCACAGCATCCCAGACCCTCTCCCTCTCAGAAGCGATGGGGTCCAGCCAGCTGTGCAAATATGTACAGTAAGGCCACTCAGGCAGGCCTGTGTAGTGGATCATCCAGGCAAAGAGTGAGGGGTAAGCAGAGGCATCCAGCGAAATTTTGACAATGTGGCTACCTTAGCCAAGAAGTATGTACAATTCTCTTCCACATCTGTGATGGTTAATTTCACATGCTGACTTGGCTAGGCCATGATACCCAGATATTTGGTCAAACATCAGCCTAGATGTGTCTGTGAAGATATTTTTTTTAGATAAGATCACCATTTAAATCAGTTGATTTTGAGATGCTAACAGACAACTCATTGGAAAAATCCCTGATGCTGGGAAAGATTGAGGGCAGAAACAGAAGAGAGGGCATCAGAGGATGAAATGGCTGGATGACATCACCAACACAATGAACATGAACTTGGGCAAACTCTGGGAGATGTTGAGGGACAGGGAAGCCTGTCATGCTGCAGCCCATGGAGTCGCAAAGAGTCAGACATGACTGGGTGACTGAACAACAGCAAAGCGTATTACTGTCCATAATGGGGTGGGACTCATTCAATCCACTGAAGGTCTTAAGAGGAAAAGATAGAGCCCCCTCCCTCCCCCCCACCCCGCTCCCAGGGAAGATGGCATTCTGTCTTCAGACTGCCTTTGTCTCAAGCTGTAACAACGACTCCTCCCAGGGTCTCCAAACTGCCAGCCTGCCCTGCAGACTTCTCTCTCTTATCTCTCTCTTTCGTTTGTACACATTCTACTACTTCTGTTTCTCCAGAGAACTCTCACTAAGCATCCCCCCTCAACCCACCTTGCTGCATACCCACTCTGCAATGGTCCTGAGAAACTCTTGAGCAAAGCTCCTTAGACACTGAGAGTGAAAGTGAAGTCGCTTAGTCATGTCCGACTTTTTGCGACCCCATGGACTGTAGCCTATCAGGCTCCTTCGTCCATGGGATTTTCCAGGCAACAGTGCTGGAGTGGATTGCCATTTCCTTCTCCAGGGGATCTTCTGGACCCAGGTATCGAAGCCAGGTCTCCCTCATTGCAGGCAGACGCTTTACCATCTGAGCCACCAGGAAAGCCCTTAGACACTGCCCAGATATAAAGATGCCTTCTCTAGAGAAAAGAGTCCAAAATGCAGTACGTGGATGCAATCTCAAAAATGACAGAATGATCTCTGTTCATCTCCAAGGCAAACCATTCAATATCACAGTTATCCAAGTCTATGCCCCAACCAGTAATGCTGAAGAAGCTGAAGTTGAACGGTTTTATGAAGACCTACAAGACCTTTTAGAACTAACACCCAAAAAAGATGTCCTTTTCATTATAGGGGACTGGAATGCTAAAGTAGGAAGTCAAGAAACACCTGGAGTAACAGGCAAATTTGGCCTTGGAATGCGGAATGAAGCAGGGCAAAGACTAATAGAGTTTTGCCAAGAAAATGCACTGGTCATAGCAAACACCCTCTTCCAACAACACAAGAGAAGACTCTACACATGGACATCACCAGATGGTCAACACCGAAATCAGATTGATTATATTCTTTGCAGCCAAAGATAGAGATGCTCTATACAGTCAACAAAAACAAGACCAGGAGCTGACTGTGGCTCAGATCATGAACTCCTTATTACCAAATTCAGACTTAAATTGAAGAAAGTAGGGAAAACCGCTAGACCATTCAGGTATGACCTAAATCAAATCCCTTATGATTATACAGTGGAAGTGAGAAATAGATTTAAGGGCCTAGATCTGATAGATAGAGTGCCTGATGAACTATGGAATGAGGTTCGTGACATTGTACAGGAGACAGGGATCAAGACCATCCCCATGGAAAAGAAATGCAAAAAAGCAAAATGGCTGTCTGGGGAGGCCTTACAAATAGCTGTGAAAAGAAGAGAGGCGAAAAGCAAAGGAGAAAAGGAAAGATATAAGCATCTGAATGCAGAGTTCCAAAGAATAGCAAGAAGAGATAAGAAAGCCTTCTTCAGCGATCAATGCAAAGAAATAGAGGAAAAGAACAGAATGGGAAAGACTAGAGATCTCTTCAAGAAAATTAGAGATACCAAGGGAACATTTCATGCAAAGATGGGCTCGATAAAGGACAGAAATGGTATGGACCTAACAGAAGCAGAAGATATTAAGAAGAGGTGGCAAGAATACACGGAAGAACTGTACAAAAAAGATCTTCATGACCCAGATAATCATGATGATGTGATCACTAATCTAGAGCCAGACATCTTGGAATGTGAAGTCAAGTGGGCCTTAGAAAGCATCACTACGAACAAAGCTAGTGGAGGTGATGGAATTCCAGTTGAGCTATTTCAAATCCTGAAAGATGATGCTGTGAAAGTGCTGCACTCAATATGCCAGCAAATTTGGAAAACTCAGCAGTGGCCACAGGACTGGAAAAGGTCAGTTTTCATTCCAATCCCAAAGAAAGGCAATGCCAAAGAATGCTCAAACTACCGCACAATTGCACTCATCTCACATGCTAGTAAAGTAATGCTCAAAATTCTCCAAGCCAGGCTTCAGCAATACGTGAACCGTGAACTCCCTGATGTTCAAGCTGGTTTTAGAAAAGGCAGAGGAACCAGAGATCAAATTGCCAACATCCGCTGGATCATGGAAAAAGCAAGAGAGTTCCAGAAAAACATCTATTTCTGCTTTATTGACTATGCCAAAGCCTTTGACTGTGTGGATCACAATAAACTGTGGAAAATTCTGAAAGAGATGGGAATACCAGACCACCTGACCTGCCTCTTGAGAAATCTGTATGCAGGTCAGGAAGCAACAGTTAGAACTGGACATGGAACAACAGACTGGTTCCAAATAGGAAAAGGAGTACGTCAAGGCTGTATATTGTCACCCTGCTTATTTAACTTCTATGCAGAGTACATCATGAGAAACGCTGGACTGGAAGAAACACAAGCTGGAATCAAGATTGCCGGGAGAAATATCAATAACCTCAGATATGCAGATGACACCACCCTTATGGCAGAAAGTGAAGAGGAGCTAAAAAGCCTCTTGATGAAAGTGAAAGAGGAGAGTGAAAAAGTTGGCTTAAAGCTCAACATTCAGAAAACGAAGATCATGGCATCCGGTCCCATCACTTCATGGGAAATAGATGGGGAAACAGTGGAAACAGTGTCAGACTTTATTTTTGGGGGCTCCAAAATCACTGCAGATGGTGACTGCAGCCATGAAATTAAAAGACGCTTACTCCTTGGAAGAAAAGTTATGACCAACCTAGATAGCATATTCAAAAGCAGATACATTACTTTGCCAACTAAGGTCCGTCTAGTCAAGGCTATGGTTTTTCCTGTGGTCATGTATGGATGTGAGAGTTGGACTGTGAAGAAGGCTGAGCACCGAAGAATTGATGCTTTTCAACTGTGGTGTTGGAGAAGACTCTTGAGAGTCCTTTGGAGACCTCAAGGGGATCCCACCAGTCCATTCTGGAGGAGATCAACCCTGGGATTTCTTTGGGAAGGAATGATGCTAAAGCTGAAACTCTAGTATTTTGGCCACCTCATGCAAAGAGTTGACTCATTGGAAAAGACTCTGATGCTGGGAGGGATTGGGGGCAGGAGGAGAAGGGGACGACAGAGGATGAGATGGCTGGATGGCATCACTGACTTAATGAATGTGAGTCTGAGTGAACTCCGGGAGATGGTGATGGACAGGGAGGCCTGGCGTGCTCCGATTCATGGGCTCGCAAAGAGTCGGACACGACTGAGCGACTGAACTGAACTGAACTCTAGAGAAAACCGCAGTCTTCCACAGTCACTCCATATTCTGGTGCTTTCATCAGCAACTGCAGATCCCAGACCCTCAGACACAGCTGCCAGTGCCAACTAGTGAATAGTTCCTGATTGAAACAAGGTGATGTCATCCTTTGGAAATCACAATGTAATATCCTCTAAAAAAGCATTCTGCATGAAAATGCTGGTCCAGGTAAGCCATTGCAAATTTTTCTCAAAGCACCATCGCAAAATCCACTGATTGCCCCCAGAATCCATTCTTCCCTTAATTTGCAATAATATATTTGGAGGTGGGCAATTGGCTTCCGACTCAGACTGCATTTCCCAGCATTTCTTGCAGTTGGACATGGCCATGGAACTAAGTCGTCACCAAGGAAAGAGAATGAGAGGGCCAGCACTTTGAGACCAGGCCCCACCTTTTCCATACTCTTCTCTCTAGTAAGCCTGAGCACAGCTGCACCTATGGGGGTGTGCTGTGACTGTAAACACAGACAGCACCCTAGGGCAGTGATTCTCAAACTGTGGCCACCAAAACACCAGTATCACCTGGGAACTTGTTAGGTATGCACATTCCCAGTCCTTACCTTTGGATCTACTGAAGTTCTGAGGGTGGTGCCAGCATTTGTATGAAACCACATCTCTGTGTAATTCTGGTGCTCACCTCCATTTGAGCATGCTTCCCTCGGGGCTGGCAGAAATAAGATGCCAGCCTTCCCTGAATGACTGCGTGGAGCAGAGTCACCTGGTGGCCTGGAATTCAGAAGTTTACAAGTAAGACAAGTAAACTTCAGTGTGATTTGGGCTTTGTTTGTTTATTTATTTGTTTTTATTTTTGGAAGTGGGGATGGACCTGTCTATTGTTACAGCAGCTTATCTTTTCAACCTAAATAATACAAACCATCTAAGGCTATATCACCCTGAACACGCCTGATCTTGTCTAAATAATACAAATGATCCCCATGGGGGATCATCCGTACCAACCTGCTGCAAACTGGGAACAAGTGTGCTGAGATCACCACCTCCTCAGGCCTCCTGGAAGCTGGTAAAGCCCACCTGGCCAGAGACCACAGGCTGGATGGCCGTGACTAGCCTCCTCCACTTACCCCAATACACAGGGTCATTTCTGTATGTGCCCTAACTTGAACACTGCCCAGGGGACACCTCCTGCTCTGCACAATATTCCATCTTCTGCTTCTTTGCTCTCCCCTCTCCTGGTTTTCTGACCTCTTAGTACACAGCAAGGCTTGGGTCTCTGGCTCCTGTGGCCTGATTTGGGCACCTTGCTCCAGGTTGGCTGTCTGAACATTTCAACACTGCGCTTCTGAGCTGGTGGTCATCAGGATTTTCCCTTCCACTCCAGTCTCCCTAAAGGCAGGGGGATCCCTTCTCAGTTTTAAGGTGGTACTTGGGGGTTGTTGGAGGGTTTCTTTTCTCCCAGGTTTCTCTGCCCAAATCTTCTGCTCCAAAGAAGGCTGTCTGGAGCAAGTGGCTCTCCATGCCTCCCCAGGTCAACTCTGGCTCAGGGTGGTTGCTTCAGGGACCACCTTGTGAGCTGGCAGGCAACGTGATGGGTCTCAGGTAAATTCAGTTCAGTCGCTCCATCGTGTCTGACTCTTCGCCACCCTATGGACTGCGGTATACCAGGCATCCCTGTCCATCACCAACTCCTAGAGTTTACTCAAACTCATGTCCACTGAGTCAGTGATGCCATCCAACTATCTCATCCTCTGTCAGCCCCTTCTCCTTCCACCTTCAATCTTTCCCAGCATCAAGGTCTTTTTCAATGAGTCAGTTCTTCACATCAGGTGGCCAAAGTATTGGAGTTTCAACTTCAGCATCCATTCTTCCAATGAATATTCTAGATTGATTTCCCTTAGGATGGACTGGTTGGATCTCCTTGCAGTCCAAGGAACTCTCAAGAGTCTCCTCCAACACCACAGTTCAAAAGCATAAATTCTTCAGCGCTCAGCTTTCTTTATAGGCTAACTCTCACATCCGTACATGCTGCTGCTGCTGCTGCTAAGTCGCTTCAGTCATTTTTGACTCTGTGCGACCTCAGAGACAGCAGCCCACCAGGCTCCTCCATCCCCAGGATTCTCCAGGCAAGAACACTGGAGTGGGTTGTCATTTCCTTCTCCAATGCATGAAAATGAAAATTGAAAGTGAAGTCACTCAGTCATGTCCGACTCTTATCGACCCCATGGACTGCAGCCCACCAGGCTCCTCCATCCATGGGATTTTCCAGGCAAGAGTACTGGAGTGGGTTGCCGTTGCCTTCTCCAATCCATACATGACTACTGGAAAAATCATAGCTTTGACTAGACAGACCTCTGTTGGCAAAATAATGTCTCTGCTTTTTATTATGTTGTCTAGGTTGGTCATAACTTTCCTTCCAAGGAGTAAGCTTCTTTTAATTTCATGGCTGCAGTCACCATCTGCAGTGATTTGGAAGCCCCAAAAAAGTCTATCACTGTTTCCACTGTTTATCCATCTCTTTGCCATGAAATGATGGGACCAGATGCCATGATCTTAGTTTTCTGAATGTTGAGTTTTAAGCCAACATTTTCACTCTCCTATTTCACTTTCATCAAGAGGCTCTTTAGTTCTTCTTCACTTTCTGCCATAAGGGTAGTGTCATCTGCATATCTGAGATTATTGATATTTCTCCCGGCAATCTTGATTCCAGCTTAGGCTTCATCCAGCCCAGCGTTTCTCATGATGGGTCTCAAGAACCAAAGCAAAAGAAGGCAGACAAGAGCCCTCAGTTCTTTGTGTTTACTCCTGTGCCTGATTATATTGGTTAGCATTAGGTTAATTCGAGAGAGACAAACAAGAGCAGGTTAGTAAGAAAGTGCTCCAAGAATGATGGGGACATGTCAGAGAACACACAGCCAGCTAAAAGGGACTCCTACTGGCCAAATCTGTGCATCAAAGGAAGTGATAAAAATAATATAGGTCATAACCTATGGAATAAAAGAAGAATCCATGAGTCCATATTCACAGTAGGAAACAAAGCCAAAGAAAGAAAGAAGGAAAGCTCCTTTTACATTTGTATGTCAACTAATTAATGTATTGAATAGAAAAATTATAGAATTAACAAATCACCATTCAGCAGCTAGCATAATAATAATTCACTCAGGCAAGAAATAATCATTAATGGGAACTTCCCTAGCCATACAGTGGTTAAGACTCTGAGCTTCCAATGCAGGGGGCACAGGTTCAATCCCTCGTCCGGAACTAAGATCCTGCATGCCACTCAGCACAGCCAAAAAGAAAAAAATCATTAATGGGTGCTAAAACTAGTGGGTAAAACTTGGTGAGGAATGGGGTGTTTCTTATTGTCTCAAAGTATCTGTCTATAAGATATTTCTGTATTACAAAGGGGAAAATAGTCATTTTACAGTAAAGAAAGTTGACCGATCCAACATTAGCCAAGCAGTAAAGCCAATCTACTGAAACCAGGTTACGTGATGAAGAAAAGTGCAGCATTTTTTGCAGGGCACCAAGCAAGGAGTCCAGGGCAGTTCAGTTCAGTTCAGCCACTCAGTCGTGTCCGACTCTTTGTGACCCCACAGACTGCAGCACGCCAGGCCTCCCTGTCCATCACAACTCCTGGAGTTTACCCAAACTCATGTCCATTGAGTCGCTGATGCCATCCAACCATCTCATCCTCTGTCGTCCCCTTCTCCTCCTGCCTTCAATCTTTCCCAGCATCAGGGTCTTTTTAAATGAGTCCAAGGCAGATGGTGCTCAAAACACTCAAATGCCCTAAAGAGTTTCAGGGAAGGGAGGGTGAGGAAGGAGTCCCAGGTTATGTAAGTCAGCTTGTGCACAATTCTCAGGTTGGTTGATGGTGTGGTAGCAGGATGGTGTTGCAGGGGTTAACATTATCAATCTTTAGGGGCCAGCAGGTCTGGGGGCTACATGTTCACGGTCATCAAGTAGCTAATTTCTTCCATTTGGTGGTGGTTTTAGCATCTGCAAAACAACTCACGAAATGAATTGATACTCATCAGATGCTGTTATCTGGGTACTTCAAAGAAGAAATTAAGCAGAGGATATGGGAGAGTGATCTATGCCCGGAAGGCTCCATAGGGTCCTGCTTGGTTCCATGGGGAGTTGTCTTCTAATGAGTATGGAGTTTCAGTTTGTGAAGTTGAAAAAAGCATGTTCTGAATGTAGATGCTGGTGATGATTGTACAATGCGAGTATACCTGAGGCAATTCAACTGTGCACTTGAAACAGTTATGATAAATTTCATGTCATGTGCATTTTACCATAATTATAAAAAATAAATATTTTTTAAACTGGCTGACACTTAATAAGAGCTATGAGGGTACTAGTTATTAACATTAGCATAAGATCTGTATGTGTGTTATCTGTCTCTCTCCTTCAGTGCAGGCACTGAAGGAGTTCAATCTTGGTATAATGAGCCACCTCATAAAGGGCAGGGTGGGGGCTGAACATGCACAGTTCATGCAGAGCAACTCATAGAGGTGGATTAGAGGACAAGGCAAGGGAGAGTCCAAACAGAAACTGCCTCTAAGGAGAGGTGGCAAGGGATAAACCTCACCAGGGATGAGCCTGGTGCATGCAACGTGAGACAGAGAATTCACAGAGCAGGGACAGCCCAAGGAGAGTCGGGAGCCCCTTTCTCCTCAGGGCTTGAGCAGGGGTACCTGCAGCCATCATATGGTATACACCCCCTCTGAGCTTTCCCATTAGTGTCTGAGAAGCAGCTGTCACATTAAGCACTGAGCATCTAGAAACGGCATGGGAGAGACAGAGCCGTTGAGCTTTAAGAGTAGGCTCTCATCCACCTCCCAGCAGATCCCACTGAGGAACATGTGAAAGGGGCTGAGGCATGTACAGAGAGGGGTCTACTCAAATAGACACACATGTCGGAAAGAGCCAGGACTGCTGTTGCTGACCAAGCCTGTACTAGGAGAGACCCAAGGCTAAGAGGGGTTTCCATGCCCTTCCAAACCTGTGGGAACACCTAGTGGAGTGGAAGGTACACTGGACCAGGAGTCAGGAAACCCAGTCCTCACTCCAATTCTGTCACCGGTTTGCTGTGTGTCTCTGGGCAAGCCACTTACCCTCTCCGGATCCCCTTCCTGGCTGTACAACAAAGAGATCGTACTAATTTCAAAGGGCTGTTCCAACACTTTTTTTTTTTTTAACTTTCCACTTATGTCCCTACTTTCTTGTGTGTGTGTGTGTGTTAATCTCTTTTTTTATGTTCCAGCTCTTATCTGGGGGGATGAAGCCCAGAGTCAGTTTGTGCCAAACATTTTACTTTTCAAAGCACTTTCACATCAATGATTTTTTGCTCCCAGAACTTCTTTGTAGATTATGAGATTAGGTCCCATTTCTCCAACTTCATCGAAAGGAAATATGAGGCCCAGGGAAGGGAAAAGACTCCCCTAAGTTCACCCAGCCAGCAGATGGCAGAGTCAAGACCCGAATTTGGGTCTCCTGACGCCTGTCCGGGTTGCTGTGTCCAGCTAAGTGGGTTTTACCTCACACAGAGGTGCAGGCTCCAGGGAAAAGGAGACCGAAGGGCACTCAGGGATACAACCAAGTCAGCCTGAAGGAAAGGACAGCCTTCTCTCATTGGTCTGCCCAGAGGGGCACCTTCTCTTCATAGTTCTTCCAGAGACAGGGGGAACATTTCTTTCCCAGTGAATCAGCCCAGAGGGTACCTTTCTACAATTTCTGTCTGTCTGTCTGTCTGCCTCTCTATGGGAGCACCTTTCCTTAATTTGCACAAAGGCACCCAGCCCTCACTCCTGGGTTGTGCCTCTGTCCATTAGAGGCTGGAGTAAGGCTGCCAGATGGAATACAGAACATTTAGTTATATTTGAATTTCAGAGGGACAATTAAGACTTAGATAACATGTCTATGCAATTTGGGGAACACAATTATCCTTTAAAAATGTGTTTTGCTTATCTTAAATTTAACTAACTGAGCATCCTATACTTTTACTTGTTCAATCTGCCAGCCCTAGTCTGGAAGCCATGGTATACTCATTCTGACTTGTATCAGCTCATGAGAGCCAATGGTTAATTTTCTGGGAATTTTGTGAGCCAGTTGTTCAGCCACTGGGAGCTTAAAATCAACCATGGTGGGAGTATTCACAGTATGGAATCTGGCTGCTGCTGCTGCTAAGTCACCTCAGTCATCCGACTCTGTGTGACCCCACAGACGGCAGCCCACCAGGCTTCCCTGTCCCTGGGATTCTCCAGGCAAGNTGTTCTTTGTCCAGGAGGGCAGAGGTTACACTCTTGGCTGAAAGGTATTGGGACAATTGTTTAATATTTCTCAGAATCAGTTTTATAACCTAACTAGTCTACTTAGTCAGAGCCCTGCAGAGAAGCAGAACCAACAGGCTGCAGGGTGTGTGTGTGTTAGCTGCTCAGTCGTGTTGGCTCTTTGCGACCCCATGGACTGTAGCCCACTAGGCTCCTTGGTCCATGGAATTCTCCAGGCAAGAATACTGGAGTGGGTGGCCACTCCCTTCTCCAGGGGATCTTCCCAACCCAGGGATTGAACACAGGTCTCCTCATTGCAGGCAGATTCGTTACCATCTGAGCCACCAGGGGTGCAAATATACATACAGAAAGATTTCAGGAGTTGGCTCACACAATTCTGGAGTATCATGGAGGCAGACAAGTCCAAAAACTGCAGGATGGACCAGCAGGTTGGAGAATCAGAAAAAGCCAACTCAATAGTCAGTTCAAGTCTGAGAACCATCTGCTGGCAAAATTCACTCTTGCTCAGGGGAGGTCAGTCCTTCTATTCAGGACTTCAACTGGTTGGATGGGGCCCACCCACATTATGGAACACAATCTATTTTACTCAAAGTCCACCAATTTAAATGTTAATCTCATCCAAAAACACTCTCCCAGAAACAGGCAGGAAAGAGTTTGACTACAGATCTTAGCCCCAGGGCCCAGCTAAATTAACACACAAAAACAACCATCCAAGGGCTCCAGGGGGAATAGCAAGGAGGAACCATTGTCCACCCTTGACCTAAGGTGGAGCTGTACAGACAGGGCCTCCTCAACTGCCAACAGAAAAGGAGCTGAAGAGTAAACACCCAGACCTCCCTTTCCTACCTCCCTTCAGTATCCAGCCAATTCCGGAGGGCAGTGGAGCCACGAATATAGACCACGTAAGTTAGTCTTCTGGGGTTCACAAGAGAATGGAGAAGGATGGAGAGTGAGCAGTGAGAGACGCGTGGAAGATGCTCGGCTCAGCATCTGTTTATATTTCTAAAGTGAACTGTGGACATCTGTGTACCCAGAACCCCAGCAGTGGCATGTCGGCATCCAGGGGCTGCCCAGCTTGGGTGAAGAGAGACCACTCTTTCATTCATTGTGCTACAGTGGATGTCCTGAGGCTTACCCCAACTCAGGGCCTCCAGTGCCTTCTGCTGCCCAGTGGAATGGATCCAACCTCCCTTGCTCCACCAGCATTCCAAAACTTCTACCCTCTGACCTCCACCAGCCCGCCCTCTCCATCCCAACTCACATTCTGACTCTGGCCTAGCCAGGGGTCTTCACAGAGCTAGGGTGATCTGCTCAAAATCAAATCTTTTACAGATATGTTCTTAAAAAAAAGGTGTCTCCATATCAGCAACACTGACATTTCAGGCCAGATAATTCATCTCCAACTGTGAAAAATGAAACATCTCCAGACATGGACAGATGACCCCAGGGCAGCAAAGTACACCCCTCCACACACACACACACACCCCAGCAGAGACCCACTGGCCTAAGGTGTGGCTTCCTCAATCTGACAGCATTTTGTTCATGCCAGGGTTGTCTCAGACTCTTTTAAGAATATCTGTCTCATCTTAAACATCTTTCTATATAGTGACTTCTGAATAACTCAGAGAAATTTCCATTCAAGGTGACTTCTCCCTTAATTTCACACAGGCACACATTTTCAAGCTACCAAGAAAACAAATTACTTACGTGTCAACCAGATGAGAAAAAAATCAATCTCATTCTCCATATTAGGAAAGCTACCATCTCAGCATCCCATTATCTTTTTCCCACATGAGCCTGTGGGGTGAAGAAATAGTCAAGAACTTCCATATGTAAACACACTTTTCTCCAGTGCAGTGTCAGCAGCCACACAGAACCTCATCTCCCCCCCAACACCAAAATAATGGGTAAATAATTTTTTAAATAAGCAATCACAGAAGCTATCACAATCAGACAGTTCTAGAACTCTGAACAGGGAAGGATTTTCAAAGCTTAGGTAGAAACAAACCCAAAGGAAAAAAAAATGTAACACATCTCACTAAAGAAAAAGTAAATATTTGTCCTGAAACAGTTAAAAAGTAAAAAGCATTGTTTTTCTTAGACACATAATTTGGCAAGTGTTTACCTAATTTACTTACACTAAACGCTTTAAAACATGGATCCATTAATCCCGTGTTTAGGAATCAAACCCAAAGCCTGACTCTAAAACACAGAAAAAACTGACTATACAGGGGTATTGATTACCAGGTTATTTGTAATGATGAATGTCTGTAAGTCTCTCACCTGTCAACCACTTGAGGAGCAGGTAGCTCGAGTTAACTTGAACTTCTGTGTGCTGTGTATTAGGCAGCACGGAAAATGGACATTTCTAGCACATTTAAAGAGACACAGAGAATGATGCTGACCCCGTGCCGAGACCCCCAAGCAGGCACGGGTCACACACAGCGACACGACGGTCCTGCAGAGCCACCACCAGCTCACGTGTCTGCAGGCACATTGATAACAAGAGCCCCTGGGGACAACATGATACACTCTGTCACCAGTCACGGTAATCCTCCTAGATTTTATGTTAATTGAATTTGAGTATAAAATTCTTTTCTCACAAACTGGAGAGAAGTCTAACCGTATTTTCTTCCAACTGGACAGGAAGCTGTGCTATCATCATTTATTACATAATCAAACCTGTTCCCATTGAGTGGAAATAGCACAGAGTACAGGTTTTAGTAATTGCAATGAATAAAATTAGAGGTTCTATTCTGTGAAGTGAAGTCGCTCAGTCGTGTCCGACTCTTTGCGACACCATGGACTGTAGCCTACCCGGCTCCTCTGTCCATGGGATTTTCCAGGCAAGAGTACTGGAGTGGGTTGCCATTCCCTTCTCCAGGGATCTTCCCGACCCAGGGATTGAACCCTACAACGGAGACGCTTTTAACATCTGAGCCACCAGGGACGTCTATTCTGTGGGAACTCCAAATACTGAAACATAAATATTGATTCTGGGCAGTAGGATCCAGGGCTGTGCTGTTCACATCATGGGGGCCTCAGTATCACCTGGGATTATTAAGGCTATAGAATCTCAAGAACCACAATCTGCATCTAGAGGGATCCCTGGGTGATTCCTGGGCATGCTAGTTTGAGCAGCACAGCCAAGGGACCCTGCTAGACTGCACAGTGTGATGAGGAGACAATAAATTTAGAGTGATTCTTTATTTTGGCTTTGGATGCTGGCCTTGAATCTACTCCTAGACCCCATCAGTTGCTGCCAGAACCACCCTGGGAGAAGGCTCATCATCTTCAGCTTTCTAATCACCAAGGAGTGAGTAGGTCTCAACATCTGCTCCACAGTTCGTCACAAAGAAGGCAGAGGATGAGTGTGAGAGACACATCCGGCACACTTTACAGACCAGGGCTCCAGACTTGCCCGTTTGCAAAACACATTGAGTTTGCTACCTGAAATCTCTGGTCTTAGGTGAATTTGGAGAAGGGATTTGGAAACACTTTTTTTTTTCCTGTTTCTTATCCTTTTGGAAACACTTTTTTTTTTTAACATAACTTTTTATTTTGTAGATTCACATGCAGTGTAGGAAATAATACAGAGAGATTTGAGTACATTTCAATGATAGTATAATGGTAGCATCTTTCAAAACATAGTATCACAACCAAAAAATTGTCACAACCAGAAGACTGCTGGAAATAAACCAGCTCCTACCAAGAAGTCAATCTGAAACCTATTCAGAAGTGCAGGCAATCCTTTTGATACAACCCACTGTCCTCGTTCACCTTTTACACGTTTTACTAGTAGTTATGTGTGTGTGCATTTCTGTGTGTGTTTGTGTGTGTGATTGTGCATGCAAGCAAATTCCACAAAATCTAGTCACATGTTCTGTTTATGAATGCCAACACTTAAAATGATTTATGCAAACAGAGGCTTTTCAACCTTTTGGGTGGCCCTGGTTACATTTATTTCTATCCTCACCAAATAAAGGATTGATTAAGCAAATAGAGTAAACAGGATTGAAGATAGTAGGAAATATTTAACCAAGTTCAGGACTATCAGTTTTAAAGAGCAAACTCACTGACCTCAGGTCAGTGAAATTTTAGCCATTTCTGCATTCTGTTTTCCATGCTATAGGGTTTTCCTTTCTGGGTTTCCTNTGCAAATCCTCCCCCCTCCCCCAGAGCTAGGAAGGGGGGAATTTGAATACGGCCTTTCCAAGCCAGTGATTAAGACCTTTCGTCCTGGAGGCTGTGTGGGGACGGGGCCTGGGTGTGGAGGGCAACACCCGGGCTCTGGGAGTGCCCTGGCAGCCGTGGCAAAGTCCCACAGGGGGCGGGGGGCAAGGGGAAGCGAGCTTGCTTAGGAGGCTGGAACCCCCCTGTGGCGCGGCTGCTCTCCCAGCTGGGGGGTGGCCTCCCAGCTCCAGGGGATCGTCCATCCTGCTTGCCCCGCTGCTGGGCCCTGGCATTCCCGGCCTTGGCCGCCTCCCTCTAGCCTCTGTGTCCATCCTCACTCAGCTTCTTCCCCTCCTTCGAAGGCTGCTTCGGTCAGTGAATCAGAGCCCATCCTGATGAGCCCCTCTCCCTGATCACATCCGCAAAGGGCTTACTTCCACAACAAGCGCGTTCACAGGCCCCAGGAGTGAGGGCGTGGACGGGTAGCTTTGGGGGACGCGTCGCTTTGGGGGACGTGGTGGTGGGCCCGTGCTGGCCTGCAGGGGCCCTGCCCACGCNGCCAGAAAGCTAACATGTGGCTTGACTCCATGATGTGCAATCCCAGCTCCTCCCTGGGAGGGAGGGTCTGTCTGATGAGATTATGAAACTCCCCGTGGGAAGGGCCTGGGAAAAGAGGGTAGATAAAATGGGGAACCCCAGCAGGGGAGAAGCAGCAAGGTCCACAGCCAGAATGGAGGGCAAGCTGTACAAAGGACAGGACTACAAGACAGAATTCCAACCCCGGGACTACTTAAAGACCTTCTATGCCTTCGATTCAGGCACCGTAGCTGAAAATGAAATCTTGAAATTCAACCTGAATAATCTCTTTGAGACTTTCTCTCTGGGTGAGTGTCTGGTCTCCATCTCAGGAGACGATGGGGCTGCGCCTTTGAGGAAGGGCTCTTGGTGGCAGGGGACCTGTCCTCTGGGACACCGCTCACCTAGGATGCTGCAAAGGTAGCCCAGCTGTGAATCCATGAGGACTGTCGCTGGTTGGCCACTCGTGGAACCCAAGCACTGGGCTTTGCAGCCCAGGAACCAGGCCTGAATCTTTGACAGTCCATCTGTTTCTTGCCCTGTGAAATGGGAAGTTACCTCCTGAACTGTGGGGCTCATAGACTCATGCTGGAAGGGACAGGCAACAACAGATACGAACATACTGCTTGCCTCCCCTTCAGTAACATAAAAGCGGCTTTATAGCCTGGGCTCATGAGCCCCCTTGTAAACCAGATGAAAGGCTTGATATGTACACAACACAGAAACATTCTTAATCTTTTACTCAAAATTAAGAGGGTTCATGGATACCCAAAGCCAAACCACAGAGCTCAGTTTACAAATTTTTGCTCTGTGTTGTCAGGCTGAGGGGGACTGGCAGAGATTATCACCCAAGTTCTCCATGCACACAAGGGGAGGCTGAGGTGCAAGACACCAGGGTGGCCAGCCCAGTCAGACCACCTGTCACTGGCAGGGGAAAATCTCAAAATCAGTTCATGCAGGGCTGCCTTGCACAGTTGCACAGGGAGGGCACTGAACAACCAGGCAGTTACTCAATCATTCAGTAAACCTTGCCCTACGTATTCAAAGCCAAGAAAGGGATCAAGCAAGGTCCACAGAAATTCAGACGAATGAAAGCTTAAGTCTCACAGAGAAATCTGAAAGATACAGGAGGAAGAACTGGGATTAAGCCTTGGGAAATGGACTGGTTTCAGTGGAGGAGGATGGAGGGAGGAAGCAGGAAGAGGAAGGTGATGTACTTATATTGCTCTTCCCCCAACTCACCACAAGATCCTCTTGCCTTCTGTGATTGGTTGAGTGAGTTTTGAACCCACTGGCTCAGCTCTCATCCTTTATCAGAAGCTCTGTCCTTGCAGCAAGGAGGTGGGAGGGGGGGCTGTGCGGTCACTCTCACCATTGCTTTAAACCCAGAGTCAGAAGACTTGCCAATAAACCAGCTTCTACCAAGAAGTCAATCTGAAAGCTGCCCAGAAGGGCAGGACTTGTCCTACCAGGGCTCCAGTAGCAACCCTTGAGGCAGCAGGGGGACCCAGTATGTGCCAGCCTGTGCCCCACACTCCTCTCTCACCCTTCTGAGCCCCAGGCATAGGGTCTAGAATCCTCAGACAGTCCAGGTACTGCCCAAGGCAGGGTCGGATCCCCGGGGAGTCACCCTGGGGAAAGGGCACAGCCTGGCATCTCCATCCACCACCACTGGCCTGGAGTCGGTGTCTGCCCCCACACCTGGAACACGCTATCTCCTGCAGGAGGCGTGGGAGGCGACATCCTGATCGACGTCGGCACAGGCCCCACCATCTACCAGCTGCTCTCGGCCTGCGAGGCCTTCCGGGAGATCATCATGTCAGACTACTCGGAGCTCAACCTCCAGGAGGTGGACAAGTGGCTAAAGAAGGACCCGGGGGCCTATGACTGGTCCCCAGCCGTGCAATACGTGTGTGGGCTCGAGGGAGACAGGTATCCACAGTCACCGTCCTTCTCACAAGACGTCTCGCGTCCTCACAGGCCTGAGTCTGAGCCTGCCACCCTGCATCACTGGCCATCTCCCTCTAGCTTGTTCCTAGCCCACCTGGGTTTCTGGCCCAGAGCACCTCCCTCACTTTGAGTGAGTCCCACCTGCAGCCTCAGAGTTGCCTGTGCTCAGAGCTCCGGTTGCCTGATTTGCTCTCCATGGTTTGCATTCCTTCCATCCTGTGGGAACTTTTTCAGTCCCTCCTCTTCCTGGAAGCTCCCCTGATTGCTCCAGCACACGCAGATCTCTTTCCTCTCAAAACTAGTGGTTCAGCGTCCACTTTACCTAGTGTTGGAGGGGCACTTGTTATGGGAAGACATGGGCTTCTTGGAATCGCCCACATCTATCTCCTCCACACTGCTACCAAGTCCCAGAGACCAACAGCACTCACCCCCTCCAGGCACCTTCCCCATCCTGTTCACAGAGAGGGAATCCATCAACCAGAGTCCAGGAAACTGAGGCCCAGATGTGGAGAGTGACCTCTAGGCCACCTTAGAGCAGGACAAAGATCAGACTTTAAATTCCTGTCCCATCTTTCGGCCATGGGGGCCTGACGAAATTACAGACAGGGGCAGCCTGAAATGGAACAGAGCCTCAGGGTCTCTGAGCACAGGGTCTCTGCATCAACCCAGCCTGGGCTTCATACATTCTTGTCATCATTCACAGAGAGCATTCTGAGAGTCAGGTCACTTCCAGACACTAGGAATAGTGCAGTGAATAAAGTCTCTGCCTTATGGAGCTCACATACTCGTAGGAAGCACAACATGTAGATGGAGGTAGGGATTCAGGGAAAAACAAGTGTTCTAGAGAAGACTCTCCAGCTGCAGGGGCCTGGAGAGGTATCGATGCTATGTTAGGTGGGAGGGTGTTTTACTCACCTTGAGCCATCATACGAAATGTCATAGATGCAGCGGCTTGAACAAAGAGGCTCATTTCTCACATTCTGGAGGCTGGGAGCTCAGGATCCGTCCTTGAACTTGATGCAGGTGCTCTTCCTGGCCTGTACATGACATCTTCTTGCCATGTCCTCTGAAGAAGGAGAGGGAGGGTTAACTAGGTCTCTAGTCAGTCTTCTTGTAAAAGGCACAAATCCCATCCTGAGTGGCCCCCCCTCATGATCTCATTTACCTCTATTTACCTCCAAAGGCTCCATCTCCTCATACATCCACATACATGTTAGGGTTTCAGCATATGAATATGACAGGGATACAATTCAGTCCCCAGCAGATGGCAAGAGAAAGCCTCTCCTCTAAGAAAGAGCATTTTGAGCAACTCCCTGGGAGATGTGAGGGAGAAAGGATGAGACGATCTGCAGAAAGAGAGAGTCATGGCAAGGGATGGCAAGGGCAAAGGCCCAGCTGTGGGAAAGGGCTAGTTTAAAGAAGGATATTTACAGGCTCAGGGGCTGCAGGGAGGAGGAATGGGGGGTATATTGCATAATGGGGGCAAAGTTTCAGCATGGGGGATAACAAGTTTTGGAAGCAGGAAATAGTGATAATTGCACACATCGTGAATGCAGTTAATGCCCCTAGATTGCACAGAGTGACCGAAATGACAAATGTTTGTTATATGTCTTTTGCAACTTAAAATTAATAATGCAATATGCTAAAATTGAGTTATTCAAAAGAAAGACAGAAAAAAGGAGGAGGAGGAAGAAGGAGGAATCAGGTGTCAAATGCACTGTCATCTATCAGCTATGAGGCCTTGAACAAATCACTCAACCTCTGTGTGCCTCAGTTTCCTGATCTGTATAATGGGAGAAATATGATCTTCCTCATGGGCCCATAGGAAGCCCTCCTTAGGGTATGGGGGATGTTGTCCTAATTGTCATTGTGACCTCACTGACCCTCCCTCACAGGAGCAAGTGGCAGGAGAAGGAGGCCCGGCTCCGAAGGACAGTCACGCGGTTACTGACATGTGACGTGAACCAGCCCCGTCCTCTGGGGTCTGCCCAGGTGCCCGCAGCGGACTGCGTGCTGAGCCTGCTGGCCCTGGAGTGTGCCTGCCAGGACGTGGACGCCTACCGGGCAGCCATCCGGAACCTGGTCGGCCTCCTGAGGCCAGGCGGGCACCTGGTGACCTCGGTGGCCCTGCGCTGCCGTGAATACATGGTGGGCCCCAGGAAGTTCTTTGCCCTCTCGCTGGAGAAGGAGACAGTGGAGAAGGCCGTGCAGGAGGCCGGCTGCCAGGTGCTAAAGTGCCAGTACAGCCCCATCAACTACTCAGAGGCCTACTGCGTCAACGAGGGCCACTGTTTTGTGGTTGCCCGCAAGGGCCCCGGGGCCTGAGCCCAGTCTGGCAGACAGGGCCTGCCCAGAGGGGGAAGTCAGGGTCCCAAAGTCTAGTAAGTCTGGAGCCCCCTGCTGCAGAGTCAGCCTGAACACCAGCCCTTCATCTTGTACTATGTCCCCAGGTCACAAATGAAAAGCAAGTTCTCCCTGCCCCCAGCCCAGGGGGCCATCCGCCACACCCCTTTCCGTTTCATCCTGCACCATAAGTCAGGAAAATAAAGCGGCCCAGCCAGATGCCGTCTTGATTTGGGTCACCCATCCCCCAATGCAGACCTTGAAACAAGGATTTGAGAGCAAACAGTTTACCTGAGAAAAGATCCCAGGAAACTCTAACAGGAACGAAAGGAAGAAAAGAAGGCAGATAGGTGGGCAGATAATGAAGGTGGGTCATCAAGTTCATCGCCAGAGTGACAATTGTTCATCAGTTGGGAGGCCTCAGAGTCACCCGTCCTCAGGGATCTGGGACTTTGTCACCAGCATCACGATAGAGCCTCAGAGAATGGTCAGCTGAAGCAGGCCAGGGAGTCAGGCAGCTCCATCCACATGACCAAGAATTGGAGCTTTGGGAAGACCTGAGTCTTTCTAGAAGAACCTTCAGGAAGTCATGTTTCTCTCAATACACTCCTTGTCCACACAGCCAGCCAGCTCGCAGCCCAGCCAGCTGCTGACCCTGGGCTAACATGTTCTCTCTGGCATGTGGGAGAGTGTTGGCCTTCTGCCACCCACGCCTGGCTACCCTGTGAAGCCCTTAATACTCTCTGAACTGGAACATGGGCCCCTGCCAGCTCCCACCGTCCGCCATCGTCCACGCTCCACTCAGCAGGCCCCCTGGGCAAATCTTTACCCATTTGCTAGCCTGCTGCTGAAGCCCGGTGTTTTCCCAATGACTTCCACTGTGTTCTGGGGAGTCCCTGAGCCTTGTGGCAGAGGGCAGCAACAGGAAAGTCCTCTTCCTTCCAACCTCAGTTGGGTCTTGGGGTTCAGGCAACAGAGAAGGAGCAGTGTGGGGGCCGTGGCTCCCATGGCCACCAGAGGGCACTGCAGGGCAGAAAGCGGCAGGCAAAGTGCAGGAAGGACAGATGCCAGGGGCCTCCTTAGAAAACTCACCCAGCGGAGAAGCCATGACCCGCATGCTCGGAGAAACCCGAAAACCCTTGCACAGTGAGCGCCTCCATGAAACTAGAACTTCCAGTCACTGTGGGCCCTTGACCCTGCAATTCAGCTGGCACCCAGGAGTCCAGGGCTTTGCAGAAGAACGTGCATGGGAGACAGCTGGGAAGCTGGTTAAAGAATGGATNTCCCACCTCCCCCACAGGCTGTCCAGGTGATGGTCCACCTTGATGAAAACCAGTGCACCACATTTTGTCTGGCAGAGGCCCCGGGAGGAGAAATGGGATCTCCCCCTCCTCCCATACCTCTGTCTCTGTCTCTGTCTCTCGCTGTCTCTCTCTCTGACACACATACACACACGCACACACACACACACAGGAAAGAGGACATGCCTCCCTCCCAGCTCAGGGCTCCAGCCTCCTTGCTGCACCCAGCCTGCACGCAGAGCACTCTGTCTCCCAGAATCTGTGACCTCCCCAGTCCCACAGCCGAAGCTAACTGTAGGCACCCGATGAAATAACTCTTCCCAGACACTGAACTCCCAGGTAGAGCGGCAGGGATGCACTGAGACCTGCCTCAAATCATGAAAGGGAGTCAGGTTAAGCTTTCTCAGTTGGTGGGGGTTGCTGTAGAAGCAGGTTTAGCCCCCTTTTCATCTGCGTAAAGCAACAGAACCCCCAAGAACTCTGTGCCCCTGCCAGGGAGCTGGAATCTGACCAGATGGAGGTATTCTCCCTCTACCTGCCCTGAGCTGGATTATCTGGTAAACTTTGCTTTCACGTCTTGCTGGCAGTGATGGTGGTGGTGGTAGTGACAGCTGTCAGTTGTGAAGCACCTACTGTGTGCCAGGCACTGACTTCCTCTCACTTATGACCTTTTACTTGAGCTAGGTGCCCATGTTGGATTTTATGGTCAAGGCAACTAAAAGTTGGTGAAATCAAGAAATTGGCTGAAACTCACACAGCCAGCAAGTGACGTGCCTACATAAGAATGTAATCCCTATTCCATCCTGCCCTATCCCTAATCTTCCCTCCTCTCCTTCATTTCACCCCATAGCACTTACCTCTATGTGACTTACTATGACTTGATTTAATCATCTGTTTATGGCCTGTCTCCCACAACAGAGTCTCACAGTCACAAAGGCAGGGATTCTCATCTCTTCTGTTCCTCAGGGCTACAGCGGTGCCTGGCACAGAATAGGTACTTGATGAATAGTAGCTGAATGAATAAACAAGATGTTATGAGATTGTTCCAGGCCTTGCTGCCTGTGCCCCAAATGCCTGTGATCCATATTGAAAGGAGACAGATGTCCAAAGGGAGGCAGGAACACTTCTCCTGAGAATCTGAAAAAGGCATTGGTGAGGAGGTGACCTTTGCTGCAAGCCCATGAAGGGTGGGGAGGAAACACTTAGGAACAGAGTTGAGGAAAGGGGCTATTCCAGGCTGTAGGTTGATATCAGCTAAGGGCCTGCAGAGAAGAGAAAGGGTCTGGAAACCTAGAGCAGAGCTGCCCCTGGGTAGGGCCATGACTGTGGGGCTACAAGCCAAGCTTTTGTGTAGACTGTGGGGGAAGATGTGAGGTCAGAGGCAGCCCAGGGGAGTCTCACCCAGCCAGGCAGCTTCACCTTGAGAGATACAAAGCTTCTCATCAGAGTTCCAAAACCATGGACTGCCTTCCCCAATGGGGCTCCAAAGGGATCATTACCATCTGCCGCTTTTGCATCTAGCTTCAGAAGCCCTGTATTACTGGCCCACGCTGAAGCTGGAGTAGAAAGACAGAAAGCCTGCTGGGGTGATTGAAACCCGTCACTCCAGATGAATCACACCTCTAAGTGGCCCCCCACCCACCCTGGTGGCAGGGTGTTGCCCCTTCTAAGCAAGCAGGGACCAGAGGGGGCTGCTGATTAGCAGGAGACCCAGCTGTCAGGGCTGGCACTGCTCTGCTCTCCTGAAGTTTCAGCTAGGCAAGGGCTGTGGGGGACAGGGGTGCAAAATCCAGGGCCTTCTGGAGTAAGCCTTGGCTCTGAATCAGATGGAGCCTCCAAGGCTGGGAACCTGGCTTTGTCACACTCCAGCTCCTTATTTTCCAAATTTACAAGAAAAGATGCCCTGACTCTCTGGGGTTTGGAACGGGGATTCGCAACAACCTGGGAAAGTTGAGGACCAGGGGGCTGAAGGCACTCTCTGAAGGCAGCCTCATAGAGCCCATGAACATGGGAAGCAGAGAAAAGGGGTGTGCAGGGGAGGCCTTGGCGCCCCCAGGGAGCTAAAAGGGGTGCAGCATGAGTGATCCCTGGGGTTTTTCAACCCAGATCTTCCCTCTGCTGCATTTTCTGGCCTAGGCTGCTCTGAGATACCCCAAGTCCTTATAAATTCTCCTCTTTTTCTTCATTCTGTTTCGAGAGAATTTTAATTGTTCCAAATTGGAGTTTGCAAAGGTTATAACAGTCTCTCTTGGCCCACATGCTTTTTTGCAATTGGCCCTTGCCACTCCCCCACAAGAGTGAAATCTATGTCCCCTCCCCTGGCCCTGCGACTGGTCTAGCTGGTGGAATGAGGCATCAGTGATGTTCCAGGGCATCTGGTTTGGGCATTAAGAAGACCTGGTAGCTTTTACTTATGCAGGCTGAGGGGAGCCAATGGCCANACAAGAGTGAAATCTATGTCCCCTCCCCTGGCCCTGCGACTGGTCTAGCTGGTGGAATGAGGCATCAGTGATGTTCCAGGGCATCTGGTTTGGGCATTAAGAAGACCTGGTAGCTTTTACTTATGCAGGCTGAGGGGAGCCAATGGCCAGGTAAAAAAATCACCATGCCGTCAGGAAAGCTCAGCTAAGCCACCCGGAAAAGCCATGAAGCACAATGCCCACCAGGCCCCAGCTAGTCCAGCCACCTTGGCCCAGGCTTCAGCTTTGCAAATTTAGAAGCCTTCTTGCGTGATCAGCCCCAGTAGACAACTCAAAGAGCTGGCCATTAACAACTGAGCTATCCCCATTGAGCTCTCTACAAATTGCAGAAGTGTGAGCAAACCAATGATTGCTATTGTCTTAACCATTACTTTTGAGGTAGTTTGCAATAATGGATAACAAACAAATTGTAGCCAAAAGACCGCAATCTTCCCTAGAGTCCAATGACAGATCCCGTCGTGAGGGACATCACGTTAGGGTGGGACCTTATGAGCTGAGAAGAAGTCGAGTTCAGATCCCAGCCTTGTCCTGTGTCAAGAAGAGCCCCTGGAGGAAAAAATGACAACCCACTCCAGAATTCTTGCCTGGAAAATCCCATGGACAGAGGAGACTGGCAGGCTACAGTCCATGGGATTGCAAAGAGCTGGACATGACTGAGCACGCATGCGCTTTCCTCTGTTCCAGTGTGACTCCATTGTTCTAAGAGTCACAAATGCCTTCCTCACCCTGTACCTCACCAAGTCCTGTGAGCATCCCTCCTGGACCCAGCCCGTGACCCGGACCTCACAGAGCAATCTACCCTGAGCCGAGGTACTCTTCTCCTCCTTTCTCAATATCTTTACTCGGCACGTAATACATTCAGTGAGTGTTTCCTCTACGAATGGCTAATAACCATATGGAAATATGCTCAGCTTCATGAGTAATCAAGGAAATGCAAATTAAAGCAAGAATGAGATTCACTTTCCTGTTTACCTGATTGGCAAAATGAAGACGGATATAAAAGCTCTAGACATGAGTGGACATATTGGGGGTCTTACACAGCAGGAAGCCAGCAATGTAGAAGACAATTTAACAGCATTTATTGGAGAAGGAAATGGCAACCCACTCCAGTGTTCTTGCCTGGAGAATCCCAGGGATGGGGGAGCCTNATATAAAAGCTCTAGACATGAGTGGACATATTGGGGGTCTTACACAGCAGGAAGCCAGCAATGTAGAAGACAATTTAACAGCATTTATTGGAGAAGGAAATGGCAACCCACTCCAGTGTTCTTGCCTGGAGAATCCCAGGGATGGGGGAGCCTGGTGGGCTGTCGTCTCTGGAGTGGCACAGAGTCGGACACGACTAAAGCGACTTAGCAGCAATAGCAGCAGCATTAAAATATAAATGTTTATCCTCCAATTCAGTATTCCCACATTGGAGTTTGTGCCCCAGCGAAATACTAGCAGATGTTACATGAAGAGGCGTGTGCAAAAATGTTCTCTGCAGTGTAGTCAAAAACTGTGAACCTCTGGAAAGGGAGAATGCCTCTATTAACAAGGGCACTGTACTCCACTCTGGTACACAAGTCCGCCGTTACCAGGAATGGTATTTCCTGCCATTTTTCTGCTGTAGCACTGGTTACACACATATATGACATACATAAGTGACATTTACTACATCAGTGCTGATACCGAAAGACCTCTAAGACACGTTGTTAAGTGAAAGTGCATCTCTGCAGTACGACTTCTGTGTAAACAACCTCAAAAGATAGTACAAAAATTCAGACGTAAAGGCAGACTTTAAGATGTGAAAAGGAATTCAGAAAACTGACAAAATGTGTTCTCTGGGGACATGACCTGGGAGGGCCAAAGGAGCTATTTGTCTCTTTCAGTTTTATTTCTTAATAATGGTAATATATTTGAGTGTTTCTTATGTTATGAAACACTTTTTAAAATTAGTGTCTATGAATACCCATGGGTGCAAATGAGAAGAAACCAAGCAGGGGAGAAAAGCCAGGGCTGCAGTCTGAGGCTCAGACTCAGGGGGAGCACAGGAGTGGGGCAATCACTAGGCCCAGGATGCTCAAGGAAGCCAGCTAGGAGGAGGGTGCCCCCCAAGGCTGTAAGTAAAAATAGACTTCGGGGACTTCCCTCGTGATAAGGTGGTTAAGAGTCTGTCTTGTAATGCAGGAGATGGGGATTTGATTCCTGGTCGGGGAACTAGGATCCCACTTGTTGCAGAGTAATTAAGCTCACGCACTACGGCCGGAGCCTGTGCACTGCAACGAAGGCCCCCGTAGAGCCACAGCTCACACACCCAAATAAATAAATAATATATTTTTAAAATAAAATAAAAATAGACTTTGAGAAAAAATGAAATAAACCATAAAGATACACAAAATACACATTCACGTTTTCATTATCAGATTTAGCAAGCATAAAATTACTCTGTTAATTGCTGTAAAAATTTCCATATGGTTACTCTCAATTTCTGTACTCACTGCAAGACGATAGTCCAGAGTTTACAAGCTGACAGCATACACGGACCCCCTCCCCACTTTGAGAAGCCCTATACCATCTAACTCTAAGGGCCAGTCCCAGTCAGAAAAAGATGACCAACAGCTTAATGCTACCTTCCCCTGGAGAGTCACCTCTCTGTCTTCACTGTGTCTACAGTTCTTAAACCTGGATAAGCATCATATCCTCTTTCCTCTGTCTACAGACTCTATCTTTGATAAGGGCCAGAACTGGGAGATTTTCTGCAATATTTTTTAAAGCATCATTACTGGGACTATCACTTAGAGGGGGCTTGCTAAGAAGCACTCTTTTCTTGCAGTCAGATTCCTGGTTGGGAAGTTAGCAATTCTGGGTTCTGGTCTTCGATCTATCACCAACTAGCTAAGAGGCAAATAATATTTCTCTTGGTGTCACCTTCTCCCCCGCCCCCATGAACTGGACAGAAAGGCATCTCTGGACCCTACGATGTCACCACTGTGGTTGCAATGATCTAGAAAATGCATGTGGCCCAGTAGGTTCAGACTTCAATGGACAGGACAGAAATCATGGGGAGACCCTCTTGGAAAGAAGTCTCTGGTTAACTAGTCACACACACACACGGGTAATAGGTCTTATTAAATCAATGGCCTCTGTCCCTCCCTAGGTGAATCCTGACACCACTAAAGTGCCAAACATACTAACTTGTGTTTGCCCTTTCCCAAAGGCAATCTGCCGGCTCTTTGACCTTCAAACCTCTGATCAGTTCAGAGTCATGGACAGAGAAGTGAATCTGGAGAAGCAGTGTAGCCCCCCAGCCGGGGGGACATAAGTCCTGTCTCTAACAGAGCCTCACTGAGGAGGCTGAGTACATCCCGCCCCTCACTGAGCCTCAGGTTCCACATCTACGAGGAAGGGAATCAAAGTAGATGTCCTCTGAAGTGTTGAAAGTGTTAGTCGCTCAGTCATGTCCAACTCTTTTCGACCCCATGGGCTGTAGTCCAGCAGGCTCTTCTGTCCATGGGATTCTCCAGGCAAGAATACTGGAGTGGGTAGACATTCGCTTCTCCAAGGGATCTTTCTGACCCAGGGATCAAGCGTTGTAAGCAGATTCTTGACCATCTGAACCACCAGGTTAGCCTCTCTATTTTGTGTATGAATTTGCCAGTTATCACTAGACTTTCATCATAACATGAGTCTTTGTAAAAGATCAATGTCACTTCCGGTCTGGATCACCTGGGTGACTTCTTCATCCTGATCACATTTTGCGTTCACTTTCTTATGTAAAGCCTGTCATAGCAGCTAGACTCGTTGAGAGTATATCACAGTCCAGGCACTGAAGTACCTTCTGCTTTGATTAATCCATGTCATCCTCAGAGCCATCCCAGGGGGCAGGGACTCTAATAGGTCCTATTCTGAGCTCCACTATACAAGGAGAATTGTGACCCAGAGAACTGAAGCAACACACCCACAGTCACACAGCTAGAAGACAGTGGCCAGTCCAGCTTTAATCAGTGTCTACTGAGCCTCTTTGAGGCACACATAAGACCTTGCACAGAATGAAAGTAGGGGGCAACCTCCGATGGTATTTATGTTACTTTCAGAAATCAATTTCTCCTTCTTCCTGAGCAGCCAAGGGAAATGCAGGACAAATATGAATTTCCTTTGTCAACATTCTATATACATGCCAAAGAGAACATCAGCAGATTGTGCCAGGAAACGCAGTTCTCCGAGCAAACACCTCCTATTATCACTGAATCAGTGGCTCCAGTGCTCAGTTTGAGAGCACTGTCCTTAAGGGAAGAAAAGGCTTTGGAGTGAAATTCCAATTCTCCCGTCGCAAGCAGCCTCCTAGTCAGACCAGACAAGGGGCCAGGTCTCTGATGCCCGGGTGGGCTCTGAAATGCAGGAGAGCTGGGTATGGGGAGAATGGAGGTTCTCACTTCATAGAAAACAAGAGTGACATTTCTAAAAACCTACAGACCTCAGGTGGCCTTACCTGCAGAAAGACACCATAGCGTGGTGGCTAAGATCATGGCTTCCTGACCCTCACTGCATGGGTCTGACTCCTCGGGCCATTACCTATTGGCCCTGTGACCCTGGGCCCACTGCTTAATCTCTCTGTGCTTCAGCTTCTCCCTCCTTAAAACAGAGACAACAGTAAGGTTTTGTGAGAATTATGTAAGTCTATACTGTCTATGTGAAGGGATTAGAGTCATGCCTAGCAGGGAACTTGACTATGTATGCCTCAGTTGTTACTATTTTAATTTCTGGTAACTCACAAAGTTCACTACTTGGAAATGCAGAAGTCAAGAATTTAAATGTGGGATTTCACTTCATCATGAAAATACTTTCTTATAAGAAAAGTGTGATGACCTTCCCTGAACTCGAGGCAATGGGAATGATCTTCTTTCCTTTCTTCTCTCCACCTACTAAGTGTATCCATCCTTGGGTTCTCATCTCCTCTGCTCTGACTGTTCCAGCACCCATGGCCTCCACCCCTCCTCAACATGCTCGCAGCCTCCAATACCCCATTCTGGGCTGTTCCTTGACTGGGGCGCACTCAAAGCCCCAGAAAGTGGGGCCTGAATTTTTCCTCTGCTTCTCCTCTCATCCACCTGGATCAGCCTGGTTCACCTCTTCCCATTCTCCCAGAGAAAGGGTAACAGAGGGCTGGGTGCACAGAAAGGACTGGGGAAGGACTAACTCATACCAAGTGACCACGGGGCAGAGGTTGCTGAGAAGACAGTCTGGGGTGAAATGCTGGCCACAGCTCATCTGCAAGCTAGCTATCGAGCATGGCCTTCAGTAGTCCTAAGCGGCTGTTCTCTTCTTTGACTCCCACCAGGACTCTGCAAAGCCTGGCTGGAGTTCATTTGTGCACTTTGTCCTCGTCTGACCCAAAAGCAGCTCTCTCAGTATTCCCTTACCCACCACTCCCTGGGGGTTTGTATGTGGGGTCAGGGAAGGTCAGGGAAGCCTGGTGTCCATGGGGTCGCAAACAGTCAGAAATGACTGAGCAACTGAGCAACAACAACAACGGGGGGGGACTAGGCACCCCAGGCTCCAAGGGCACCCCTGAATTAACCCATGGGTCTCATGCTCCTTGCAGCCCTTGGCCCCCAACTTTCCAACTAGAACCGGAAACCATGAGCCTGTTCAGTGTGATGGGGGAAGACTCAAGTTCAGGACCCCTGGGGTCTCCTCCACAGTAACCTTGCTTAAATGCCCACATGAACCCATCCAACCTGAGAGGTTGAGAGAAAGCCTTTCTCATTCCCCAGAACAAGCATAACAAATTCCTACATTTTAAAATAAATTTTTCTTACTATTAAAAAGGACTGGGCTTCCCTGGTGGTCCAGTGGTTAAGAATCCACCTTACAATGCAGGAGACATGGGTTCAAACCCTGGTCCAGGAAGATCCCACATGCTGCAGAGCAACTAAGCCCGTGTGCCACAACTATTTAAACCCATGCTCTGGCGCTTGTGAGCTGCAACTACTGAGCCCACGCACAAATGCTGAAGCCTGTGCCCCCAGAGCCCGAGCTCTACAGCAGAAGCCACCGCAATAAGAAGCCACGCATGGCAGTTAGAGGGTAGCCCCCACTCACCACAACTAGAGAAAGCCTGCATGCGGGAACAAAGGTGAATGAGTTTCCCCAGGTGGGGGTGAGGAAAGAACTTTCCCCCAAAGATGAAAGAATTTGGCCTCAAGACTGCCACCTGGAGACCCTGCCTGCATTTCCAGTCTATCTGCCTTGACTGGCATATTTCAGACTCAAAACTGCAATACAAACTCTCCCCTGAATTTCCAACCTGCCAGTTCTTCTATGGATTTCAGACTTTCTAGCTTCCACGTCTGTGTGAGCCAATTTTTCAAAATGAATCTCTTTTTGTGTATATATATCCTACTGGTTCTGTTTCTCTAGAAAGCCCTAATGAACACAGGCAAAGTCAGGTAGCAGAGTAGCTCTGAGACCCATGAGGGTAGGTCAGGGTAGACCAGAGGCCGGAGGGAAGGAATACCCTGAATGCACCATGCTGGTCTCAGTCTCGCCTCTCTGGTGGCCTGTGGGCACACCCATCCATGAAGGGCACTGTCCACTACACACACCCGGTCAGTCAGTCAGTCAGTTCAGTAGCTCAGTCATGTCCAACTCTTGCAACCCCATGGACTGCAGCACAGCAGGCCTCCCTGTCCATCACCAACTCCCGGAGTTTACTCACTCATATCCATTGAGTCTGTGCTGCCATCCAACCATCTCATCCTCTGTCATCCCCTTCTCCTCCCACCTTCATTCTTTCCTACCATCAGGGTTTTTTGCAATGAGTCAGCTCTTCACATCAGATGCCCAAAGTATTGGAGCTTCAGCGTCAGTCCTTCCAATGAATATTCAGGACTGATTTCCTTTAGGATGGATTGGTTGGATCTCCTTGCAGTCCAAGGACGCTTGAGTCTTCTCCGATACCACAGTTCAAAATCATCGACTCTTTGGTGCTCAGCTTTCTTTATAGTTCAACTCTCACATCCATNGGGCGGAGTGGGGGGTGGGGGGCTCACTGCTTAGTTACTGGGTTTAGTTTCACTCAGCCCTGTTAGGAGATGGATGGAAGATGTCTTAGGGCTTGCTGGCTGGCATGGAGTTGGGGATCCCTGCATCCGTTGATGGGATGGAGACGTCCTGCCTAAATGAGGGGGAAGGGGAGGGAGATGAAACTCTTAACACTAGCTAGGATGGGACTTAGCAGCCCTTGTGGATGAGCAGAGCGTGCAGGGAGACGCCCTAGTGTCTAGGACATGCCCTTTCCTCAGGTCCAGGAATTCCTAGTCTCGGTCCACTTTGTCCCCTCCTCCATGGATTGCACTCCCCCTTCCTTGTAGGAGCCTCAAGTCCCTTCCTCACCCCATCCCAGTTCTGGTCCTTCCCCACAAGGGATCCCTAGAGAGCTGCCCCCTGTCTCCTGCAGGCAGGCCAGTCCCCACCCTCCCCTCAGTGCCTGAAACCAGGCAGCCCTCAGTATCAAATGAGCAATGGAGCAAAGGGGACACCTGGGGGAACCGACCTTGCCAAGCACTTCTCAAAGCTGTAAGTATCCCCCCAGGCCCAAAGCTGTGGGTGTGCGCACTGGCCAGAGTCAGGGTCTGCAGGTGGGAGCTGGGGGTGCTGAGACAGAGAAGAGCTGCACAGAAAGAGGTGAAGAAGTGGGAGTGAGGTTGGGAGGGAGTGATACCCAGAAATGGATGTGGGAGGGATTGATCTCTAACTCTTTCCCTCATTTTACAGATGGGGAAACAGAGGTTCAGAGAGGGAGGGACACACTTTTCATGAACAGCCACGACATTAAGTGTTCGAGGCCATGCAGGGCAAGGGTCAGAGCCAGGATGGAGGTCAGGAGGCCTGGTCCCATCCCCATATGTCACAGAGGACTCCTTGAGCATCCACTGTCTGTGGCAAAGCGGTTTTGCCAACAGACTTGATCAAATCCCTGCTTTGCTGATTAGTGTGTCACCTCGGGCAGGCTGCTCATGTTTCCCCTCAGTTTCCTCCTGGGTGAAATGAGGATGGTTTTGGTGCTTAATGAATAAGGTTGTCATGAGGAATGGTTGTGACTGTGCCTGGCACAGAGTTAGCACTCAGTAAACACAGCTGGGATTTTGTACCAGGTACTTGAGATGAAGACACAAGGGGCCCTTCCCTTCCAGGGGGTCTGGTTAGGTGGAAGACTGGACGGGGCACCGTGCCAAGGTGTGGTCAGTGTGCCAATGGGCAGATAGTCCCTGGACCTGCCAGGTCCTTTTAACGACATTGCAGGGAGAGGTGGAGGCTGTGGAGTAGATTCACTACCACCCACAACCTCTCATTCCTACTCCTGATGTCTTCTCTGAGCTCTTTTGCCCCCTAACACTTGTTCCCTGCGTGGGTGCCTTCCAAAAGAGCTGGTGTTAGGACCAGGGTTGCCCTTTGGCCCTGCCCTCTGGGAGCCATGATGCCAACTGCCCAAGCTGGTTAGATGGAGAGGGTTGCTAGTTGCTGCCCCAGACTCCAGCGCAGGTGGAAGAGTCTGTGGGAGGTTACCCTGGGTCCCAGGGATGTCAGGATCGGGAACCTCAGAGGCAAGAGTCTGCTCTCCCCTTGGAGTCCACCCAGGCCCTGCCCCTAGGCCCCTGGATGGCCCAAGATTAGAGACTAGTTAACCACCCAAAGGTATCATTGCATAACTGCCAAAGAGCACTGTGGTCTCTCTAGCCCCAAAGAGCAGTCTTCCTTGCTCTGGGTCTTCGTAGTAATGCTATTTATTTCTGGAGCCTTTTCCAACTATTCTGAGATTTCTGTTGTCTATGAAAATAGAGTAACTTACCTGGAGCAGGTGGTGGGGAAGTAAGGGAACCCAGGAGGGACCTGGCCTCCAGCCCTCTCATTTATTCAGTAATACTTTATTCAACCAGTATTTAAGGAGGATCATGCATGGTAAGACACAAGGGTGAAAACATCAGCCTTCATGCTATGAAGTTGATAGCCTAGAGTATACATGAGCAGGAAGAAAATAATGGTGAAGAATTAATTGTGTATTTACTAGCTGGTCATGAGAACTGATGGCTCAGCGAATAAAGAATCACCTGCAATGCAGGAGACACCAGAGACGCGGGTTCAATCCCTGGCTCAGGAAGATCCCCTGGAGGAGGAAATGGCACCCCACTTCAGTACTCTTGCCTGGAGAATCCCATGGACAGAGGAGCCTGCTGGGCAACAGTCCAAAGGGTCTTAAAGAGTCTGATATGAGAGATTAAGCACACACATGGGAGCTAAGAACAAGTGTGTGCAGATGTAAGAGCCTCTGCCAGAATTGGGAGGAGATCTAGTGGGAGGTGGGCAGGATGGCGGGAGTGGAGATGGGGTGGTCCTGGATAGGGACTGAGAAAAGAGCAAGCTAGAGGGAAGGTTCCAGGGTCCCAACCTTGAGAAGAGATGGTATGAGGCCCCAGGGAGCATGGTGGTCCTGTGGGACCTGAACTCTGTCCTTGGGGAACTCAGGGCTTGCTGACCTGAGGAGGAGCCTGATCTCACAATTGCAACTGTGAAAGTTCCAGCAGACAGTTGAGTAGTGAGGATACCTTGGACCAGCCCCGGAGGAGGGCTGGAGGGCCCAGAGGAGCCAAGCCTTCACTCTGGTGCTACTGGCTGTCCTCTGAGCCCTTGAGAAGCTGCTTTGAAAGCAGTGCTGAAATCATACAGCCTTCTTGGGCACCAGGCGCCATGCCAAGCCCTTTACTAAAACAGTGGGAAGGTGGGGACATTTATTTACAGACGGAAATGGAGGGCAAGTAAGGCTAAGGAATATGGCGCTGGATTCCAAAATCCTTGGTTAAAACCGCCTCGCTCTCTGTGACACACTGGTAAAGAATCTGCCTGCCAATGAGGGAGACACAGGTTCAATCCCTGGGTCAGGAAGAATCCCTGAAGAAGGAAATGACAACCCACTCCAGTATTCCTGCTTAGAGAATCCCATGAACAGAAGAGCCTGGCAGGCTACAATCCATGGGGTCACAAAAAGTCAGACACGACTTAGCAACTAAACATCAACATCGCCCGCTGTGAAGACCCCAAGAGTCTTATCTGGGTCCAGATCCTCAGACTTCTGGGCAACAAGACACTCCTTCAGGACCTCAAAACAACTTTTCTTGCTTCCCGTGGGGTCATCTGTCCCAAGTAGTCTCAGCAAACAGGGAAAACACAGAGTCCAAAGCCTGGACCCTCCCTAACCTGCACAGCCCTCCCCAAGACCAAGGCCAGGGCCCTGCACACCCCCGCCCGCCCCACATACCCAGGGTCTACAGGGTGGGGGTGGGGAAACTCAGGGGCCATTTACCAGAAGCTAGTTCATCTAATAACTTTTTCCCCAAATTCAAATACTCTCTGAGTGTTTTCTAACCTAATCAGCTAATTTGGTCTCTCCATTTTTGCCATTTTGTTGATGTTTTAGGATGTTTTTAAAAAACCAATTTGTCTGAGGGCAATGCCCATTTAGTTTCATATTCCTAGTCAGTCTCAGATTTGCAGCACTTTATGAATCACGGGACTATTCTGTATTCTCTTAACTGTCATTTTCTACTTTATCTAATTTTAAGCATTTTTAGGACTCCTCAGTCAGTTTGTCTCAGGTCATTGTAGCCAAATTTTTATTTTTATAAGATGTCATTTCAAATCTTCCAGAGGGAGGGGTATATTATTCCATAAGCTTATTTTGTTTATTCTCTTTAGCATCTGCACCAGGCTTACCACATGCTTGATACTGTTCTAAGCCCTGACACACATTACTGCTTTTAAGCTTCACAACCACCCTGGGGCATAAGACCATCATTTACCCCCATTTGGCAGATGAGAAAGCTGAGGCAAGTTCACGTGGTCAGTCATCTACTGGTAGTAGGGCCAGGATTCAAAGGAGATAGACTGACTGCAGATTCAGTTCTGTTAATGAAAATGTAAGATATTCAGATACCAACACAATCAGAAAAAGGTGACTCTTAGGCAAACTGACATTGGATGAGTTGATCATTAAGAGATCATTTTAGGCCTCGTGACCTGTTATGAGACCTCTTCCTGGAGTTCCTGCCTTCCCTCCCTCCCCCCATCCTCTTTATTCCTCCCTGCTGGTCCCTCAGCCATCTGTGTGCAGAGCTCAGGGCATGCATGACACAGGACAGGGAAGAGGGACAGAGGTGAGGGGCGCCACGGGCTTTCAGAGACGAGGGGGAGCACTTGGCAAGGAGAGGTCTGGAAGTTTCTCCAGGCAAGCTGGTGGACTGGATGGGAGAGTGGGACATCTTGGGCAGAGGGACCTGCTGGAACATGTGGGGAAGGGAGATCTGGCTGGAAGGCTGCTGTGGACTCCTGGGCTCTTCACTCAGAGATCTGGGCAGCTGATTTTTTAGAACAGAGCACCTTCCAGAAAGCCTGTCCAGATACTTCAGAAAATAATCACCTGCTTCCTTCATCTGACTGCCAGTCCCTCAGCCTCTGCCTCAGCCAGCCTCAGCTCCAGTTTGGCCTCCACTGTGTCTGCTCAGGGCCCAGGCTCAGCCTCCTCTCCCCCACCTTTCTTCCCTCTCTTCTGCCCCTCTGTCTCCCTCTGCTGCTAAGTCACTTCAGTCGTGTCTGACTCTGTGTGACCCCATAGATGGCAGCCCACCAGGCTCCCCCATCCCTGGGATTCTCCAGGCAAGAACACTGGAGTGGGTTGCCATTTCCTTCTCCAATGCATGAAAGTGAAAAGTGAAAGTGAGTCGCTCAGTCGTGTCCGACCCTCAGCGACCCCATGGACTACAGTCTTCCAGCTCCTCCATCCGTGGGATTTTCCAGGCAGGAGTACTGGAGTGGGGTGCCATTGCCTTCTCTAGGTCTCCCTCTAGTCCTCCTCTTCTCCTCTCCCCTTTCTTCCCCCTCTCCTCCTTCCTTCCTCCCCTGTCCCCCAGTGCCCTCATCTCCTCCTCCTTCCCTGGGACAGGGCCTGAGTTCCTCCTGCCTCTATTCCTAGCTCAGGCTCAATGAAACCAGTGAATGAAAGAGAACCCTGGGGAGGACTCCTCCCCCTCCCAGAGGAGTCCTCTCTGACCTTGGGCAGAGCGGGAGGAGGCAGGGTGGGAGCTTACCCCATTCCCCTCCAGTTACTGGCAGCCTGGCTGCAGGACCTGTGGTCCCAAATCTCCCAGGCTTAGACCAGTGGCTAATTTTAGAGGAAGCCTTGTCACCAAGCCAGGAGGGAGCACTAGGCTGGGCCAGACCCCCTGGCTCCAGGGAGATGGCACCTTTCAAGCCCTCCTGTCCCCTGGGGCACAGGTTCTGCCTGGACAGGGCCCAAGGGTGGAGAAAGAGCAGCTGGCATCTTGGCTGCAACCCACTGCTCCTCCCCCCGCCAGGGCGACTCCCTTGCCCTCGTCTAAGGTGAGAGCTTCCGACTCCAGACACACTGAGGCTGGAACTAGGACCCCAGCCATTCTCAAAGGGAGAATTCAGAAAGAAGGCTGCCTGGCAAGCAGGAAAACCCCAGAGCCTGAGCTCCCAGAGCTGGGGGTCAGGGTGCCACTCTACCTGGTGGAGGGAGCCATGGTCTCATCCATACAGACATTTATTGAGCACCTGCTGTGTGCCAGGCTCTGGACTGGGAACTGTGACCTGAATGTGAGTCAAACAGACATGGGCCCTGAGGTCCAGCAGCCTGTAGCTTCGTGGGGCAGGACTGAGGCGTAAGAACAGCTCTCTGCTGCTATAACAGCCAAGAGCTAATCAGTACAGAAGCCCAAGGTGTCTGCCACACAAGAGATAAGGGGGTCTTCAGGGGGCTCAGAGTCAGTTCCAGAAACCAGACTTCTTGTCTCTCTTGAGCACAGCCCTGCCCAACTGACTGGGTCTGCCTCCTCTCCTGCCATGACCTAGCTCTCTGCCTGAAGCCCCCCAACTCCAGTGGTGAGAGCAGCTTCTTACTCACCCTGGTTGGAGCCAGGGTCCTCCCAGCATCCGTGGACCATAGGCCTTCACCTTCTTACCCAGCTCATCCGTGTGTATCTGACCAACTCTTAACCTATTAGACTATCTGTCCAATCGTGCCTCTGCCCCTTATTCACTGATTGTGTGGCCTTGAGCGGTGACTTCACCACTCTGGGCCTCAGTTGCCTGACCTGTAAAATGGGATCATTACAGAGACCTCAGTGGCAGTTGTGAGGATTAAATGGGCTTTGCTGAAGCATTCAGAGCTTCATCTAGGACATAGGAAATGCTGACTACACATCAAAGAAGCCTCTTTCCAACCGGTGAGCACAGGCTAGTCTCTTGTTGATCTGTGCCGGCTTCTCATCGCGGTGGCTTCTCTTGTTGCAGAGCATGGGTGTCTAGGACAGGCAGGCTTCAGTAGTTGTGGCTTGTGGGCTTAAATGCCCCATAGCTTGTGGAATCTTCCTGGGCCAGGGATCGAACCTATGTCCCCTGCATCGGCAGGTGGATTCTTAACCGCCAGACCACCAGGAAAGTCCCGCCCTCTTAATAGCATCCCTAGACCAGGAGCTCGCTACTTCCTGTGCAGGCCCTGTGCTTCCCTGCCTCTCAGCCTTTGCTTGCCCAACTCCCACCCCTAGAATTTCTTGCTGCTCCTCTTACCCTTCCTCCTCCCTTGGACTCAGCTTCCATGCCCAGTTTCCTCACCCAGCATCCATTGAGCACTGCTGAGCAGTGAGCCTGGTGAAGGAGGTGCATATGTACTTTCAGGGGCCACTGTCTGTAGAAGGGGGCCTGCTGAGAGCTGAGGGGGAGCTGCACTGGCTGGAGAGTTTGGAAGGTGGAACACAGGGTTTCCAGGAGGTTTTTCTAGAGGAGAAGGGCTTGATCCAGGCCATGGGACTCCCTCTAATGGGGTTTGAACCCTCTATCTCTGAACACTCTAACTAGAGCCCTCCTAGAGTCCATGGGCTACCACTGAACACATGCCTTCTACGTGCCAGCTCTTGACAGTCAGTAATTTGTTTAATGCACACCAAATCCCAGGGGCCTGTATTATCCTCATTTCAGAGGAGGACAGGACTCAAGGAAGTTAAATAACTTGGCCAAGGCCACAGCGCTGAGGAGCAGCAGCCCCAGAGGCCTGAATGCGGGCGTGTTTGCAGTCTGGTGCCTCTGAGAGCTCATCACCCAGCCCTTGGGGGTATTCATTCGTGGCTGTGTCTCTGCTCTCCCTGGCCCACCGTGTGCTTTCTGAGGATACCAGTCTCTTCTTCCTCCTGCCTGCCCACCTACCGCTTACCACCACCCACAGCAGCGGCTGTGTCCACAATAGGCCCCTCCAGAGTATGCCGCAGGTTTGAGCTGAGTCAGATCCAGCCAGCCGGCCCCTTGAAGAGAATGAACGTCTTTAACAGCTTATTGGACCAGCGAAGAAGGAGAGGGAGCCCAGATCTGGGAGTTACTCCAAATCCTTTCTGATCGGCTGGCCGTTTTGCCCACACTTGAACAGCACACATCGATACTGAGCACGGTGGCTGTGCCCCTGCTTTACTCAGCAGGAAGACTCAGCTGTGGCCTCAGATCACAGCGACGGATGCAAGGACAGCCCCACCGTGCCTGAGTCCCGCTGGAGGATGTCGTGTCCCTGTCCGTGAGCTCAGCACACGTGTTCAGACTCCCACCTAAAGCTGAGATGCCTGAGTAACTGGGCCATAGCGTGGCCTCTGGGGGCTTTGAGAGAAGGGGCTTGCATCTAAGATGCAAACTCTGGGTGGTCAGAGTCCACCATCAATGCCGAGCGCCTCTGCACGAAGCATTGCTCCTCCAGTGACCTCCAGAGGCTGGGGGCTTCTTAGGAACTTGCCTCATCCCCCAAATAAACTGTTGCCAGCTGCTTCTCAAACAAAGAGAAGGGGGCTGGAAAGGGCTTCCAGTGACCTCCAGAGGCTGGGGGCTTCCTAGGAACTCGCCCCATCCCCCAAATAAACTGTTACCAGCTGCTTCTCAAACAAAGAGAAGGGGGCTGGAAAGGGGTAATGGGTCAGGCCTAGGACCCGCACTTTCCCCAGACCAGCTGAGGGTGGGACACCAGAATTCTTCTTGGAGGATCTTGGGACCCAGAGTGTCCCTCCCCAGCCCACCTCTCCCCTAGCAGGTGGCTCTCTGGGCAGCCGGGCCTTCCTGATGCCCAAGAAGCTGACATTGGGTAGCTCCTGGCATCCCTGTGATATGTGAACAACAGGACCATGGTCCCCAGTATCTGTCCTGCAAGCCAAGTGGCCAGAGCTCCTGGCTGATGGCTCAGGAAGCTCCTTATAGCGCGCACACACACTATATGAATATTATTCACATACACAAGCACACACCCTACACAGACATATACATGCCCCGCACACATACCCCTTATGCACACTAACCTCACACACAGGACTTCAGCTCCCCAGCAGTTCCTTCTGCCCTTAGCCCCATGGAGACAGTTGACAGAACCCAGGAGCAATGAGTGCTTGTGGGTTCTGGCCTCCCTCGTTCTCCCATCTGACCAAGCGGGGTTATTAATTAGGACCTCCAGGCCGGTGTGGTGGGGTGAGCGTGTGGCCTCCAGCTCCAGCACAGGAAATGGACTAAGCCTGATGTGAGGAACGTGATGTTTGAGGGCTGACCAGCTCTGGTCCTGGGAATATTGTAGGACAAACATTGACCCAGCTGCCAGGGAGGGAGCATCTGACAAGGCAGGAGAAAGGGGAGGGGCTGCCCACTACAGGGGCAGTCCTTTCTAGAATCAGGAATATCAGTGTTGGGGTGGTGCAAAAGTCTTCTCATATACACACACGCAAGCGCACACACTCACACACACGGGTCATAGGATAAGAACAGTGGTGATCTTGGAAAGAATGGGAGACAATGGTTAGAACTGTAGAGGGCATTGCTTTTGTTCAGTCCCACACCATGCATTTCCCAGCCTCTCTGTTTTTTGCACATGTGTTGTCTGTCTATGACACCACCCTTACTCTTATGACACCACCTCTATCCCAGCACTACCCTTATCAACTGGGCAAACTCCTGCTCAACCTTCAAAGCCCACATCAGTGTGAGTAATGCTACCCCATTCCTTCTAAGCAAATTATAGACCCTGTAACAAGTTGGTTATGTATCCATGTTTCCCACCAGAAGATGGTCCCCTTGAGGACAGAGATAATCGCATCTACTTTATCCCTCTGTATTTAGCATTCCCTCATGACATTTTCAGGAGATGTGATCCTGGGTGGTTTCTCTTTTGGATGGGATTGCCATTGTTACAACAACCATATTTGTTCCCAGGCAAGCCTCTACATTGGCACCGTGGTCCTTTCCTTTTCCCCTACTCGTCCTTCTGGCTGCCCCTAACGTGCCACCTCTTCCAGGAAGCCTCCCCTGCCTTCCCAAGTTCAAGTTATGAGTCTCTTCCACATATTAACCTTTGTAATTTTCTGGTTACCTGTGTGACAGGGAAACAAACTATCCACTCTTCTCCCATCTCTTCTGAGCCTCCAAGTCTAGGGGATCCCTACCTGACCTGGGACTATTTTGAAGATGCCACTGTGTCCCCCAGCCGGACACACAGTCAGGGTTGTACAGTGTTTGCTGGGGGATTGAAGGGCTGGTGGACACCCCCACTCCAGCTTTGCCAACCAAAAAGCACAGGGCACATCCCATCCCGGGGGGGCAAATCTTTAAGGGCTAAGGGATGGACAGAGCATGTTCTTCCCTGGGGCACCAAGCCTCACTAGACCACCTCTAAGGCCTTTTCAGGGTTCCAGGCCTGGCCAGGCTGCTGGTCTGCTGTGTGGGGCCTTGAACTTTCCCTCCTCTTTTTTCCTCTGTGCAATATAGAAGAGTAAAGGACAGGACAGGGCAGGGCAGGGAGCAGGGAGGGGTAGACATATGCTGTCACTGTCTAGCCAGAGCCTGACCTTCATCCCTCTTGTCCTCTAGGTGGGGTCCAGCCAGGCACCCAGAGACCAGCTCGTGTGGGCACTGCTGGAACAGTACTGCCACTCCATCAAGACCCTCGCCAACCTCTCAGGTATGCCAGCCCCTTGCCACCACCTGCAGCAGACCCTGGGAAATGAAGGCGAGCCTCTGGGCCTGGGGGAGAAGCAGGCCAAGCCAGGCTCAGCGGGTGGTAGATAGAGACTGGCTTCCAGGCCTGGGCCTTGGGTCTGTCCTTGGGCAGCTCCCTTGCCCACTGTGGGGACAGGTCACTGATGAAGAAGGGCTTGGCCGGGAGTCCTCCTCCAGCTCCCGGCTCCCTATGTCTGTGCCTAAGGAAGTGGCTGGGCTGGCATTCAGGTGCCCAAGGAGGGGGCACCTCTCTGCTTCAAACTCCAGCAGAAGGTGTAAAATACATTCCCCGTTGCCGTGGCTACAGGTGTCACCTCCTGGTAAGAACCTGTGAAGTAGCAGCTGGGTCCCTGAGTTCTGACCCCTTAGAGTTTCCTGGCAGCTGATTCAGAGTCAGGGGCAGCCCTTGCAGAGCTCAGAAGAGCCCTGGGTCTTCACGGGCTCTGGAAAGACGTCCCCAAGGCTCCGCCCAATGTCCCAGCCTTCTCAGGGCTGCATCCACAGAGGCAGCAAGGAAGGAGGAGGGCTGCAGTGTCCCTGGGATCTGGAGCTACTGCCAGAGCAAAAGGAGACAAGAGTGCTGCCCAGAACTGGGACCCGGCACCAAATGCACCTCGAGTCGCGCATCAGAGAGGAAAACCCTGTCGCCTGCCCTCCTTACAGTGGGGTGGTCAAGAGCCCAGGTGCTTGGGTCAGGCAGACCGGATCCCAGATCTGGATCCCAGCTCCTCCACCTAACAGCTGCATGACCCTGAACAAGTCACCTAACACATCATATTAATTTGCTTGTTAGTCACTCAGTCATGTTCAACATTTTGCGACCCCACAGACTATAGCCCGCCAGGCTCCTCTGTCCATGGAATTCTCCAGACAAGAATACTGGAGTGGGTTGTCATTTCCTCCTGCAGGGGATCTTCCCCATCCAGGGATCAAATCCCGGTCTCCTGCACTGCAGGCAGATTCTTTAGTGTCTGAACCACCAGGGAAACCCATTAATTTGCTTGGGCTGCTGTAAAATACCACAGACTGGTTAGTTTAAACAACACAATCACAAGGCCTCCCCTGGTTGACTTGTAATATCATTTATCCAATTTATAAATGGAATATGTAATATATGTATATATTTAACTTGGAAAAAGATATTTTTAAAAATCGAAGAGGACTATTAATGCTCATTATCCCACAACCCAGGAATTTTTTTAATGTTTCTATCTGCCAGAAGTTTATCACACCATAGAGTCTCATGTTTTTTCTATTTTCTTTTTCCACAAAACCAGGATGATCCTGTGTCTACAGTTCTGTAACCTGCTTTTTCTTCTTGTAACTCAGAGTGAACATTTCCCTGTGTCATTAATTATTCATCCACCACATTGCTGGTGGTGCTGCCTAGCAGCCACGGTGGGGATGCATCATCCCTCATTAACCATGTCCCTGCAGTGGGCGGTACTGGCTGTTAGGATGCCCTTGAACTTCAGGAATAGTTTCTCTGGTCCCCACATGATAGGTATCTCCTTTTAGATGTCCATCAATTGAGAAAATGCATATTGACTAACCTAAAGCTCAGAAACAAGTAAAACCAAACAACCTATTGTTTAGATATATGTACGTGTGGTAAAACTGAAAAAATTAAGAGCAACGGAATGATAAAAGCAACATTCAAAAGAATGTTCCCTCTGAGGAAGGAGTGTATAGATAAATTTGTAAGTGATTGGTAATGATCTAGTTTTGTATTGGGCAATAGATCATTATATGTGCTACTACATACAAACTTCCATAACAGAAAAGACTAAAATGAAATAAAGTTGGGCCATGAATAGGCTAATGATGACAAAAGGGCATGAATCAAAGACTATGAGCAATTAAACTGCATGACCCTAAGGTTCAAATAAAGAAAAAAAAAACACATAATCACAAGAGACTTCAGGCAGGCTTTAAATGGATTGTTTCTGTTTTATTCATCACAGAGGAATCTAATAGAGCATATACTGTAAGGCATATTATTTTTTCGGTCCATAGGCAATGTAAGAGTCCAAATGGAATCAAGGATCCCTTGGAAATAACTCCCTAATCCAACACACACACATTTACACACACACACCAGGACTGGTCATATATGAAGAGACTCTTGGATCTCAGGAGACAGGGCTTCTGCCAAAGCATCCATTCCTTCAGTGTTATTTGCTGAGCACAAGCATGAAGCACTCTGATGGGTGCTGGGGACTGGTTAGTGAACATGACCAGCCCTGCCTTCCACAATAGAAAAACTAATAACCTTGATGTGATATAGACTAGCCCCCAGCAGACCGAGGCATGGAGAAGAGCCACCCACCCGAGATGAGACAAAGGAAGTGGGGGCTAAGCTGAGCATTAGCAGGGCAGATGGGAGTCAGCTGGGGTAACTGCAGTAGAGCGGTAAGGGCGTTCCCGGCAGAGGGAACAGCACGTGTGAAGGTGTGGAGGTAGAGAATGTTCCAAGGGAACGGCGAGTGGACCCACAGGGCATCTCAAGTTAAGCAAGAGAGGATGGGGAATAGACAATCATGAAGAGCACTGTTTGCGGTGCTAAAGAGCCGGGCTTCATCTCAAGGGCAGTGGAGAGCTGCTCTTGCAAGAAGTCGCACAATCTTAGAAAAATCACTTCCTCTGCCCAGTGGAGGAGGCAGGGGCCCAGTCTGGCTGCTGTGAAGAGGAGGATGGCCTGGGGAAGGGTTGGAGGGGGAAATTCCTTTTCCTCCTCTGCGCCTTCATTTGGCCATCTGTAAATGAGAGTGTGGAGTTGGACAGTTGCCAGGGCCCCTTCCTGCTCCACAGCCTAGTCCCTGGCTCCACTTGAAGACACCAGGCCATCTCCACTGTGCCAAGGTGAAGTGAGATGGGATGGGGAAGGAGTGTCTGGTCTGGCCTGGGGCACCATCGCCTGTGCCACAGGGCAAGAGTGGGGCACCTTCTGGCCTTCCCCAAGCCTTCCATGCCCTCAGCAGCCCCGTGGTAAACACAGTGAACCCCACAGCCTGTCCCAGCTCTGCACACTCTTCAGCCTGACTGAGCACAGCCCCTCAGATATGCAAAGACTGTCCCCTTAAATCCTGTTTTCCAGCGGATATATAATGGGTGGGGGGATGAGAGAGAAAGTGTGTACTGTGCAGACCCATGACTGTGTGAGATGCCGTGTGTGTTTCCATTATGCTCTGCACGCCTATCCAGTGTTCAGCTGAACTCTGGAGCACCTGAACTGCCACTGCAGCTTCCATCAGAGATGGGCCAGCGGTACCTGCCCCCACGATGCCCATGACACACAGGTGTCTCCCCCAGCACCTGTCACACTTCCCTACAACTTATTTGCTACCTCTCCCACCAGCCTAGGGGCATACAGACTGTCCTGAATACCTCTGCCCCAGTGCCTGGCCTGGGAGCTCACCTCCATCCCAGGGACCCCCCACCCACCTCTGCTTCCTTAGCTAGCAAAAAGGCCCAAACTTTAAGGGTAGTTGGAGTTCATCTAGGTGAGGAAAGTTTTTGCTCTTTACCATTTCTTCCTCATTTACTTATTTGCAAACACTAAAATGAGCTGTAAAATGCATTTGTTCCAAAGCTGCACCTTTTTTCATTTCCCTCTCTGTCACATCTAGAATAGCAGACAATCATGCTAGTGATAATAAACTCCACGATGAAATGGCACTGCATTCTGGAGGCCAGGGACCTTGGGTCTCTGGCCCTGTGCTCAGGTCCCGACTGTCCCTTCAAGATGCCGAATGGTCTTTAGCTCTGCCCTTGAAATGGTCACTTCCCAGAGGAAACTTTATCACATGTGCTCTCCAGTTAAGAGCAGTCCAGGTCACCCAGGCCAGCCTTCCATCCTGCATGCGAGACGTTAAGTCCTTGGCCTCTGGTCACTGGCACTCACCTCCCCCTGAGACAGCTGCTTTTCCTGTGCGGTGGCTCTGGTGATGAACAGGTTAATAACTTTAGCTGGGCTCTCTTTTCCCCCTGTGCTGGGATCAGTGTGTGGAGCACCCTCCTTTGTGCATGAATGAGGCTACTTCCCAATGAAGAAATGGGCTGATCCTGCCAGCCACAGTCTAGCCTGTGCAGCAGGGCTTGGTCTGGGACTCGGCCCGAGTCTCAGCCTGGCACTGGTGGCAGGACTCTGCCTAGGGTTGGAGTTGGGACCCAACTGATCCTCGCCTGCTCCTGGCACTGGTTATTAGGGACAGTCAGGGACCTCTGCCTCTGCAGCTGCCCAGAGCTGAGCCAAGGGCTCTGTCCATTTAAAAGGCAGAGGATAGACCTGGCTGGCTGGTCTGCACCTCTTACCTGCCAATCAGCTGGCCCCAGAGAGATTCCCGTGCTTGCTCTCTGATTCTGCCTGGGCAATGAGAGCAGCATTAATACGGAGGCTGGTGAGATTGGAGCACATAAACACAGCCCAGTGTGCCTCTCCCCTCTCCCTGCTCAGGAAATAATGCTGGCTCAGGATGCTCTCAGCCTTTCCTTGCAGCTTTGTTCCCAGTGAAAGATGGCAAGAAGGACCAGGACTAGCCACCCTGGGGCTTCCAGCCCAGCCGGGACTGGGTCCCAGCTCTCCCTGCCCTCTAAAGATAAAAGCACACACACACACATTCACACACATGTACATCTCCCTTGGTCTTTGCATCTCATAACTCAGGACCAGAGTCTCAGGGCTGGGAGGGGCCTTTGAGAACATTTCGCTGATGGAGAAACTGCCCCAGAAGAGAGGGTGAGAATTGGGGTACATGTAGGGAGAGCAGAGACAAAGGCAGGCCTGAATCCAGCCTGAGTTGAGGTGAACCACATCCCAGGCCCTGTATCTTGAGCCCAGATCCACCCCCACCCCTCTCAGTAGACCTGAGCAGTGGACCCGCCCTCGCACTCAGAATGGAGCCACAGGGAGTTAAGGAGCAGGCAGTCCTGAGGGGCCTGGGCAAATTCCAGATAAAGGTTTTCAGCTCCTCCACATTTGCTGTAGGGTCTGATCTCCCCTCCACACTTACTTAAACACACACACACACCCTGCTGTAGAAACCAGTTTCAGGTTGCCCTGCCCAAGCCAAGAGGAAAAGAGATTCTCACTTCTCATTTTATTCCCTCTCAAACCCAGGGCAGTAAGACCTGGGTGTTTGAGGTTCTCCAGATAATTTCAGCCAGTTTCTCCCCTGGACTTCTCCATCTCAGTGAATGGCAACGCTACTCCTGCCCCCAGTCACCCAAGCGGGAGACCTGGCATTACCCCGGCCTCCTGGCTCCTGTTGGAAGCCACCCACCCACCCTTCTCTCCAGTCCTGCCTCACCAGGGCTGGTTTTCCCGGAAATCCCTCTCCACCCTAGCCCCCATGGGCTGGTGCAGGTCTGCATCTGTTAAAGCTTCTTGATCTCGCCAGCCTCTTTCGTGGCTCCCTTGGTTCCCTCGACGCCTCTCCAGTCCACTCCTTTCCCAGAGGCCACGGAGGCTAGAGTGCAGATCTGCTCGTGGGCTCTCCGCTCCCTGTCATCCCCTCCAGCGTCCTCGCTCAAGGAGAAGAAACAAATGGCGAGACACCGAAGGAGAAGAAACACGAGGCGAGCTTCTCCGGCGGGCGGGCGGGCGCGCTTTTCTGCCCCCTGCAGCCCCCGGAACTGAACTCGACCCTCGGGCAGGTCATTCCGCCACCCAAGGCGCACACTGTCCATTCCCGCCGCCCTCCTCTGGACCTGGTGTGAGCCGGAGGAGGCGGACTCCGGGTCGGACTGGTGGGCCGAGGGCGGGAGCCTGGGCCTGGCGGAGAGGAGCCGCCCGGCCCCGCCCCCTGGTGCAGCCATTGGCCGCGACCGAGCGGGCGGACCCGCAGCCGGGTGCCTTCTGCGGCTCCTCTCCGCTAAGGTCCAGACTTGGCAGTCCCCGGCGTTCGAGCGCAGCGCCGGGAGACTGTTGGCAGGTCGGGGCTGGGCGAGAGGAGCCAAGACTGCGCTCTGTCGGCCGCTCACTCTCGAACCCAGCCCCTGGCAGCCACGCTGGGCGCGCAGTCACACTTCCTCTCCGCGCGCGGCTCCGGGGCGCAATGGACGCGGCACTGCTCCACAGCCTGCTGGAGGCCAACTGCAGCCTGGAGCTGGCCGAAGAGCTGGTTTTGGACAGCTGGGGGCTGCCCCTGCACCCCGAGGGTAGGCGAGAGCCGAGCAGACCCGGGCGGCGCGGACTCCTTGCCTGGCGCCTTGGGCGCGCCCGGGTCCCCGCGCTCGAGCGCCTCGCGCCCTGCGTCCTGCGGCGCCCCGTGGGCCCCAGCAGCCCCTCTGATCCCCGCTCCGCTCTCTCCCATCACCAGGTCCCTACTCCTACTGCAACACGACCTTGGACCAGATCGGGACATGCTGGCCCCGGAGCGCGGCCGGAGCCCTGGTGGAGAGGCCGTGCCCCGAGTACTTCAACGGAGTCAAGTACAACACGACCCGTGAGTGTCCCTGGGACCCTCTGCCGCGGGCTCAACACCTGGCTCCCAGGAGGGCGGTTTAGAGGGTAGCGAGGGCTCCGAAGCCAGCGTCGAAGACCTGAGAGCCGCGGCGCGATCATAGCGCCGGCGTTAAAGACATAATATTAGGGGCGCTCCCTCCTCCCATACCTGACCGTAGCTTCAGATCTCGGTAAGACAGTGATTTGCCCACGATTCCCGTTCTCCACGCGCTGAGAACCCAGAAAGAGAAGGAAATCCTTCCTTTTGAAGACAAATCTCTCTCCCACATTATATGCTCTGGTGCCTGAAGTTTCTCCGTTAGGGCTTCTCTTTGTTTTCCGCCCCGCATCTCCCCGGGGCGGTGGGGAGAGATGGGGCGCCTAGGATACGTTCCCAGCCCCCAGGGTGAGTGCGGTGGTCAGAATCTACTGAGGGAGAGGGGGAGAACAGGAGGCAGGAAAGATGGGGTCAGGCTTGTGTTGGGGCTGGGCATGCGAACTGTAGCTGTTTCTGGACCAGAGTGTGGGGTGTAGTCTCTTCCCTCCCTGGATGTCCTGGGACTGGCTTTCTGGGCTGTGAGTCAGGGCCAGTGGTCAGCATTACTCCCGCCACCCAGCGCAGGTGTGTGAATCAGGCCCACCCCTCACCTCCTGGGGAGAACACCCTGTGCTCCCTTTCCTCCTGGCAAATCACTGGCTAGCTTGCCCCTCTGTGGAGGACAACAGCAGATGCTCCCGGAGTCACACAGCATCCAGGTGGGGTGGTTCCGTATGGGCTCTGGGAGGGGAAGGGGGTGCCTGAGCCTATGCCCTGTCGACGGTCCAGTGGGAGCCAAGTGGCAGTGTCTTGTGAGGCGTGGGACACAACATCACTAGCCCACCCTGAAGGGCCACTCACATCTCCAGTCCCACCCACACCAGCAAAGAGCCTTCTGAGATGCTAGGCAGCAGTGGAGGGCACCTGTTTGTCTGAAGCCCCTCATCCTGGAAACATCATAGCAACCTCTGTGCGTCTGAATAGTGGCATAGCTCCCCCATCAACTCACTCATGCATGCTCTCACATGCACACACACATACACATGCGTATGTCTATCCAAACTCATACCTTCACCCAGAGAGATGGTTAGTGGGCTAGACCGCAGCCTCTGCATCTAATGCTAAGCAGCGTTGCCCGGTTTGCACCAGCGGAGGGCTCTCGTGGGCCCAGAGAGCAGCTTGCTTGGAGGAGTCCAATGGCAGTGGTGCTCCTAATGGAAGGGGGTGGGAGACCTGTGGGGCTGCTGAGGAAGATTTCTGCGTCATCTGACCACGCTTCCTACCCATGATTAAGATAGACCTTCCAGGGAGGAGGTGAGGTCCCCAATCCAGGAGATGTGCAAGCAGAAGGAATGGCTTCCGTGCTCCTTGCCAGTCCTGAGATTATAAAACTGTATTTAGGAACCTGTGCGCTCTTTGGGGTGGGGCAGCGATCAGGGTCCCTGATTCAGTCTGAGCCAGAGATAAACGCTAAGTGAGGTGATGTGGCTCTTCGCCCCTCAGCCTGTGGACCTGGGGCAGCCCTGCTCTGCTTCCACCCCTGCCTGGCTGTCCCCTTTCTCCCCAACCCACCTGGAGCCCCCGAGGACAGGGCCTGGGTCTCTTCTCTTCAAACAGTTTATTAAACAGCTACTGTGTGCCAGCCACTGCACCGGCATTGAGGCCCTGACTCACAATTGCAACAGACAAAGGGATACAGAGTGAGAAATGCCATGATGGGGGAGTGCAAGGGGACTGTGGATGAGGAGGAAGGGGAGGGGAGACGGGGAAGGCTTCCCAAAGGAGGCCTTGCAGCACCTCCCACAGCACTCACACCACATCAGGTGAGAAGCCGAGGAATGTCAGGGCGCCACCAAGGTTGGCACACGTAGTGCCGATGAGCCCCTGGTACTAATGGACCACTGTCTTCATTTGGACCAAAGTACTGCCCACAGTTTGACTCCTGGTGAATGGGAGAAGCCTGGGGATAGAAGGAGCATTGCTGTTAATCAGTGTGACGGGTGAGGTGTGAAGAGCCGAGGCAGCCAGTGTCAATGGCAATGATTGATTTCTCTCCTCCCCTGCCTCCTGCCCACTGCTTCCTTCTGCTCTGTTTGCCTTTTCAGTGGGATCTTTCCTGGAGAAAGAGGACACAGGAGGAAAAGAGGTCCTATGAGAAGCCTGGGGGAAGAGGTGCAAGGGTCCTGGCTCTCTTCCTGCCCAATTTTGTTATGCTGCAGCCAGATCCCCGCTGAAGCCTCATTGTTTAGAGGGCAGGCATTGTCCTGGTGGGACAGCAGCTTAGGCATTAGTCCTGGTGAACTTTCACCCACTCAGCTGAGCACAGAGAATCGGCCACCAAACTCCCAAAGGTGGACCATGGTCCAGGTGCCAGCACTGAGAGAGCTTGGCATGCATGACCTCCCACGTTCCCACCTCCCTAAGGCCCCCTGAGGTATGTACTGCTCTTGTGCCCATACTGCAGTTGAGAAAGCTGAGGCTCAGAGATGTGAATGGGATTTTAGCAGGTGAAAGAGTCGTAGGTCTAGGGGAAGAGATGGGAGCATGCTTTGTGCCTCGGGACTGGCTGGTGTTATATGGAGTACAGGTAGTAGGAGAAAGAAGCAAATGAGAGCAGATGGGTGGGTGTTGGTCAAGTGATGTAGGGCGTCGCATAGGACTTCACCTTTGGTGTGGCAGGGAGCCTGAGGCCGCTTGTACGGGGAGGAGTTCAGCTTCAGGGCTCAGAGTCTCTGGCCACAAGAGGAGGGGTTAGGAGCCCCTGTAACTGGCCTAGGTCAAGGGGAGGCTGCAGCTACAAAGGACACATCTGTACTAACGGGACAGGAAGCGGGTGGAGCCGGGGACCACACCAGGAAATCAACGAGCACAGATGAGTATATGTGGACTCTGGGGAGCTGGAGGGACTTCTGAATGAAGCGGAGAAGGCCATTGGCTGGATGGGGAAGCCCAGGCAAGCGCCTTGGGCTGGAGACAAAGTGTTCGAGAGTTCTTATGGGGTTAGCGAACAGCCACAGGAGTGAGTGTGGGAGGCTTGATCAGAGCCTTGTTATTCTTACCCAGAGACTATTTCTGGAGGCAGCAACGGCAAAGGGAAGAGAAGAGACTTGTTCAAGGCCACTTATGCTAGTCTGTGGCAGAACCGAGTTAAGTGTCCGTGTGTCTGAGTCCCCTCCAGTGTTCTCCCCACCTCCACCTCACTGCCTCAGTGGCCCAGGTTCTGTGTGTCTGTACTGTCGTTTGACCTATGTTAACACATTGACCTTTACAATCACCCAATGATAGAGACATAGTATTACCCTCATATTACAGATGAGGAAGCTGAGGCACTGAGGAGTGACTTTGCCACAGTCACACAGCTTATATCAGGACAAGGATTCTAGCTAAGGCTCTGCTGCCTCCGAGGAAGCAGCTCTGACGGACTAAGCAGAGAAGGGATTTGTTGAAAGGATATTGGGAAGTTTATGTAATTATTGGATAGGGTGGAGAATCAGATATGGGGTCCCCAGCCAAGAACCGAGAGCAGAGCTGGCCTAGTGAGGGAACCCCCACTCTCTCTGAGTGGGCCTTGATGATGCCGTGAGCCCTAGTCACCAGATGGGCCTCAGCCTGCCATCATCACTCCCTTAGGATCTCAAGCTTCCCGCGGTGGTCCTCAGGAAGCCTGCTCCCCGTCTCCATTGTGTGGGCTCCCAGCTCACTGATTTCCTTGGTGCCAGAGCATCTGAGGAAGTGGGGGAAGGGGGGACTGGGCTTCCCCGGTCCAGCTCTGGCTACAGGGGAGCCTAGAAGGGGAGGGCCTTTCATTTCAGCTCTATGGCAGGAGGTGTTCTCTGCACACACACCCCCGCCCCCCCCAGGTTTCCCTGTGACCATATGGGGAGCAGGTTCAAATTCTGGGCCACCTGAAACTAACATAATGTCCATATACAGTAGAACCTGGAGCAAGTCCCACCCCCTTCTCAGGCCCCAGTGCCCCTGTCCCGGGGAGAAGGGAAGTGGCTTAGCTCAGCGGTGGTTTGGCCGGAGGTGGGCACTGTATTCCATTTTCCTCCCACTTCTCACCTGTGTCCACGTTGGTGCCCGTCTCTGTACGCGAGTCTCTCTGTGTTTCTCTCTCTGTCTCCATGACTCTATCTCTGGTTCTAGTTCTGAGTTTGTTTCTGTCTCTGTCTCTGGGTGTATTTTCTCAGTGTCTCTTTCTCTGTGTGTGTCTCTGTGTATTTCTCAGTCTCTCTTTTGTTTTCTATCTGTGTGGTTCTCTCCCACCTTAGCTCCATCTTCCCTCTCTGTACTCCCCTCTATCTCCCCAAATCCTCTGTCTCTCCCTCCTCCAATTGCTCACTCTATCTGCCCTGCTCCAACACCTCCTCATGCCTGTCACTGTGGTCCTCGGGGCTGCAAAGGAGGGTCCTGCAACCACATGGGCAGGGTCATTTTCCTCCTGTGGAATCTCTAAGCCCAGCCTAGCTCAGCCTCAGCTCCTTGACCTCAGGCTCCCACCAGGTCCTGTTGAGAATGGCAGGCCCATCAATACTCAAGGATCTGCCAGGGTGGGGAAGAGACACTCCACCTAATTCAACACCATGGGGAGGACTGGGGTCCCCACTTCCCAGAACCTCATTCTAGAGACATGCTGAAGACCTGGTTGTATTAAAATGGAAACACATAAACTAGATGGTCTCCGGCCACAGGGGTCTTCCCCCTGGGTCTGCCTGCTTGTACTTGGGAACCAGGGATGATGAAAAAGGCTAAGCCCTGTCCTCAGAGAGCCCCAGGGTGCTTAAAGACCAAGCTCACCCAAATCAGCCATAAGGGATTGGAAAGATAAGCTTGGTGGGCACTGGAGCATTCCTAGAAGGCTTCCCGGAGGTGGGGCAGGACTGGTTCTTGAGATCTTGAAGCAGTGGGGACATCACATTTGTTTGAGGACAGACCTGGTGCCAGGTTAGAGTGTCAGCTCCAGAGTCCCAGGAAGATGACCCTCTGGGTTGAGAAATAGAAGCTGTGACTCCAGAAACTCATGTCTGCATTCCTAGTCCCCAGTGAGACCCAGCCACACCCTGAGCCCTGAAGCCCAAGGGTCAGCAGTCACCCTTTTGAGAACTGTCCCCTGCTGGGAGAGAGGGAAAGTTGGATGCCTATCACTGAGGGTTTGGCTAAGGGAAGGAGAAGGAAAGAAAGATAGCAGAAAAGAACGCCTCTCTGGCCATCCAAACACCTGAGAACTTCTGTGCTAAGTCTGGCATTCCCCTCCCTTGCTGCTTAAGACTGGGAGATGCTTGGTCCAGAGAGTAAAAGATACTTGGCCAGGGTTCCACAGAAAGCCAGGGCCCTGAGCAGTCTCTGCTGGCTCTAAGAGCTCTTGGCCCACACTGCACATCTGCATGCATGGAGCCTGGACCACTGAGAAGCATTACCAGTGGACTCCCAGCTGCCCCTCTGCCTCAGCACCCTTCATCTCAGGCAAGACCGAAGGTGCGGCCTCCCGTGACTCTCCCTCACCCCCTCACCAGGAATCCTCCACTTGATATCCCTTCACTGGGTTTATATGTTTCCCTTTCTCCACTAGAAACAAGCTCTTCAAAGAGGCTTAAGACCTGAGTCAGCCTTCCAGGGTCTCCTGTGTCAGAGAGAAAGATGTTTAAAGAGAACTGTTTGGTATTTGCTCTTCAGTGAAATAGCACAGCCAAGGCTGGAAGAATGCATGGAAGAAAGTTGATTCTGAAAAAGAAGGGAAAGCAAGTTGGGAAGACTTCATGGAGCAAGTGCTGTGGGCACACCCTGGATAACTGGGCCAGTGATGTGTCAGGTGGAAGGGAGATTGGGAACAGAGGGAGAAGGGGAACAGGGCCAGATCATGGAGGCCTTGAATGCGGGACATGGGCTTCAGTTCTGCTCACACTACTCAGACCCCAGATGCTCATCCACAGCACCATGAGGCAGGACTGGAATACTCCCAAAGGGTGCTGCTTGATGTTCAGGATGTACCTTCTAAATATGAATCCAGATTGGCTGAGAACTTTGAACTTGTCCCTCCCACTCTCCTCCCTTCCCTCCTGCTGTTAAGTCAGAACCTGCAGCGTCCTTCGCTGTCCACTCTCCCTCCACCCTGGCAACCCCAGCAGGATCGGGAACTGCCACAGCAAATTCCACCCCCGGTGACTCTCAGGGACCACCCCAAAGGCAGCCCACCCACCTCAAACCAGGTGTTCCGGAGTCTGGCCAGAACTTCCCTTTACAGCCCCTGTAGGGGTGGGGCTGGGGATGAGGAATAGCAGGAGGGACCCAGACTCAGCTTCAGGGGAGCCCACCCAAGTCCTGGCTGGGCTGGGATTTGCTGTGAATGGGGTGGGGGATCCACCCCATCTGAGTCTCAGTTTTCTTATCTATGTGAAGGACAGGAAACACACTGACCTCATGGGCCCCCCTCACAACCAAGAGACAGCACTGCCCGGGACTCCCTGTGCTCAGTGTTCAGCAAGGGGAGTAGAGTGTGGCTCAGGGTCTGGAGGGAGGAGCAGTCGTGTCCTTGAGGGTCCCACTCACACTAAGGATGGTTGTCCTCCTACGGGGTGGTGTGGCCTTCTATTGACCTTGAGAGGCACCAAGCTGTGTGGTCTCTGGATGGCGTCTTGGGGCGCCAAGAGGAGGCAGTCTGTCTACACTAAGAGGATCTGATCCCCAAAGGTCTCCAGAGAGAAGTGACCCCCTGGCTCCCAGAGACCCCTGTGTTAACAGAACAAAAGCCTGCCAGCCAGAGATGCCCTGCCCCACCCCCATCAGTTCCCAGAAACGATGGTTGGGAGCCAGTTCTAATTCTACTCATCTCACCTTTGGGCAGGTTTTTCTCCTCTTTGAGCCTCAGTTTCTCTGTATGAGGTGGGTGGGGAGCTGGATACGTTCTCAGGGCCCCCTTCCCCTGACATCCTCCTCTCTACAGCAGCCTCTGCCTCGAGGGTCCTTCTCCCAGCCTCCCTCTGCTGGCCGGCGTCATGGCGACAAGCCGATGGAGCGTTGCTAGGCATGACTGGAAGGAGGGAGCCTGCACAATAGCGGCCCGAACAAGGGTAGGCACCTCCTCCCACTTGCCCCTTCCCTGGAGAGGCCAGTGATCTCACACAGTGAGCTGGATTCTACTCATACCTCTTCCCTTTGTCATGGACCCAGTGGGGTCTGGGTCCTGACACTCTGCCTTCCTGACTCAGGTTCCCCACTCTCAGCTGTAGGTATGGACATTTACCCCTCCCACACCTACTCAAGGACCGAAGGGCAGAAATAGAGAGCTGGGGGTTTGGGGAGGCTCAGAGTGATGGTGGGGTCTGGAGAGCAGTGTCCACACAACACTGAAAAAATGGGAAAGAAATTCCCTTCCCCTCTGTCACAAGCAGATGGCCCTGAGGAGGCCCTTCCTCACCTGATGACTGGGTTGATGATGGCAGATTCTCAGTCTCTCAGTGCGGCAGGTGGGTTCCGAGTTTGGGTCAACATCACCAGCTGCCCCCACCTCTACCCCCCACAACGTGCAGTAATCAGATAAGACAGGAAATGTGCAGGCTTGACTCAGGGAGACGCACATTGTTTGGGTAGCTCCAGGAAACTGCTGTTGGCACAAGGTGCCTGTGGGATGGGGGGTGGGCTTAGGGTCAGATCTTGGGAGCTCTCCAGTTCACTGAAGCTGCATCCATAGTGAAAAGTAGGGAGTGGTAGCATTCTGCTATCCGTGGTACTGAAAGTGTCAGTCCTGCACAGTGACCTCATTCCTTCAGTAACTATTGCTTCTGGCCCTTCCCGTCTCCCTGTCAGCACCTTTCCACCCTCACTTCTTGTCATTTTCTTTCCAGCCAGCCAACGACCACATTGCTGCTCCTCCACCACAGTCTCACTCATCCCCACGCCCCGCCTGACTCTTGCGCTCTGTTTCATAACTACCACTAAAAAAAGGGTCCATCAATGTCCCTATCTCCCATACACTGCCGGTTCAACTATCAGATAGAAGTGCCAACCTCAGGAGTGCTTAAAAGTGACATATGGATGTCTGAGGTTGTTACAATGGCTTGAAGGTACTACTGGCCATTTAGCAGATTGAAAAGTCCTATGCAGCAAATGTTTGACCCCCCTGAAATGTCAATGTAGCATCGCCGAGCAGTTTACAGTACTTCTCATGAGTGGGGAAGCTGAGGCCGAAAGGGGTAGGACGTAACCAACATCACTTAATCAGCCAGAGACAAAACTACAGCTAGAATGTAGGCTTCCGTCTTCTGCCAGCCAGGCTCCTGGACCACTCAGGTGATGGCCCAATCCAGAAACTCTCATCAGAGTGTCAGCCTCTGAAAGGGAGAGAGCATATTGTAATGAGGGCTTTCAGCAGGCCAGGGCCACGCTGCGGGCAGAGTCCTGCCATGCTGCCAGGGTTAGAGTCCGGGCTTCCCAGACCACAGAGCCCTGGAAGAGAAGACCCTGGTGCCCCTGGAAGCCCACACTGCACACCACTGGCATCGGCCTTTGGTGGGGGCACCTGTGTTGCTGTGGTAACAGGCACCCACCTTGCCGCCTCCATCCCCACAGTTCTGGCCTGACTACCTGCCCTCAGACTCTCCGGGCCTGTCTTCCTCTGGCTCCCAGGGGGGACGCTTCCAGTCTCCCTTTCTTCTGTCTGAGGCTGTGCCTGAGGGCTCAGTGTCCTCATTAGCCAGCTCTCCTGAAGTGCTGGGAACATCTGTCTTCCAGCCTCCTGGTACTCATTGTATATAACCAGAGCCTTATTCCCAGGCATGACTGGGTCCCCAGAGGGGAAGCCCCTCTCCCACCACTACATCCCACATCTCAGACCCTGCTTTCCCAGGTTTTGCCAGATTTGAGTTAGTTTGATTCAGCCCACGTGTACTCAATGGCTCACTCCCGAGGCAGGATCTGTTGGCTCCAACGTGGCTTCTGTCTACTTGTCTGTCCCCAGGGAGCTTAAGTTCAGAAGCAAAGAAAAGAAGGATCAATTCTAAAGAGATGAAGCCCATAGTGATGATGTCAGATGCTCTAGAAGATTTTTCTTTTTCAAACTGTGTTCTATAGCAGATTGTGAAGTAAATTTAGGGGGTCGTGACTAGCATTTGGGTATAAAATACATATAATTCATTAGAAAAGAATAGAAAGAAACTATTATAGCTGCGGTAAGATAAAATTTGCTTTGTGAAACTGGATTCAGTAATGTGACGGATATGTGTGTGTGTGCTGGACTATGATATGAGATGGATGTGCTGCTGTAGTTCAAGGGCAGTAATTGAGTGTGAAAACATATGTTTCAAGCAATGGGAAGACATAAAGGAGGTGTTTAGAGGGAAAAGGAAGAGATTAGTACCCTGAGTACTGGGGAAGCCTCCAGGAGGAGGTGGCATTAGAGCTGGGGGTTGAAAGAGAGGTGGGAGTTTGTCAGTGAGTATTGGGTGAGAGTCTCGAGGGGTGGTTTGTGCCAGGCCTGCTGGTGTAAATATCACCAGCCACGTGGAGAGGTAGTGAAAGGCCAGGCAAGTTCTGCTGGGGCCTGAGTATCAAGAGCCTTGATTAGCACACCTGGAAAGTTGGACTTTATTCTCCAGAGCAGTAAAAAGTTGTTGATGGCCTTTATTGGGCTTCCCAGGTAGCTCAGTGGTAAAGAATCTGCTTGCCAATTCAGGAGATGTAGGAGATATGGATTCGACCCCTGGGTTGGGAAGATCCCCTGGAGAAGGAAATGGCAACTCACTCCAGTATTCTTGCCTGGAGAATCCCCATGGTCTGAGGAGCCTGGTGGTCTACAGTCCATGGGGTCTCAAAGAGTTGACATGTCTGAGCATGCACGCAGCAGCAGCAGCAAGCAGATGGCTTTTATTTAGATGCCAACATGAAATGGGGGTAAAGGACAGAGGGTCGAGGGGGACAAGTGATGAGGCAGGGAGGCAAGAGAGGAGGCTGCTGTACCAGTCCAGGCAGGATGACCGGAGGGGAGGTGGGTGGGGGTGACAGGAGAGGGGTGGACTCCGGGGGTGGGGGCGGAAATAAAGGAGGAGACAGAATTCCGTAGAGCTTGGTACCCCAAGGGCATTGATGTAAAGCACCAGAAAGGTCTCAGATCTGCAGCCTGTCTAGCCTGACCCCTCCCGTCCTCAAGCCCACCACAAAATGGGTGGTGGTCAGTACCACCCAACATACTGCACTTGGGAGATGAGTGTTCTCAGCTCAGGGGTAGGAATTGATGCCTTGAACTGTGGTCCTGGAGAAGATTCCTGGGAGGTCCTTGGACAGCAAGGAAATTAAACCAGTCAATCTTAAGGGAAATCAACCCTGAATACTCGTTGGAAAGACTGATGCTGAAGCTGAAACTCCCGTATTTTGGTCATGTGATGTGAACAGCTGACTCATTGAAAAAGTCCCTGATGCTGGGAAAGATTGAGGGAAGAAGAAGAAGGCATCAGAGGGTGAGATGGCTGGATGGCATCACTGATGCAATGGACGTGAACTTGGGCAAACTCTGGGAGATGGGGAGGGACGGGGAGGCCTGGCATGCTGCAGTCCGTGGGGTCGCAGAGAATCACACCTGACTGGGCAACTGAACAACAGCAACGTCCTCAGGGAGCCCCACACTGATCTGAGACACCGGACTCATGCACCTGAATGACTCAGGTCCAGGTCATATGCAAAAGCTTAAGTATGGGGCTCAGGCTGTCAGGACTGAGGAGCATGGAGGTAGACTCAGGAGAAAGAGACTCTCTAGATGGAAGCAATCAAAAAGGCNTTGATTCATTGGAAAAGACTCTGATGCTGGGAGGGATTGGGGGCAGGAGGAGAAGGGGATGACAGAGGATGAGATGGCTGGATGGCATCACTGACTCGATGGATGTGAGTCTGAGTGAACTCCGGGAGGTGGTGATGGACAGGGAGGCCTGGTGTGCTGCGATTCATGGACACGGAATTCATGATTCACGGACATGACTGAGCGACTGAACTGAACTGATACAAACAATGTAAACTAGTGTCTAATGTGTGTTGACCAAGCCTCACTAGGCAGACTAGAAAGGTGGATCTCTCAATTTTAAACCATTCTAAGGCCATAATTAAAATTTCGGATGATGGGGTATTTGGGGCTCACAAGACCAAAAAGGTGCCTCTTGAGAAAGCTGTACTTGATTTTTAAAAAACTCACGGAAGTCACACATTGTTTCCACGTCAGCCTCTGAGAACTGAAAGAGCCACCGAGTCCTGTGCTGTTTAGAGTTCCTTTCCCATGACCTGTGTTGCATTCTCTCCTGCAGCCCAACTCCAGGCCGTCAGCGCAGAGCGGGCGACACTCGGTGTCGGTGGAGGTGCAGATGCAGCGGCAGCGGCAGGAGGAGCGCGAGAGCTTCCAGCAGGCCCAGCGCCAGTACAGCTCGCTGCCCCGGTACGCGCCACACACACCCCCGCCCCAGCCCCCACGCCCTGTCCCTGTCCCTTGGGAAATCCCTCCTTCCCAATGCACTGGTTTTTCCACCTCCAAGGAACCGCTCATAGACGGTGGGAACCATGGCTTACTTGGCCAGACCACTGCCTGGCAGGGGGACCAGGCAGGAAGGTGTTTCAGGAGATGCCAGCATCCCCATCTGACAGCTCCCTTCTGGAAAGTGAAGTGACCTGCTCCCCGCCAGGACGGGGCTTAGGGGCCAGACCTGGGATCTGGTGTTTGTTCTGCGACCTCCCGTTGGGCTGGAGACAGATTCCTCCACTAAGAAATGGAAACAACTTTTACTTTGCACGGCTCAGTGGTAACTAGCATAAATGGACCTTGTAAATCTAGAGTTCTCCAAAAGGACAGGTGTAACTAGTGTAAAAGCTCAAGGGGGTGTGGTCTTCTTGGCCAAATGTTTGGCTTCCTGTATTTTAGTTGTGTTTGAGATTATTTTTTAAGGGATGGGGGAGAGCTCTCATAAAGTATGGGAGAAGAAGTGAGAAGAGAAACGTCCAGGACTCGGGAAGGGGAGAGACGGGGGTGGGAGGGTCTGGAGGGAAGATGGGAGGAGACCTGGGGCTTCATCCTCGGGAAGAGGATAAGAGAGAAGCAAGTACACCCACTGGGTTTCTCCTGCTCACCTTCCAAAGCTGCTCAGTCCTCCAAACCGATCCTTTCATCCTGGCGTAACCCTCTCCACGTCCACTGGTAACCCTCTCCTGCACCTCACCCCGTGCCTCCCTCCCACCTCTCCTCTGAAGAGGACGCCGTAGACCTGAGGCTTGCTGCTGTGGGACCACGGCTGTCAGTCAGTGATTCCCTGAAGAACCAGAACTTGCCCTTTGGTCAACTGTAGCCCCCTTCTGGTTAGCTATTTCATGCTGTATGGATAGAAGAAAAGTAGAAACCTTGAAAAGAAAGAGTGCCATGAGTTTAGGCGTGCGGACTGGTCGACCTCTACACCGTCTTCACTCCTTTTAGAGAGTACAGGTGTGTGTGTGGGGGAGTGTAATTTGCGTGTAACTTTTACAGTAAGTCCCCTACATACAAATCTTCAAATTGTGAGCCTTCAAAGATGCAAACATGCGTTCCATCAACGATAGGCTTGAGTGAAACTGCAGCTTGCCCTCTGTCTCCTGTTGCTGATGACCCTTCAGCTCTACCATCTCCCACCTCCTCTCCCTCCTCCCATCAGTAACNCAAATTGTGAGCCTTCAAAGATGCAAACATGCGTTCCATCAACGATAGGCTTGAGTGAAACTGCAGCTTGCCCTCTGTCTCCTGTTGCTGATGACCCTTCAGCTCTACCATCTCCCACCTCCTCTCCCTCCTCCCATCAGTAACTTCTTGCCTGTTCACTCCATGCCAGTCCCTGTATACCAGCTGTTGTACTAAACTACTATACTTTTCAAGGTACTGTACTGTAAGATTTAAAATGATTTATTTATTTTGTGTGTTTGTTTTTTATATATTATTTATGTGAAAAGTATTATAAACCTATTCCAGTATAGCACTATAGAGCCAATTGTGTTAGTTGGGTACCTAGGCTAACTTTGTTGGACTTATGAACAAATTGGACTCATGAACACGCTCTCAGAACGGAACCCGTTTGTATGTAGGGGACTTACTGTAGTCTGCCCTCCATATCCGTGGTTCCATCCATGGCTTCTGTGTATCCTCAGATTCAACCAACCACAGACGTGTTGTCCTGAGGTATTCATTATTGGAAAATATCCACATATAAGTGGACTCATGCAGTCGAGCACACACAGTTCATGGGTCAACCGTAACTCCGCGATGTGCACCTCTGATTGAGGAAATCAGAGACTCGGGGTCTTGCATACAGCTTGGTTCCATGCAGGGCCACCTCACTCAGCTAGAGGCTGGAGGGAGGTTGAGGGGGGGCTGTGACCCACACGAACTGGAAGCAAATCCCAGTTTCTGACATGATATTTTTCAAAGACAGTTGACCTCTGGTCTTTGGATATGGACAATTGACAGAGTTTGCTCTAAACAAGTCACTGTGGCATTCGATACCAAAAAGATTTCACACACACACACACGAGTTCAGTTGCAAAGTGGAGCATAAAAGAAAACAAATGGTCAGGACTTGGGATCAGGCACGCTAGATGAGGTGGTTTGAATTAGAGGGTTGTATACTCGCCAGAGGGGTTTGTAAAGTCTTGCCGTGAATAGGGAGACCTATAGGCTGAATTCAGGTTCCACTCTGAAATGTCAGTGAGAAACACTAGCCAGGTGGTAACACGAGATCAGTGGGGAAAGGAGACCCGAGCAGCCCAACACTCAATCCTTAACTGGAGGCGGATTTTTTTTTTTTTTAATTCCTAAANCTGAATTCAGGTTCCACTCTGAAATGTCAGTGAGAAACACTAGCCAGGTGGTAACACGAGATCAGTGGGGAAAGGAGACCCGAGCAGCCCAACACTCAATCCTTAACTGGAGGCGGATTTTTTTTTTTTTTAATTCCTAAATTAGTTTTATTTTTTCTGTTTTACTCTCTTTTTTAAAAAAATCCTTTTTAAAATTTCTAGCTTTATTCCTTAGTATCCAAAGTGTTAAAGTGTTGGTTGCTCAGTCACGTCCGATTCTATGCGACCCCGTGTACTGTAGCCCGCCAGGCTCCTCTGTCTATGAAATTCTCCAGGTTAAGAATACTGGAGTGAATCGCCGTCTCCTTCTCCAGGGGAATCTTCCTAAACCAAGGATCGAACCCAGGTCTCCTGCATTGCAGGCAGTTTCTTTATAGTCTGAACTACCACAGAAGTTCTAGTATCCAAAAGGCAGCTCTAAATCTGAGCAGTAGAAGTAGGTTGGGTCATAGTCACTGATAAATAAGTGTATTCAAGACCCTTTGGGGATATTTTTCTTTCTTCCCTTCTCCCACTGTCTGTTTCCTCTCCAGCTTTCCTCCTGCCGCTGGTGGTCTCTTTCTCGTCCTCCTTGCTTCCTGGCTGTGTCTCCGTGCCCTGACTCAGTTTCCCCACCATGCCCATGCATTATGTGTCTCCACTGTTTGTCACCTTGTCAGCTCAGGTCTGCCTGTCTTCATCCGCCTGTGCCCTCCTCAATGTGATGCCTGGCAGCTTTCCTCAGGTGTGGGGGCTTTTCTGGGTGTCCTCTATGTGAGGGTGGTCTTCAGACATAATCACCAAGAGGCGATTATTGCCAAACCAGGGTGTGGGCTTTGGGATGGCCTCAGGCATCTCCAGAGAGCTCATTCCAGGACCCAATAAGCCTGTGAGTTGATCGTAAAGAGATTCACTGGAAGGAGTGATGCTTTGTTGCTCCTGTGGTTATTGGTGGCCTTTGAGCAATCCTGGGATGGTGGAAGGCTTGCTTCTGGTTCTCTGGGATGGGTTTATGAGTTGCTTCTCTGAGTGAAGATTCTCCAGTTTGTCTTTGGTGCCTTTCTTTGCTCCTTCATCTCTACCAACCCGTCTATCCCAAAAGACAAAATGCTAATCTTTTTGTTTATTTTCTTCCTTGGTCAGAAAGATGCTCCCCCAAAACTCAGAGCCTAATCACTGGAGGCAAAGTCACTGATTAGTCACCCATGAGCATTTTACAGATGTGATTTCTTTTATTACTCCCCATAATCCTGTGAGGTTAGAGATTCTGCCTGTTGCATTGATGAAGCCACCAGAGTCCCGAATAGGGAGCCTTCCCAGGCTCACAGCTGCACGTGCAGACCCAGGGCTGGATCCATGTCCTTGGGACATCCAGCTGGTCCCCCACTGTTCCCTGTGCCTGTGTGTTTCATCTTCTAGTAAGTGGAGGAAACTTACTGTCTGCTGCTTTCTCGTGTTTCTCTACAACCTGCTCGTTTCTTGTCCTGTTCTTTAATCAAGAGCTTGCTGATATACTAGCTTCCTTTCCAAGGTGGTGTGTGTATGTATGTACATGTGTCCACGTGTACACATCTGTGTGTATGAACTTTCTCCACTTGTCTTACTTCAAACCTCAGGGAGTTTTTCTTCCTTCTCTCTAAACTGTTTAATCTGAAGAAAATTTTAGCTACAAGAAATTCTTTTTCCCACCTTGTCATAAGTTCCATCCCAAACAAACTGTTAATGAATTTTCAATGTGTTCTAGTACAAAAAGACTCTGTCTTCCTGGAGTGATTCAACTTCCAGTCCATGACCACGTGGAGCAAAGCCTCAGGCCTCATGCAGCTGGGGACCAGGATGGGCAGGACTAGTGGATCCCAGTGGACCACGGTTGAAGAAGCTTATCTCCAGTTATCCTTAAGTTGATAGCTAACCCATGAAAGAATCCCATGTTGTTGCTGTAACATCAGTAACAAGTTTGTTGTTTTAATTAAAGTTTCATGATTAATATCAAATCCCTTGGTTTCATGCTGGCACTTTCCATCATTCACAGCTCTGAGCAGATTAATTTATGACTCTTTAAGTGGAGATAATCAGTGCTTTAGGCAAATAAACTATTCCGTCAAATCTAAGGATTCTTGCCTGAGTGGATTGTACCCAGGGCCTGATTCCCATTACAAGGATGAATATACTTTAGACTGTTTAATTCATCATTAAACAGTCATTGCCAGAGATGATTCTGAACAGTAGTTCATCTTCCTTATTGAGAATACCCTCGGCTACATTTTAGGTCATATGGAAAATGGGCAGATTTTATCCCAGCCATGTTGATGGCACGTCTGAATGTTCAGAAATGTAAATGGCTTCATTCCTATGGGAGATCCAAGGCTGCATAGACCTTACTTTTCCCCTACTGAGTCTTTTTGAACACTCCGTCATGTTGTGTGTGTTGATGTGAAAGGCTGAACAATACATACTGTCACTGAATCATTTTTTTATTGATAAATGAAGCAATATATTTTGTTTTATGACTCAATTCTCACTCCCTCTCTTCCATTTTCAAGGCGAAAAAATTAGGGCATGTCTTTCTTTCTGGCACAAAATTATTTTACTTTATCATAGCCAATCTTATTGTAAATTCATAAAAGCATCTAGAGACTTGATAGTAAATTAAAGATGTTTTGAAACAATAATGTTTCCTGAAAATGATGTGCAACTTTATTGCAGAAAGGATAAGAAGTTGAAATTTCTATAGGACTCTGATTTATTTCCCCATCTCAGGGTGACAGAATATGAGTAAGTTACCCTGACCTTGGATGAGGATACTGTGGGCAGAAAATGGTGCTTACTCCTCACACACCCAGTTTCTGCAGTCTTGATGAGCGTGTATTCCAGAGGTTGTCAGTTGCTGACATATATAACTCGAAAGCCACGGCTTTAAGGGACTGCCTGTTGCATTTTTAATTATAGAGGAGTCTAGACTTAAATCTTTCATAACTGAAGTCATATTGTAATCCATTCCATGTACTTCATATTAGCTAGCATCTCTGGCATGAGGGTGGCAGCTGTGTAAAATATTTGTTTGGCTTGTTTAGAATTGAATTGTAATGTTGTAAAGCGAGCAATTATTGCTGGTACGGAAGCTGCCAAATCTCTAATACCCCTATAGAGCATCCTGCCAATGAGTCTAAATTGCAGGATATATTGTTACCCTAAGCGGAACAGATCACACCCGCCCAGACGCAGGAGGAAGACCCTGTTTCTGAGTAGCTGTGGAGTCTGTTTGCTGTCTCTCCTGTGTAGCCATTTTTCATCCGGGCTTGTCTCAGAATTGAGCTTGCCAGAGTCAGTCACGTTTTCATCCTTCAGCTCCTATCACAATGTCTGAGAATCAGCTGAAGCCCAATACTTACCAGGAACATATGAATGAATTCCATTCTGAGCGTGCGTTTGAAAGTCCCATTTGTTCGTAAGTCCAACAAAGTTAGCCCAGGTACCTGACTAACACAATTGGCTATACAGTACTGTACTGGAATAGGTTTATAATACTTTACACACAAATAATACATAAACAACAAACATGGAAAATAAAGAAAACACTTTTGCTCTTAGAGTACAGTACCTTGAAAACTATATCAGTCCAGTACAACAGCTGGCATACNACTAACACAATTGGCTATACAGTACTGTACTGGAATAGGTTTATAATACTTTACACACAAATAATACATAAACAACAAACATGGAAAATAAAGAAAACACTTTTGCTCTTAGAGTACAGTACCTTGAAAACTATATCAGTCCAGTACAACAGCTGGCATACAGGGGCTGGCATGGAATGAACAGGCAAGAAGAGTTACTGACTGGAGCAGGGAGAGGAGGTGGGAGATGGTAGAGCTGAAGGGTCATCAGCAACAGGAGATGGAGGGCAGGCTGGAGTTTCACTCATGCCTGACACTGACGGCACAGGTTCTGGTTTATTACTCAATTCAATTCTATCTACCTTCTTGAAAAAACGATCCAGTGATGTCTGCATACATCCTGGGCTTGGAGTAAAGATACTGTACTACCATACTCTCTACAGTCCTGCACAGTAAAGTACACAAAAGCAGAGCCACTTACAGAGGATGTATGCACATGACAATGTACGCCAGACTTGGGAACTAACTTACGTGATTGGACACATGAATGTGCGCTTGCATGTCTGAAAGTTCGTGACTTAAGTTTCATATATAGAGGACTTACTGTGATGTTTGTTGAGATATAGAAATGCTATTCTGGCTCCCCGCCCCCGCCACCCCCTCACTCTTCCTCTTCGTCTTCCTCCCTCCCCTTTTCCCAACACTCACNGCACAGGTTCTGGTTTATTACTCAATTCAATTCTATCTACCTTCTTGAAAAAACGATCCAGTGATGTCTGGGTACATCCTGGGCTCGAAATGAAGATACTGTACTCCCGTACTCTATACATTACTGCACACTGTACACTTTTGTGTACTTTACTAAAGTACACAAAAGCACAGTCACTTGTAGAGGATGCTTACACATGACAATGTATCCCAGACATGGGAACTAACCTATGTGATTGACAGGCGAATGCATGTTTGCATCTTTGAAAGTTCGAGACTTGAAGGTTCATATGTAGGGAACTTACATCCTCTCAACCAGTCTTCACAGCAACTTTGTAAGGAATAGATAAGAACACTCATTTTACAGATGAGGAATCTGAGGCTCAGAGACGGTAAGCAATTTGCTTAAAGTCACACAGCTCACACATGGTACATTGAAATTCAAACATAACTANAACCAGTCTTCACAGCAACTTTGTAAGGAATAGATAAGAACACTCATTTTACAGATGAGGAATCTGAGGCTCAGAGACGGTAAGCAATTTGCTTAAAGTCACACAGCTCACACATGGTACATTGAAATTCAAACATAACTATACCAGAGTACAATGCCTATATACTTTCCTCTACTAATTCTAGATAGCAGAGGAGAAAAGGGGAACTCTACGTCAGAGGAACTAATTCTGCAAAAGGCATCTAAGAATATGTTTTATTGCACTCATTTCTGAAGGCTGGTTTGTTCACAGAAGGCTCCAAATGCAGGTAATGGGGTGCTACCGTCCTGCATGGAGAATAACTAGCCCAAAACATAGGCAAAATGTAGCCCCAAACTACCCAAAACATAGGCAACTTTAGGGATGGGAACTTGAAATGGCTTCTGATTGCCTATAACTACAGTATATAAAATAGTGAAGTTTATTAGTAGGGAGAAGAGACAGAGCTGAGACACAATGTTTGAGAGTTAAGAAGGCCTGGGAAGGCAGGATAACTCATTCCTTTGCGGATTTCAGTCAGCCATTAGTGGCTACAACACAGTAGGTTGTAGAAAGGCTTCAGATCTGTGTGTATGCACACTTTTGAAGAAGTTCAGTTGGTTTATTTGCAAAAGATGCTCCAATCTACAGATAGACCAATTTCCATTTGGAGCTGAAACAGTAATATAGAAATTGCTGTAATTTAGTCTACTCACGATGTAGGCAGAACCTACCCGTATCAAATTAGATGTTCATGTTCCTTCTCTACTTTATTTCTATATTTAGTTTATTCCCTGCCAAAGATGTGTAACCAAAAGATTATAAAGAAGGAGAGGAAGAAAGAGAGAAAGAAATCTTTCTTCTCTATATGTACGTTTTATCAGCACAGCCTCAGCCTGAGATCCCTTGGGGAAAGCCTTTCAAGACAGGCAAAATGATGTCCTTCCTGCCACAACATAATTTCCCAGCTGCCAGGGAAAAACTATATATTGTACCCTAAACAACAACTAGGAGAGGATAGATAATAATCACTCCCCAAGGGCACTCGCTTCAGCTTCCCTCAGAAAGGGCTGTAGAAACGATCCTGAAGTTACCACTGACTCTCTATTTTAAAAGAGACACAACAGACTCCTGTCCTTCTTTATTGCAAAGACTGTACTGCTTTTTTGCAGGCGAGTCTCCATTTTTATTTAACAAACTATAGCACAAGTGGCCTCAGGCATGGGAACAACCAGCGTGGAACAGATCTCATCTGGGCAAAGATTCATCTGAGTGGGAAGAACAGTCTGCAGAGGGGTTCAAATTTCTTTCTTGGTCCTCCTCCCAAGATGTTCTTATAAGTGTGAAAATCTTGTGATGGCCACAGCAATAAGTGTGAAAACCACATGTTTTGATGCAATACAAGTCTTTACAATTTTTATCCGGAAGCTTATAAGAAACACGTGCCACTTTCTCGGAAGCACCCGACTGAAAGCAAGTGTAGCTTGGAAAAGCTTCTCTCTTTCCCCAGTACCCAGAAATGCTGGGGGGCCCATTCCCTCAGGTAGCCGCTCTGTGAGAGCTCAAATTCCCCCTCTCTCTTTTTTCTCTGTAAGAACCACACAGACTCACAGACTGACATCCTCAGGGCTTCTGCAAGCTGGCGCACAGCGGCCCTGCCCTTTCACACCTCCCTTAATGGACGGACACCTTGGAGAAAGACTTATAAGTGAGCCTTAGGGAGTGCCCCAAGCCTTCCATCCTCCCTGCCAAAGGTTTCTGGTAAAAACTCAGAAGTGGTTAGCGCTATTTTTATCAAAAGCAAATAGAAAATAATTTCCTCAGGATACACATCCTCTCAGAAAAGAAAAAAAAAAAATTCTCGCTTTGACAGAAAAAGGAAATGGATAAAGAGTCAGTTGAGAGTCCTTTCTGTTTCTTCATGGTCAACGTCCCTCCCACAGCCAAGAGATTCTTACCCTCGAAAGGGGTCTCCTGAGTTGACTCAGTGCTGTCCTCACAGCTTTGATCCCAGCAGGTAAGAGCTACCTAGTTTCTAGACCCAGCCTTCCCGGGCACCTGCTCTGGTGTGTGCCAGCCCCCACTGTCAGGAGACGCTTCTCAGGGCGACCCCACTCCCCGCTCTTTAGTTTTTTAANTACATACATATATGTATAAAAGATTGTACATCAAAATGTTAACAGGCCCTTCTTACAGTTGCCCAGTGTAAATGATTCCCCCAAAGTATCTGAAATGTTTAGCCAAAATGATTGATGACAGAGTATTTAATGTTTGAAATGATTGGTTTTTTAGTTCTAGACTATGGGGTTTGGAACCCTTTTCTTCTTCTTTTTCCTGATATGTACCTTTTAAAGCATTTGCAGTGAGCACACTTTCCTGTTGTAAATGCTGAAGGATCCTTCAGTGGAGCCGCATCAGCTCCCTGTAGCCATCCCCGCCATGCCAGGTGCTGCCCTCCTCACAGCGTCTCATTCACCACTCACAGCCTGACCCATTCTGCTGTCAACTCTGCTTCCTGTGCCCACAGTGGTGGGATGACCCGCACGGGCCACCACAGCTGCGTGGGGACCCCCTGCATCCCTGGAGACATGGCTCAGGGCCATTCCCTCCTCACCTGCCCTCCCCTTGCCGTCAGTGCAGAGTCAGCTTCCTCCCTGCAGGGCTCCCCAGTGCCTGTACCCATCTGTCACTGCACTTGTTTCCTGGTTGTCTGTGGGCCGCCTGGGGGTGGGGACTGTGCCTATATCTTTGTATCGGCAGCCCTTAACATGGAGCCTGGGCAATGAGGCTGAACAGCTTGGGAGCCACTGGTTATTCAGAGGGGCTGGCTCCCTGGCTGCTCAGAAATGAGGCTGGAAGACTCCCTCAAGGCCCTTCGTGCTACTGTACCCTTTGTGAACAGTGCAGAAGACATGGGAGCTGTGGGTTCAATCCTTGAGTCGGGAAGATCCCCTGGAGAAGAAAGTGGCAACCTACTCCAGTATTCTTGCCTGGGAAATCCCATAAACAGAGGAGGCCTGTGGATTACAGTCCATGGATTCAGAAAAGAGTCAGACACGACTTAGTGATTAAACAAACAACAAAAATAGATATTAAAATTATTGAAACACACTGCATTTATGTCTTACTGATATTGGTCTCTTACTTGGGCTCATAACACACATTTGATAAATACCTGCTGTTTTTCAGTTGCCCAGTCATGTCCGACTCTTTGTGACCCCATGGACTGCAGCACACCAGGCCTTCCTGTCCCTCACCATCTCCCGAATTTTGCCCAAGTTCATGTCAATTGCATCAGTGATGCCATCCAGCCATCTCATCCTCTGATGCCCTCTTCTTCCTCTGCCCTCAATCTTTCCCAGCATCAGGAACTTTTCCAATGATTTGGCTGTTTGTATCAGATGACCAAAATGCTGGACTTCAGCATCAGTCCTTCCAACAAGTATTCAGGGATGATCTCCCTTAAGATTGACTGGCTTGATCTCCTTGCTATCCAAGGGACTTTCAGGGGCCTTCTCCAGTATCACAAGGACAAATACCTGTTAACCTCCTTAATAACCCTAGTAGCTCCCTGTGATCAAACCTCTCTTCCTTAAATTTGGCTACTTTGAGAGGCTGGGAGGGGGTTATTTAGGGGCCTGGGAAGCCATTATTATCACCCTCCAAGTCATATGATCGTGGCTAGCTGCCTACACCACATGTATGATTGATCCCAGTCAGGACCCTTTTGAGAAAAAACAAAGAAGTTAAAAGATCTGCTACTGGCATGGCTTGAGTGCAGTGTTTAAACATCCTGTGTGTAAAACCAGCTAATGAATCCCTGCTGTACTTGCTATTGCCAGTTACTCCTGGGCCAAGAGGGGCTTAAAGTCTTATTGTGTAATGTTCCCTCTGAAAGCTGTAATGGGCCAAGTTTTGTGAAACAGATTTTGCAGGCTGGTATAGTTAGGTCGTTTGGGACAATTCTCTTACATATGAAAGAAAGGTTATAGGCCTCCTTTCAGTTCAGTTCAGTTCAGTCGCTCAGTCGTGTTCGACTCTTTGCAACCCCATGAATCACAGCACGCCANAAAAAAAAAAAAAAAAAAAAAAAAGACATGTACTGATATGCCTATTTTTTTTTTTTTTTTTTACTGGCACATTGTATTTTTTGTGTCCATTTGTTTTTAGAAAATATGTGAGGGGTCCGTCCCCATACCTGCGTCTCTTTTGCATCTCTGTGTAATGAGAGTTCTGTTTGTTCATGGAGCGTGGCGATGTTGAAATGATATGACCGGTGCAAGTGTGGTGACCTCTGACGACAGCAGCTCTTCCTCACAGCCTCCCCTGTGCTGTGAGGAACAGCTTTCCTGTACATACGAGACTTCTAATAAAAGGCATATTTCTTCCTGTTCTCTGTGTCTCTCTAGTATTCCTGTGAAAACTCTCCTAGCTGGGTTTTTCAAAAGTCTATTAGCAGATGTGATTTTTTTCCCCCTATATTTAGAGAAAGTTGAAAATTTCCTCGTCTCTATCTGTGCAAACATGGAAATGGATGATTGTTTATTTGAACACCTGAGGAGAGAGGGGACTGGCAAGAGAGAAGGACCTAATTAATGAGTCCACTGGAAGACCTGGGCTGCCCAGAGTAGCTGGGAATTTCTGAATGGAAGGAGCTGATGATACACTAGAATAAACAAAAGAATAATTGGACAGAGAGCAATGTGTTAGTGAGAGTTCCACCATTGCCCTTTGCTCTATGGACCATTTAGACAGGCCAAATGTTCTGACTGAGTCCGCCATGTGTACCAGGAGCTCAGACAGCAGTCCAAATTCAAGCCCACTTGGTCCAGTGCTTATTTCCCAAATTACACAGTGAGACTTCACTCTTTCTTCCAGAAGGACACTAGTTAATATTTGTATAGTGCTTTGAAGGCACAAAGGGTACTAGATCCCCGGGTGGGTCCCTGTCCAAAAGGCAGGCTTTGCAAAGACCTGTTCAAAATACCCTCCCATGGAGGGCCAAGCATCAGCTGGTTCTCATAGCTACCCTCATCTTGACACCAAATCCAAATTCTCTCACCTCAGGATTAGTGATGAGAAGTGTATAGCAAGCCAAGGTGATAGATAACGTGTCTTTGGTTCTCATATGCCTACAAGATGTGGAAAAGGAGGAGAGAAAAAGATGGACAGATTTGTTAATTTTCTCACTGACCAGGAGGCCCGCTGCAAATGCCAAAACTCGCAGGTTATTTATCTCAACTGACAGTGAGAAGCAGAGCAGGAGAGGCAGCAGAGAATGTTACAGGAGCCCAAATCACAGAGGATTTGTAGATCAGAACTGACAACTGGAGCTGCACGGAGAAGAGGAGGAGGAATGGATGTGGGTCAGCACAGAAATGACATTATGCCTATGATGCCACCTTGTCTAAAAATGGACTGGCCTCTACTCCAGGGCATCCCACAAGCACTTGCTGGGACCAGTGGAAGAACATGTTCTCACGGAGAAGTCTTGAGTCTTGAATGGGGGTGAGTGTCAACCCCAAGGCACCCACAAAGCTGAGGATCAAGGTGCAGTCACTCAACAGTTCTTCAAAAAGGATGGTCTCACTGTTGCCACCTATCTTAGCCAATTGAGACTGTAGAAAGTCTAAATATGTGTAATTACCCACTATAAAGACAACATTATGTAATGTATGGATAGTCTGTATAACCTAGTCATCATACCCACCTCCTCTTCCTGGGGTCAGGTAGACCAACAACAGCTCAGGGGTGCGTGCACCCCACCACTGTCAGGCTGCCTCACTAAAAGGAAAGAGCTATAAACCCAAGCTTCTCAGGTTTTCTGTCAAGGAAGTCAGATCTATCAATTCTTTTTTTATTTTTAATCTATGAATTCTGTGTCAGTAAGCCAAATGAATTTTGTTTGTTGAGTGAGAGCCTTTGGTTCTACTGCAAACCCTTTCTGAAAATGAGCAGAAAATAAGCAAAGCTTGCTGACCACCACTTGTCTGAACCATGAGTCACCAGCATGTCTGAGCAAGAGGCCAGAGGGAAGAAGAGGCCAGGCCCCAGAGGCTATCTCCATGTGACTTATCCCAAAGGGCTCACATCTCCTGGGCTGCTTCCCTCCTCCTAGAGCTTTCATTAGGAAGTATTCACGTATACACATGAGAGGTACAAGCAGCAAGTGTGAAATGCGTACGGATTCTATATTTCAGTTCAGTTCAGTTCAGTTCAGTCGCTCAGTCGTGTCTGACTCTTTGCGACCCCATGAATCGCAGCACGCCAGGCCTCCCTGTCCATCACCAACTCCCAGAGTTCACTCAGACTCACGTCCATCAAGTCAGTGATGCCATCCAGCCATCTCATCCTCGGTTGTCCCCTTTTCCTCCTGCCCCCAATCCCTCCCAGCATCAAAGTCTTTTCCAATGAGTCAACTCTTCTCATGAGGTGGCTAAAGTACTGGATTTAGCTGCTTATTTTTATGTGTTGCTTATTTCATCCTTAAAACCCAAATCTTAGTCAACTATACTTTAATATAAAATAAAAAGTTAAAAGAAAAGGAATATAACTACCATACAATCCAGAAATCCCATTTTAGCTATTTAGGTTNCATGAGGTGGCTAAAGTACTGGATTTAGCTGCTTATTTTTATGTGTTGCTTATTTCATCCTTAAAACCCAAATCTTAGTCAACTATACTTTAATATAAAATAAAAAGTTAAAAGAAAAGGAATATAACTACCATACAATCCAGAAATCCCATTTTAGCTATTTAGGTTAGGTCAGGTTAGGTCAGGTTAGGTTAGGTTAGGTTTAGTCGCTCAGTCACGTCCAACTCTTGTGACCCCATGGCCTATAGGCTCCTCTGTCCATGGGATTGTCCAAGACAAAATACTGGAGTGGTTTGCCATTTTCATCTCCAGGGGATCTTCCCAGCCCAGGGATTGAACCTGGGTCTCCTGCATTGCAGGCCGTGTGTGTGTGCTAAGTCACTTCAGTCGTGTCCAACTCTTTGCAACCCCATGAACTGTAGCCCACCAGGCTCCTCTGTCCATAGGATTCTCCAGGCAAGAATACNCCTCCCCGCCATGGCATCCCCTTCACCCATCCCGCCATGGCATCCCCTTCACCCATCCCCACCATGGCATCCCCTTCAGCCATCCCGCCATGGCATCCCCGTCACCCATCCCAGACATGCTCACCTCCACTCCGGCGACCCTGGGGCCGATGGACAAAAGGGGCTTGGGGAGGCACCAGAGCCCTGACCGCTAGCAGGCATGCAGAATGCAAAAGGGCTGCTGGCCCTGGAAGACTGCCTTGCCTTCATCCCAGGCTAAGTCTCTCCCTGACCTCGGGTCAGAGGGAGGGGCACAGGCCCAGCTGAGCCCTGTCCCCCGCCCCAGCTGAGCTCTGAGCCCAGTGCAGCCTGTCCCGCTGACAGCTGTCCTGGGTCTCGCACAGGAGCATTCGCTGTCTGCGGAACGTGATTCACTGGAATCTCATCACCACCTTCATCCTGCGGAATGTCATGTGGTTCCTGCTGCAGCTCATCGACCACGAAGTGCACGAGCGCAATGAGGTCGTGGGTGGAGGTTTGGGGATGGGCTGGGGGTGCTGGGGGCTCCCACCTCTCTCACCCCATCTTCACATGCGGACCTGAACCTGAGCTCACCTCTACCACATCATTGTCCCTCCAGAGCCGGGGGTGGGGGAATGGGGCTCCAGATGGGGTCTTGACAGCAGCTCAGACCAGACACCAGACTTTGGTTTATCCTGTTCCACTCCCCGTCTTGTGCATTCAGCACCTCCCGAAGGTCCCTTAGAGGAAAAGGGGCTGAAATTAACCTCTATTGAGCTTTAGCTCACTTGATTCCAATCAGAGAGTTGTAGGAATTTTCCTACATGGAATTTTCCAGACATGGAAACCGAGGTTCAGAGAGGTTAGATGACATTGTTATGATGCCTCTGCAACTGGGCCATCAGGACATTGAGCAGAACAGCACGTTAGCTGCCCACCCTGGATTTGTGTCAACCGCTGTTACACGGCGTCCAGGTTGTGAAACCAGAGCCATGCACAGAGCTCTTTTGTCCACTATTAGAGACTGCTCGATTCGTTGTCTTTGGATGGCTAGTCCTGAGCACACACCCAGCCTGGTTTGCCTTTTGACTGACTTGGCCCCTTGTCGAGCCTTGCCTCGGCATCAATGGAATTCAATCAGTTTGGGGTGTCGTACAGCCCACTGCTGGCTTGTATTGACAAGGCACTGTTAACCTGGGGGGGCGGGGGGCGGGGTGCGGGAAGCAGGNATGGCTAGTCCTGAGCACACACCCAGCCTGGTTTGCCTTTTGACTGACTTGGCCCCTTGTCGAGCCTTGCCTCGGCATCAATGGAATTCAATCAGTTTGGGGTGTCGTACAGCCCACTGCTGGCTTGTATTGACAAGGCACTGTTAACCTGGGGGGGCGGGGGGCGGGGTGCGGGAAGCAGGATTTGGAGGAGAGGATCTTTGGAGTCCCTCCTCAGCAGGACTTTCTCAGAACAGGGAAGACAGATGGCCACATGGAGCCTAAGATCGGGGCTGGGATCATGGGGGGAAGCCACAGAGGCTGAGATCAGCTCAGCTGATGCTCTGACAGCCTCGGCTATTAGAGCCTGGCAGAGAGGGCCCGAGCCGTCACAGTCCACTTCCCGTGACAGGGCTCCTCTGACTGCCACTGCCCACACTCAGCTCCGAGGGTGCCCTGGGGACAAATCCCCAGGAAGGATGGCCAGGTAGGGTCACTGAGAAGAGGTCTGGCCTGAAGCCAGACCTGGCCGTGGCACACGATGGCTCTGGGCAGGCTTGTCCTCTGAGGGAGCGGTAGTAACCCTGTTCAGAGGGACAAGGACAAATTCCCCTCGACTGAGGAGGCACGTGGCAACGGCATTCATTTCGTGGTGCCTGCCTTTGCCACCTCCGTCTCCTGGAACCAGCCTGTAAGATGGCATTGTCTTTTTCTCTACAATGCAGTGAGGTTCAGAGAGGTATGGCCACTTGCCAGAGGCCCCAGCATTAGCGAGTCTCCCTCCAGAGACAGCTGCTGCTGCTGCTGCTGCTAAGTCGCTTCAGTCGTGTCCCCATAGACGGCAGCCTACGAGGCTCCCCCTACGAGCCCCTCCCTCCTGGGATTCTCCAGGCAAGAACACTGGAGTGGATTGCCATTTCCTTCTCCAATCCAGAAACAGCTGCTATTATGCTAAGCCCAGAATTTCCTAAACCCAGGAATCTGGGAGGATCACCTCCAGAGCTGTGGCTCACCTTCACAGACCCTGTACTATTTCAACAGCAGTTTTCAATAGCAGTCTTCTTTTAATTGACTCACTAATTTTTTTCTGCATGAAATTTCATAGTCCATCCCTAAATGGAAACCAGGCTGATTTGCTGTGAACTGAAGGTGATCCTCAAAAAATAGGCTTCCCAGGTGGCTCAGTGGTAAGGAATCCACCTGCTGAGGCAGGAGACATGGGTTCAGTCAATCCCTGGGTCAGCAAGATTCCCCCAGAGGAGGAAATGACAACCTGCTCCAGTATTCTTGCTGGCAAAATCCCATGCAGAAAGGAGCCTGGCAGGCTACAGTCTGTGGGGTCGCAGAGAGTCGTACATTACTGGGCTACTGAGCCCAACACACGTGCTGGAGAAAACGACAGTGATACACAGCACTGCTGCTCAGTTCTAGCCTCTCCCTGCAGAAAGCTCAGAGCCAGCTTCCCACTTTCTTTTACGAAAAAGGAGATTAGAAATCACCAGGGAGAAGTCAGACACCCTGGTTCCAGCGGAGCATGGCCCCTTAATCTGAAAAACTGAAGGAGAAACGATGAAGGATGAAGTTTCCCTGAATGAGATTCGAGAGTGTTTAATTTCGTGTCCATGACCTATCGCGAATGACTGCCAACTGTCAGCACCCGAGCTGTGCACTGGGGGGGCTTGGCTCCAGGCATCTGCTGACTACTGCCTGCCCATGCAGGTCTGGTGCCGCTGCATCACCACCATCTTCAACTACTTCGTGGTGACAAACTTCTTCTGGATGTTCGTAGAGGGCTGCTACCTGCACACAGCCATTGTCATGACCTACTCCACCGAGCGCCTGCGCAAGTGGCTCTTCCTCTTCATTGGATGGTGTGAGGGTCCCGGGGGGCCTGCAGGGTCTAGTGGGGAGAGGATTCTGCTGACAGGGTCACCTCGTTTCATCTTGGGTCCAAGGACGGGACCACATTGCTGTCTACCATCCCCTGGACAGTCTGAGAAGGCAGGCGCTCTCCTCTGTGTAGACGAGGGAGAAGAAAATAATCCCTCCAAAAGGACAGTCCACAAATGGTCCTCCTCTTCTTGCTTGGAATGGCCAATCCAAAGACCTTTGTCTCCCTCCTCAAAAGAGAAGCTGGCCAGCTCCACTTCTGTATCAAAAAATCTTAGAAAATCACACTGCCCCCTCATCTCTCTGACCTGCTTGGAGGGGATAGCTGAGAGCTGGGGAGGGGTGGGGCAGGGGTCTAGGAACAGGTCCCCCAAGGTCCTAGATGGCCTGCAGTTGAATGATTGGAAACAATCTCCTAGCCTTGTGTGGTCCCCCGACTCTGCTCTACAAGAGAGTGTCCTGACCATCTCTCTGTCCACTGCAGCTGTATCTGTCCTTCTTTCAGGCGTCCCCTGCCCCATCGTCATTGCCTGGGCCATTGGCAAGCTCTACTACGAGAATGAACAGTAAGTAGGGCTGGCCAGCCGTGAGCAGGTAGGAACTGCACCCATGCCAGGACAGATTCACTTTTCCATTGTTTTAAAATTGAAAAACTTTCCCAGGCACCCAGAGGTACTCATGTGATAGGCGTCAAGTCAACTTTGTGGAACTGAGTTAGGAATCATGGTTCCTTTAGGTGTCCAATGCATGACCCCCTTGGCCTTTGGAAAGGCCTCCTCCTGGAGCTGGGTGTGGCAAGCCTGGCCTGGGCCATGTGGAGGAGGCCAAGGACTCCCAGGTTTCAGGCCAGAGCACATCCAAGATTGTGGCATTGAGCCACTCACAGATCCCCTGGGTCAGGCCAGTGGACACTTGTTTTACTCTGCATCCCAGTCTCTGCCTGGGGTGCAGTGTTCCACACCTGGGCCCTCTGCACCAGAGACTTTGAAATAGCCTCAGCACAGATGGCGGCAACAGATCAGCCAAGGAATGGTGGGGAAGTTGGGAGCCACCAGCTGAGAGAAGAGAGGACAAGGAACCTCAGTCTCTATGTTCAGATCTTCTAGCAGTCCCTGGTGGGCTGCCGTCTATGGGGTTGCACAGAGTTGGACACGACTGAAGCGACTTAGCAGCAGCAGTCTCCAAGGCTGGAGAGAACAGATGAGATTTAGGGGCGAGGACAGGAATGGGGCAGGTTCCAGGCTCCTAGCAATAAAAGCTGCCCGAGAGTGAGAGGGCTGCCTTGAGAGGCAGTGAGCTTCCTGTCGTGGGGGCATTTAAGCAAAGGAAAAATTCCCTGTGCTAGGAGGGCAGCAGTGAGCACGCACACCTGGGCAGTGTGCGCTGGGTGGCCTCCAGGCTTGTGGAAGACATAGAACTTCCTGAAGTCTGCAGGGCCCTTTCTGAGGCCCACTAAGAGTTGCTGATAGCCGAACTGAGTCCTGGGCTAACCCTGCCCAGACCCTGAAGCTTCTCCACTCCTGGCATCCCCAGAGAATAACCAACCAGCGCAGAAGCAGGCTTTCTCCCCTGAGTGAATGAGGCAAGGGATCCACTGGGAGAAGGCTCCCGCTTCCACACCTGCAGCTTTGTGTGGCTAAGTGCCTGGCACAGGAGCGGCATGTTCCAAGCAATGTGGGAACAGGTGGTACAGGCAGTTGGGCTTTGGGCCAGCGAGGAGGAACCCAGCTCTGCATTCATGAGTCTCTTGTGGGTCTAGCCCTGGGCCCAGCAGTCTGGGATGAAGTGGGGGGGAGTGAGGGGAAGGAGACCCAGACCCTCCCTCAGTCTACCTGAGGAGACCAGACCCTCCACGTAGGACAAACGGCAGCTCAGGAGTGAGCCAAGGAGGTCAGTGGGTCTGGAGCTGTCCATCCAGGCTTTAGAGGGAGGAGCAGCCTTGGAGATGGGGTCTCAGAAAGGATCCAGCCAGAGGACCCTGACTCCAAGGCTGCAGGGTCAGCAAGGCTCCAGGCTCTGGGTCAGCAGGCCACTTACGCAATCTTTGCAGGTGCTGGTTTGGCAAGGAGCCCGGAGACCTGGTGGACTACATCTACCAGGGCCCCATCATCCTCGTGCTCCTGGTAGGTCCTCAGTGGGAACTGGGACGGGGCTGGGCACCCGGAGGACTGCAGAGGACCCACCACAGAGATGCTGGGGAAGGACGTGGCCTGGAGCAGCCCCTCCCTTCCGCCTCCCCCTGACACTCTGTACACAGTACTACTCTGCTTGGCACTCCGTTCTCTCTTTTCAACACTCTGATGCAGCCCCCTTCCCCTCTCTGGCCCTTGGGTTCTTTCTCTGGACAGAGAGTGGGTCTGACTGGCAGATCTCTAGTGCCTCTGACATCCGACATCCCCTTGCCAGTGTCAAGACAGCCAGGTGGGGGGAGAGGGGGCAACTGGTGACAAGAGAAGGGTCTGCAGGATTCGATTCAGCCCAGACCTACCTCTCCCTCCACCCGCATAGACCTCCTCCAGGGCTCAGCCCACCGCCCCCAGCCTGCAGCAGTGGGACTAAACGAAGCAGAGCATAATGAGCAATTGTTCCTTACCCAGCTCCCCGCCCTTTGCCAAAAGTATTCACATCTAAGATATAATTGCCGCCATGTCTCTAAACCACAGCGAGCTTTAATTAAGGTAGAGTTTAAGTAGAGGCTGCATTCTGCAAAAAAAATGAACCCATTATATATCATACATTAAAAAAAAAAAAAGAGGCATACAAAATAGCCCCATAAGAAATTGGCATTTACGTAAGACTTAATTCAGGCTTGGTAATTTCAGGCTCCTGTATGTACCAGCTTCCTTAAAGGGCCACTCGCTCCCCGTGGGAAGCTTGAGAGGGAAGGCCATGCCCCTCTTGGACACAGCAGGTGCCTAATGGGGGTTTCTTTGGTCTACCTTAGAGACAATGACTGTTTATCTCTTTTTATCTCCTTACTCTCCACCCTTTTGTAACTTCCTCCAGGATTCATTTGACCCCTTCTTTGGAGTGTCCTTGATATATACGACTGAGAAGGTTTTTTACCCACTGCCTGAAACTCTACCATCAGGGCTCCATTCATTTCAGAAATGGAAGCCATTTGTTGTCAGCAGTCAGGTGGGGGGATCATTGTCCTTGGAGTCCCAGCTGCAATGAGTCACTGATTCCCACCCCCTCCACAGTGTGAATGGAAACCCCATGAGACCCATCCCTTCCCCCACTGCAGCTGAGAGCTCGTTCTGGAGGGAGAAGGCTTCTGATGAGCCTGAGAACCAGCCAAGGAAGGCTGACCTGGGTGGGGTGCGAGCCCCCTCTGCAAAGATGTGGACAGCAGTGAGGAAATGCTCAGAGAAGGGGGACAGGCTTGGAAGGCCCAGTGTGTGTGTGTGTGTGTGTGTGTGTGTATGTCACTCAGTCACGTCAGACTCTTTGCCACCCCATGGACTGTGGCCTGCCAGGCTCCTCTGCCCGTGGAATTCCCCAAGCAAGAACATTGGGATGGGTTGCTGCGCCTCTCTCCAGGGGAATCTTCCTGACCCAGGGAAAGAACCCGGGTCTCCTGCATTAGCAGGCAGATTCTTAACCGTCTGAGCCACCAGGGAAGCCAGGAAGGCCCGATGCGAGACCCGATTCCCGCCTTCTGTCCATGCCCCCTTTTTTGGTTCCACCCTCACCAAGCGGCCTGTGCTTGTCTTTCCCCGTGGACCCAGCCCACACTCTGCTATGTGCATGGACAGGGCTTCCAGGTTCTAAGTTCAACCCTTCCAGAAACTCTATCTTCATTCCTGGTCCTCACATCCTTGAAGCCTGGAGGTAGGGATAATGCTCCCGTTTCACAGATGAAGAACCTGAGAGATGAAATGTCTATACAGGGTTACCACTCATAGCTAGCTGAGCTGAGACCTAAGGGGCGGGTCACCCACCGCATCTCGTTGTCCTTCCCATCGGATGCGAGCTCGGTGCTCCTGCCGCTGCTGCTCTCCCCTGGCAGTTCACAACTGTCTGAGAGACCCGTGCTCGTTTCTGGGTCCTGGGAAGGGAGTTGGCTTGGTTGGGTTTGCAGGAGGCTGTTGTCATTGTAGTCGGCGTGGGAAAAGCACAAGCTCAGTGCTCTCCGTGAGTATTTATTTGAATGTGAGCAGACCTTCCCAGACAGGCTCGGGGGCAATCCCTGCTAGACCAGCAAGGAAGCAGAAACTCAGAAAGGTTAATTAAGCAATTTGCCCGAGGCCATGCAGATTCTAGTTGGAATAGCTGAAATTAGAGCCAGGTGTGTTAGTGTGGGAGGTGGTCCCCGGAAGTAGGATGAGAGTGAAAGCAGGAGAAAAGGAAGGAAACCAGCAGGGGTGAAGTGATGAGCAGGCTTCCCCGGGGCAACAAGCGGAAGTCTCAGAACTGACCCTCGGTTGGGAAGCCAGGTTACTTACCCACATGCTTCATGTCCCATCAGTGGAGGGTGCCCTGGGGACCTGGAATCCCCACATTTCCAGGCCCCTCTCTGTTTCTGGCTGGGCTAGCTGCCCTGGCACCAGAGAAAGCCCCAACCTGGAAACTGCCCCCTGCAGCGACAGGTGAATGGTGGATGGCCCCTGAGGTCTGTCTGGTGAAAGACTCGGCTCTTTGTTCCATGGATGGTGTCTTCCCCAGCAGCATCTCAGCTTCCCCTGTCCCAAATGTAGGTTCCAGGGCCCTCATCTGCCACTGGAAATCTGTGGGGTAGGTCCAGGATTTGTATTTGGAATAAGCACCTTTGATGTGCATACTCTAGTTGAAGAACTGTGGTGTGTCCGGCGGCCTTGTGGTCGGGGATGTGAGTCGTCTGGGCTTTCTCCATGGCCCAGACAGGGCCCTGCGTGTAGTTGGATTCAGGACCTGGGCCTCTGAGACGCTATAGTTCCAGGCAAGACTAGCAGGCTGGCTATGTTGCTTGAGCCAGTGAATGTGCATGACAAGAAGCTGAGGCTGGGAGAGGTGTGAAGAGGGAGCATGGGTGTGATGGCACCATCCCAATACCCAGAGCTGAAGGGATGCGGGGGACACCCCCAAGGGCTGGGGCTTCCTCTCCAGCCTTGGGTTTAAAGGACAGGAGGAATCATGTCTGAAGCCAAGAAGAAAGAGACGTCAGGCCTCCTCCCTCCCTGCCTGACTCTAAGGTTTGGGAAGAGGAGGGGAGGGCGGTGTCAGCGCCTCCCTGGGGAAGGGAGGAAGGTGCCTGCGGTTGAATGAGGTGGAGAGGATGTTGTAAATGGGGAGGCTGGGAGCCAAGCTCAAAAGGAAAGAGTGACTTTGGGGCTGCACAGACCAGGCTGAGATGGGGTGGGAACAGTGTCACCACCACCTGCCTGGCATGTGGAGAGGGGATAAGACCTTGTCTCCCAGACCCTCCACACCAGCCCCTGTCCTGCTCTTGCCTCACAGAAGGGGCCCTGTAACTCAAAGTTGCTCAGCAATTGCTTATTGGGTAGATGGGTGGGTGGGTAGGTGGTTAGTGAATCTGTGTATGTTAAGTGAGTGAGAGGGTAGATAAATTGATGAATAGAATGTTGAATAGATATTTAGATGGATGGATGGGTTGTTGGATGGATGGGTAGAGGAATGTCACACTTTAAATAAGTGGGTAGGTGGGTAGAGAAGTTAGTAAATGGATGGTCAAGTAATATTTGGAGGGATGGATTAAAGGAATGATAGATAAAAGCGAGTGGATAATTGAATTGAATTGAATTGGTTAAAGGGTTTATGGATGAATATCGAGTAAGGTTTAAAATGCAGGGAAATATGGAAGAAATGAGAATATATTTTGATTCCAGTAAGCTCTATTCTCAGAGAAGTTAGGAAGAATCAGAAAAGGTCAAGTGTTTTGTATCACTTGTATGAGAAAATTAGGATCTACCTATGTGTCAAAGTGACCTCATGATCCAGGAGAATATACCAGAAACCCAGGAGCTAGAGCTTAGATGAGCCTCAAGAGGAAGCAAGGTGCATTAGGCCATGGCAGCCCTGGCTGAAAGCTTCCACCACCCCTCCCCCTGGGTTCACCAGGCTGTGCCACTGCCGTTCAAGAGCAGCAGGCTGTGACTGAGAAGGGGCCCCCACCCTCACCCCAGGCCCCTGGAGCATCCTCAGGCTTAGGGGTGATCCAGAGGCCACAGGGATGTCTGTGTCCCCAAACTCCCTGTCTGGGGTCCAGAACTTAGGAGACTTCAGAAATGACAGAGTCTCAGGCCTGGGACAGGAGGTGTGTGTGTGTGTGTGTGTGTGTGTGTGTGTGTGTGTGTGCGCGCGCACACACACGCGCGCACATCTTCAGACGTGTGTACACACATGACCCAGCAGACACCCCCTGGCTAATATGTATCTCCCTCTTTCCTGGGAGAGATTCCTGGGGTGTCAGGCCTACAGTGCTCACTTCCTTGTCTACTTGTACTTGGAGATGGATGAAGAGAGACACAGGCATGTCCATGTCCCCAGATACACACTCACATGTGAGCACACTCCCAGGCAAACATCCCAGCACAGAGCACAGACCCACACGGAACATTGAGAGGGCTGCACACAGACAAGCCGACACTTGCATGCCCACAGAGACCACACACAGCCTGAAGCTGCCCCGAGAGGCCACATGGGCAGGTCCTGGGGAGAGGCTGGGTGTGGCAGCTCCAGTGCTAAGGGAAGGCTCAGAATGAAGATAAATGAGGCCCTTCTAGGAGCCTCGGAGTCAGCCCAGGAGCCTGTTCATCCCCATGGCCTCAGAGGTGTCTGTGAATATTTTAGCATTTTCCTCTAAAAAATGAATGGTGAGAGATTAATCACTCCTCCCAGCCACTGAGTTATCAATTGCTCCATCTAGCCAGATCTGCTCCACCAGGGCAGGGCCATCCTCTGTCCAAAGGACCTCCAGGAGCCCCTCAGTTGACAGGTGGGGGCCCTGCAGCAGGGGAGTGTGGGTGGAGGGCCAAGCAGGGCCCTGGGTTCCTTTGGCATCCCTGGGGAGGGCACAGATTTGGGGACTCTGAGGAGTTGTGCCTCCAAGTCTGGGTTTCCTCCCTCGGGCTGGGGGTGGAGAAGCAGGCTTTGGAACCCTCAGGAGATAGGGGGCTGAGCATATGGGTACCTGGCTGCCCTTAGAAGGGAGGAGCAGAGGCCTTGGGGCCCCACACAGGTGCCAGGGTAACAGGTGGCATGGGAGTGTGCCTGGGACATGGATTTTCAGGGCTGCAGGGGAGAAGGCTTCAGTTTGTCCCCACCTCATGGCTCTTGCTTTTTCCCTCCCTGCCCTTCTCCCTCCAGATCAACTTTATCTTTCTGTTCAACATTGTCAGGATCTTAATGACAAAGTTACGAGCATCCACCACATCAGAGACAATCCAGTACAGGTAAGTGATGGGTGCCTTGACCCTCAGCAGGGAGGGAATGAGGCCATCTGGGCCATCCCCCTGCCTCTGGGCAGGACCCTCTGAGTTTCACCTGGGGGCCTCACTCAGGCTCCCAGAAGAAACACCAGCCAGTGAGGACCCACCTGCAGTGTGGGCTCAGATGGGTCTTGTTACCTTTTCCCCCTCCACCCCCCAGGAAGGCGGTGAAGGCCACCCTGGTTCTCCTGCCCCTTCTGGGCATCACCTACATGCTCTTCTTCGTCAACCCTGGGGAGGACGAGCTGTCACAGATCGTGTTCATCTATTTCAACTCCTTCCTGCAGTCGTTCCAGGTGGGTCACATGGTGGGATGGGGCTGCAGTGAGCTTCCCTGACCTGGCCTGCTCAGGCACCCCTGCCCTCATAGAGCCCTTCAATGGGGCTGGCACCCGCGGGGTTCACTTCATACACACTGAAGTACAAGTGTGTGCACACTCAGGGTCAGGTGGGCCCGCCCCCCGACTGGATCAGGGTCACCCTTGCCTGCACCTACTGCAGGCCCCACCCCTGCTCCAAGGCTATGGCTCACAGTGAACCCCAGTAAACCTGCTCCATGACGGGGGTGCCCACNCAGGGTCAGGTGGGCCCGCCCCCCGACTGGATCAGGGTCACCCTTGCCTGCACCTACTGCAGGCCCCACCCCTGCTCCAAGGCTATGGCTCACAGTGAACCCCAGTAAACCTGCTCCATGACGGGGGTGCCCACCCGGCTCTGAGCCTCTGGGGGCCCGAGTCAGAGTGTTCCCCCAGCCACCCCATCCCTGCCTCACCCCCACCCCCCAGGCAGAGCGGCTCCCCCAGCAGGCCACTGACCTCTCCCTCTTCCTTCCCAGGGCTTCTTTGTGTCTGTCTTCTACTGCTTCTTCAATGGCGAGGTATGACACCCGCCCCAGGGAGGCCTGGGCTCTGAGGTCCTCAGACCCCACTCCAGGGCAGTTTGAGGGGAGTCCCTGACTCTGGAAAAAGGAGGGCCAGAGAAACCACTCAACTCTGGGGAGACAGGAATCCTGTCTCAGGGACTCCAGGCAGTTTAGAAGGTCAGCTCTGCAGGCAGAAACAATACACCAGCTCTCCACAATGCACCCGGAAAGCTGGGTGGGGAAGCTGCCCAGGCCGCAGGGGCTCATGGGAGAGCGAAGCCAGAACATGGCTGACAGGAGAGCGCATCCTGAGATGCGCTCAGGATGTGAGCTGTGCATCCAGGCTTATGGTCCAGGGAGCAGGAAGACACCATCGCACCCTTCCATCTCCCTACTGCTTGAGGGACAACAGGCCTCCAGGTGGTTTCAGAGAGCCAGGCTCCAGTGAAACCTGGTGAGCTTTACAAAGCCCGGAATCCTAGCAGACTTGCAGGAGAGAGGCTCACTCAGGCCTGTGGTGGGTGAGGACCCATCGTGGGTGCTGGGGCAGAAAGCAGACACCCTCCCAGGGCTCGAGAGTTTCCACACACCCCAGAGGAATTCCAGTGACGTCCTGAGGCCCCTTCACCTGCACAGAGTGATAGTGGGGTCTGCATGCCGGGGTCTCTGTCAATTAAAGCAGACCCCAGGTAGGAGAGTCCACAGTGGAGACCAGGATGGGCTGCTAAAGGGCAGAGAGAGAAGGAGCCACTAAAGCGAGCAAACTGAATGCTTGCGGAGCATTTATTCTGTTCAGCCATGTGGCAGGCCAGCATGTGGGGGCCGTGATCCATTTTGCAGAAAATTCTTCCATTGCAATGCAGATGAGAATAGAGCGGCACCAGTGACAGGCAGGTCTTGAAAGGAGTAGTGCTCCATCTCAGCTGCATGCTGGGGTAAGCAGGGCATATCTTGCAGGGGCATAGAGAAGATCAGAGCTACAGAGGACGTGAGAAGGACCCTGCTTTTGGGACCAGCCCGTCCCTGGGTGTGAGGGTGGCAGTCAGGTGGGCCACCTCAGCCTCCCGTGACGGCCCAGCGAGAGGCAGGGGGCAGGGGAGAGGACTGGCTGGGACCTCAGGGTCGTCCTCCCCCTCCCCTGCAGGTACGCTCAGCTGTGAGGAAGAGGTGGCACCGCTGGCAGGACCATCACTCCCTCCGAGTCCCCGTGGCCCGGGCCATGTCCATCCCCACGTCGCCCACGAGGATCAGCTTCCACAGCATCAAGCAGACGGCTGCTGTATGACCTCTGAGTGCCCCCTTCTCGCCCATCTCTTGACCCCCATTTTCCTCCAGCACCTTTCTCTGGGTTCTTCCAGCCATGCAGGCCCTGGTGGGGGCAGAGAGAAGGGAAGCACAAGGGGGGTCTCAGGAACCAGGGCCGGCGGGGCCCCAAGACTCAGTGCGAGAGGGAGCCGAGCTGAGAAGTCACAGAAACCCCCAGAGACGAGCAGGTCACAGATCTTCAGGCATTGCCCACACAAGCCTCTGGCTGGATCCTTACTGTCACCCAGTTATAAGACGAAGAACTGAGGCCCAGAGCCAGGAAGGGCTTTCATGACACACCAGGGGCTCCTCTGCCCCCCACTCACGGCTAAGGGTCTTCCCACCAGGAGGAGGGTGATGGCTGGCCCCTCCAATCCTTCTGTCTCTGTGTTCAGTGGCGCCCCCTGCAGTTGGAGGGCGGCACAGCAGCTGAAGAGCTGATCCACTGGCTTCATCCCAGAACTCAACCTAGAGAAGCCTCACCGACCCCCCACCCCTGACCCCATCCTCCTGCCCCTCGGGCTCTTACAAGGATATGCTGCCTCCTGTACTGAGGGGCCTCTTCTCATCCTGGTCCATAGATTCAGAGCCTGGGGGAGGGGCAGGTGAGGGGGAAGACGCTGCCAGGACGGCACGTACTCTTAGACCAACCAGATCCGTAGTGCAGAACAAAACGGGGAGGAGGAGAAGCCTGCGGGGTGGGTTGGGAGAAGGAGTAGGGTAGAAAGAGCGGAAACCAAAGTTCTACTCTGGTGACTGGAACTAATCCCTCAGTCCCCAGCTGAGGCTGGGATTCAGTCTCCCCTTCAGAAACATCTGTGCTATCTGAGAAATAAACCACGCCTTTGTGGAAACGCAGCCTCCCCTCAGGGGAAGGGGTGCTGTGGGCCAAGGATGGTGGGCCGGGTCCACCCTCATTCTCCCTGGCCTGGGGCCGGTACCCCTCTCCACCAATGCCTGCAGGTCTGTTCACCAGGCCAGTGTCTGCCCTTCCTGCTAATGCAAAGGCAGTTTGATTCAGCATGAAGGAGAGGCGCACCCCAGCAGGCTGCGGGCTGTTCCTGTTTCCTGTTCTAGAGTCTCGAGGGAGGTGTAGAGCTGGCCCCTGCAGTCTCCATGGGTAATAACCGGGGCTGGCTCCATCTTGGCCTCCATCTGCCCTTCCCTCCAGGAGAGGGTGGGAGTGAAAGGGCCGGGAGAGCCATCAGGCCGGGGTTTGAAAGAGCTTTTGCTCTTGGTATACCGCGCCGCATCCCGCCCCCCCCCACCTTTTAAAAAAATTATGTATCTCATCTTGCACATTTTTAAGTTGGCATCTAATATTTTTCACATAAATTTTAAAACTTGTGAAGGATGTGATTTCTGGCATTTGGTATTTACATTTTAAAAATAAAAATGTCACAGTGCTTTACAATACATCATATAAAATCCAAACAGTGGTGATTTAACTCTCATCTATTAAAAAAAAAAAATGCAACCTGCTCTTCCTTAACGTCTGGAAATTTTAGGATGTTCCTTTTCTCTTGGAACTTGTACTTCCATTCCATTCCCCCTACAGAATTTCTTAGTAATGCAGCATTTTTTATGGTTAAAAGTTTATTTCTTACCTTATCATACTTCTTTGCCACAATATTTAGAAATTAGAATTGAAATAACTTCCTATGACAAAACATTCTAAAGGGTTTTTTTTTTTTTTTTTNTACAGAATTTCTTAGTAATGCAGCATTTTTTATGGTTAAAAGTTTATTTCTTACCTTATCATACTTCTTTGCCACAATATTTAGAAATTAGAATTGAAATAACTTCCTATGACAAAACATTCTAAAGGGTTGTTGTTTTTTTTGTTTTCTGGATTGAGTTATTACAACTGATTTTTTGACATAAAATATAATGTACAAGTGATTAAAACAATATAGATGTCTAAAATTTTTTATAAGTAATTGCTGAACCTAGAAAGGAAAATATTGAAAATGCATCTTAGTGAATTATTTGTGAATCTGTGGATGCATCAGGACCCAGCCTCTTTATTTTCTTCCATTTTTATAGCTCTACATGCTGAGAAGCCTTTCACACAAATAAGTATAATAGATGTCACCCAATTCTCTGAACTCTTTTTGACATGTGTGCCAAAAATTGCACAGTGATTTATCATCAAAGGTGATCTGTCAACTGGCCACATGATTAAGTCCTCTGTAAATGAGGCTGCAAAATTTCATTTTTCGAACAACCTCAGACTTATCAAGGACTTTGCTGTGTGGAGAATATGCTTTTTGGGTGGTCCCAGAGCACCAGAGCACCTGAGCACCTGGACTTCCTCCGGCGCTGGGGCTGGGAGCGGTGGAGTTAAGCCCTGGGAGGTGCTCGAATGAGATGCAGGAAGGGGATGCTCTGCCTCACACCTGTGCAGCAGAGAGAGGTGGGGGGCCCTGACTCCCAGGTGCAGAGCCCTTGCAGGTCTTGGAAACTCTCCCTGCGCCCTCAGAGGTGTCACAGTGCTTCCATTGGCATTATCGTGGGCCCTTGTAGAGCAAGGAGCAGCAAATGATTCAGGCCTAAGAGGCCACTTGGAGAGCCCTGCTGCTGGAGGAGCTGAGTGTTCGTCAGAGCAGCGTGGAGATCTTGAGCAGCTGCAGAGACTCAGTGCCATGTCCCAGCCACTCATTATCCCACCAGCCTGCTCCCTGGAGGGCCTGCCCTGGAGCACCCCTGAAGTCGCTAACACTCGTGTGGCAAAGTTAACCAGAGGGACCGTCTGACTCCGCTCCCTCTGCAGTTTGGAAAGGCTCCTCCTCGGTCCTTTGCTGACCCTGCAGCCCCTCATTCCTGGGGTTCCTGGTCATGGCTCCAGTGAGCTCTGGCTTGAAATGCCACCAGAGCCATTAGGCCCCGTCTCTGGGTCCTCCATTCATTAACCCCGTTCAGCCCCTGTTCGTCACAGCCAAGCCCACCCTTGTTAGCATGTACTTTAGTGTAGACAGCCCCTTGTCTGCTGGCCTTCCCGGAAAGGGGCCTCATTAGCAGACTGCCATTTGAGCAGGCAAGTTCCCAGATCCCATGCCCTTAGACTCTCCCGTTTAACCTTTTCGCCTCCCCTGATTTATAAAGCTAAGAAAGACTTGAGACCACAGTGGGAGTCCTCACACCAGGCTTCTGGCTCCCCTGCCTGTCAGAGACCACAGACAGAGCCCTGTCCCCAGCACGGCTGCTACCTCTTGGCTCATCATCACAGTGAGGTCACAAAGTGCCTGCTGGGGTATGAGCCAGTAATGACACATATGTCAGCCATCGTGGCAGGTGACGGTGGCAAGTGAAAGGCAGGTCTGACATTTCCCTCCTGGGAGGGTCTATTTAGAAGCCTCCAGACCCCTGGTTTCCAGTGGAGGACAGTAACTAGCAGGACAACAGAAAAGGGAGTTAAGGTGGAGATAAGATGCAGAAAGTGAGTGCCAGCAGGTGGTCTTCCACAGAGCTGGAACACACACAGAAGCTCACAGCCGTGGAGGCAGACACCACTGAAGCCACAAAGGGAGGCTGGATGGACAGAGAAACACCTAGGCATGTGCAGGGGAGGACCCAGACACTAGACACACACGTGTCCATCAGTCAGTCATTCCCCGTTTACTTCCCAGTCCCCACTTAGTGAGCGCCACTGTGGACCCAGTAGGGAAGTAACACAATAAATCAGACAAGGTTCCCATTTCAAGAAACTCAACATCTAGTTGAGAAGAAACAGCTCCCAAACAGCACAAAGAGTAAAATCAGGAAAAAGGACTGGTGCTCTGCATCACATTTGTTTGAGTACGTGGTAGGAGCCACAGGGCTGCTTGGATAAACAAGAGCCAGATGTACAGAAACTTCCAAGCGTTAACCACAGCACTATGAAAAGAGAGCCCAAGGAGGAGGAACCCTCTGAGGCTGTGTCCAAGTCCAGTTTGGGTATCTGCTTGTAGGACAGACCCATGAGCGGGGCGAGGAGGGAGGCGCTGATCTAACTCCAGAAGATAATCAGCATTCAGCCTCTGCAGTGAATAAAACAAAGTAAGTAATTGTGATTCTTAATTAGCTCTGCAGGGCACTGAGTAAGGCCCCCTCTGGTTCCTGGAGGCCTGACAGCGATTAACAGTCTGGATCATGGATCCCCATGGAGGCTCCTTTGCCCACGCAGGCAGAGAAATTCAAAGACCTGTCACTTCTCCCTGCCTCCTCCAGTTCCAGCCTCTTGTTCTCTGGGGAAGATTAGTGGCAGGCCCACAAGCAACCCTGCAGCTGCCTCCTCGCTTTCTTATTCTTCCAGCTCAGCCCAAGTACCTCATCCTTCCAGGGTTTCCAAAGGGTGCACCATGGGGTCTATGTCACTAGTTCCTGAGCAAATGGACTTCCCCAGCCCTGGGTCTCCAGACCCATCTCATTCCTCCACCTGACAGATTCTGGGCTCTCCTCGCACCATCAACATGCAGAGTTGAATGTTAAAGTCTGCATCTGAAGGAATGAGGAGAAAGTCCTTCCTTGGAAATGTGATGGATTCTTTTCCCTAGAAAAAACACAAATGTATAACACACAAACATATTGTGTATTCAATAGTGCATGTCTATACAAATGCTCACAGGAGCCATGGATCCAAGTTTAAAGGCCCCTGACCTCAGGATAAAATTACAGTGCTCTAATTTAGCTAGTGGGCTTCCCAGGTGGTTCAGTCGTAAATAATCCACCTGCCAATATAAGAGACTCAGGAGACGTAGGTTCAATCCCTGGATGGGGAAGATTCCCCTGGAACAGGAAATGGCAACCCATTCCAGGGTTCTTGCCTGGAGAATGCCATGGACAGAGAAGCCTAGTGGGCTACAGTCCATAGGGTCACAAAGTCGGACATGACTGAGCACGCACACACAGCAGCATGCACAATTTAGCTAAAAAAGAAGTCCCTGCATTGATGGTGTGGGTCAGAAGCATAAGGACATTTAAAGTCACACAGGTTTCTGAGCCTACTCCAGACCTCCCAAAATATGGAGAGTGGAAATTCACACTTTTGACAACCACCCTCACATAGGAGGGTGCTGGGAGCCACCAGCATACAAGGACATTCTTGGCTGCATCCCCCACTGTGCCGGCCTCTTCAGGCAGTGGGGAACTCCTCACTCACAGGTCCCTCCTTGGAGTCAGGTTGGGTCACGAGGGGTGTGAGGGCAGGGCCTTGTCTGTCCCAGCCGTGGATTGTCATTACACAGGGAAATGTCAGGGTTTCAAGAGAGATTTCATTTGAACTAAGGACTCCAAAAGGGTGAATCTGAAAACCACTGAATTTGCAAAATTTTAGCAATGGCACCCCACTCCAGTACTCTTGCCTGGAAAATCCCATGGACGGAGGAACCTGGTAGGCTGCAGTCCATGGGGTCGCAAAGAGTCGGACACGACTGAGCGAATTCACTTTCACTTTTCACTTTTCACTTTCATGCATTGGAGAAGGAAATGGCAAACCACTCCAGTGTTCTTTCCTGGGGAATCCCAGGGATGGGGGAGCCTGGTGCGCTGCCGTCTATGGGGTCACACAGAGTCGGACATGACTGAAGTGACTTAGCAGCAGCAGCAATGTTATAGTAGTAATGTAATTTAAGCCTAGACTTAAGTTACATATGTATCTCTGGGCTAGTCATTTCAAAGTAAGCCAATCTTTACACCAAAATACTGAATGTGGCAGCTTCCCTGGAGAAGATGCTTTCAGAAGTCATTCAAATATTTCTTGAGCACCTACTGAGTGCTAGGCAATTCTCTGGGCACAACAGAGGATATAGACTTAAATGAGGCCGACTCAAATTCTTGTCCTCATGGAACTGTTGACTTTAAAAAACGCACACTGTGACAGTTGTGAGTCAAGTTTTACTTAGTGCAAAATGGACTATAGCCCAGGAGACAGCTCTGAGAAACTGCTTCAAAGAGGAAGGTCAGTATATATATGTGATTTTGGTGAAGGGGGAGCACATGCAATCAGGCACATATTTTTTGTAGAAGTTTCTGCTAGTCATGTGAAGGTTACCGCTAATCACAAGGAACAGACGTCACATAAGTGATTTTAGTGGTTTTCTAGATATGAGGAGATACAAGAATTGGGCTCATGAAACTGGCTCCTGAAAACATCTAACTCTCTGAAGACTTGTCCTGCCAGTTCTCCCCGGAGCACAGTGTGCCTCATTTCTGCTCTCTCCCATGAATTCCTTCAGGGGGTGTTGAAAACCAGCAGCTGCAGCAGCACATGGTCTAATCCTTGTAGAAGCAAGGGCCAAATTTGTAGTTGATAAAAGTTTATATTCCAATGGGGACCCTGAATATTAAACAGACAAAGAAGCAAAATATATTATCTGTCTCTTATACACATCTAGATGTGTATAAGAGACAGCTCTGAGGCTGTGTCCAAGTCCAGTTTGGGTATCTGCTTGTAGGACAGACCCATGAGCGGGGCGAGGAGGGAGGCGCTGATCTAACTCCAGAAGATAATCAGCATTCAGCCTCTGCAGTGAATAAAACAAAGTAAGTAATTGTGATTCTTAATTAGCTCTGCAGGGCACTGAGTAAGGCCCCCTCTGGTTCCNCAGCATCCATTCGGTCCACTCTGTAAGCCAACTCTTTCTTGGCTTTTGGAGCCCTATCGCACCCCTCCATACCTACAGCTTGGATCCAGCCCTGCACTGTCACGCCTGGCTCTTCGCCCTTCTGTTCTTGAGCACCCGCTTTTCTGGCTCACTCTCTTCCTCCACGCCTGCCCTTCTCCGTTGGCACTCTCTCGTCCTCACCGCTGTCCCTCCACCCACCTTTCTGTACCAGCCACCTCTTTCCTCAGCTCTCCTTTCTGGTCTTCTTTCTTAGAACACTTTTCTCACACTTATAGTATCATTGGCTATTATCTGAGGTCACGGAGGAGGGGGCACACGAGGGGTGAGGGTCAGCTGGTGAATTTTGAATCTCCTAGAAGTGAACACTGGATTTTCTGCAAAGCAGCCATTCGCTGAACCATTTCTCCTCACCTGTAGCCCTTTGTAATTTCTACAGGCTGTGGGCGGTCCCATTTAACTGAAAGCAAAGACTTTCAGTTAAACTTTCTCTTGGCAAAGTTACTGTGTTCATGAAGGGGGTAAATAAGGACATAGTTATGCTACTAGTATGATCCAAGAGCATATAGAGGACTAAATATTTTTTAAAATGTTTGATAGAAAATAGGATCAAGGAAGACAATGAATCTTAAGTCTCTGCCCCAAAGTCCGTTGTTAGTGTGTCAACCACAATCTCATCTCTGTCCATGGGAAAAATCTGGTCCTCATTAAAGCCAACCTGAGGAGACAGGGAGGGGATTGAGCTACAGGAGCTCCATGCCTGAGGCCTGTGATATCCATCTCTGTTCATNTGCCCCAAAGTCCGTTGTTAGTGTGTCAACCACAATCTCATCTCTGTCCATGGGAAAAATCTGGTCCTCATTAAAGCCAACCTGAGGAGACAGGGAGGGGATTGAGCTACAGGAGCTCCATGCCTGAGGCCTGTGATATCCATCTCTGTTCATTGCCTTTCTCCAATATTCACAGCCTAGCAAGGGCCTCGTCTGCTGCTGCTGCTAAGTCACTTCCGTCTGTCCCACTCTTGGCGACCCCACAGACGGCAGCCCACCAGGCTCCTCTGTCCCTGGGATTCTCCAGGCAAAAATACCGGGGTGGGTTGCCATTATTTCCTCCAATGCATGCATACATGCTAAGTCGCTTCAGTAGTGCGGGACTCTGTGCAACCCCATAGATGGCAGCCCGCCAGGCTCCTCAATCCACAAGCTTCTTTAGGCAAGAATACTGGAGTGGGTTGCTATTTCCTTCTCTGGGCCTAGTCTAGGAGGCAATATTTATTGTGGCACTATTCTCCAGTCTGCAAAGAATAGCATTGCCCATCTTGCTCCTTACATAGAGCCCGAGTATTTCTTCCTCTGTGCTGCAAGATTTTAGATAATATCATTATGCATAAGGTTTTAGTGAGTTCTACTGAAGAAACTTATGGTTCAGTTCAGTTCAGTTCAGTTGCCNTGCCCATCTTGCTCCTTACATAGAGCCCGAGTATTTCTTCCTCTGTGCTGCAAGATTTTAGATAATATCATTATGCATAAGGTTTTAGTGAGTTCTACTGAAGAAACTTATGGTTCAGTTCAGTTCAGTTCAGTTGCCCAGTTGTGTCTGACTCTTTGCGACCCCATGAATTGCAGCACGTCAGGCCTCCCTGTCCATCACCAACTCCCGGAGTTCACTCAAACTCACGACCATTGAGTCGGTCATGCCATCCAGCCATTTAATCCTCTGTTATCCGACTCTTGAGAGTCCCTTGGACTGCAAGGAGATCAGCACTGGGTGTTCTTTGGAAGGAATGATGCTAAAGCTGAAACTCCAGTACTTTGGCCATGGCATACGAAGAGTTGACTCATTGGAAAAATGTATGGGACTGTGTGGAAATATTCATTGAACAGTTTTGCCATATATACTGCACTCATATGTTTCTTGCTGTGATGCTAGTTTTTTTTTTTTTTTAATCATTTTTTAGTAGTAGGGAAGCAAAGTTTCTACCCTATATTTTCCATTACTAATTTCTCCTTGAAATCCTTCACTAATTTTTTTCCTGTTTCTTCACTCCACCTCCCTTCCCACCCCCTCCCCCATCATAATGAGTCTGAGAGTCTTAAGAAGATATTTCATACTTGGCATTATGNAGGGAGGCAGGGTGTTGCTCAGTGTTGAAACTGCAGGTGAAATGGCTGGGGGAGAGCTCATGGGGGTGATGACTGAACAAGGTCTTGAAGGAGGTGAGGGAGAAGATGTGAGGACTGAGATGAAAAGCACTGCAGGCAGATGAACAGCAAGGGCCAAGGGACTGCTAGGTGTGCTGGGGCAACGGGACAGTGGGGTGCGTATGTATGTGTACTCAGTGGGGAGGGGGCAGGGGGCTTCACGCGGGTGCTATTTAGTGAGAAGAAAAGCCACTGAGTTTTTAGAATGAATGGGACCACTTTGACTACTGGGTGTAAATAGATTGTGATGGGTACAGGTACAGAAAAGCATTCATGGAAGAGTCCAGTAGACCAGGTGGGAGATGGCCTGATGCCTTGGACCAGGGTGGTGGCCCGATTCTGAGTATCTAGTGAAGGTGGACTTGATGGCCTCGATGTGGCATGGATGAGAAAGAGAAGTCAAGACTGGCATCCATTGTTACTAACCCAGAGGACAGGTTAATGGAGTGGACCAGTTTGTAAGCCTGCTTCAGAATTCTTTTTAGCAAGATAGAAGATCTGGCCTCAATTTTAAAATGAATGTTCATAAAGATTTTTAAAAGCTTGTTAGTGCTTTTTTTTTTCTTTCCCATAATCTCATCATGCTTAATCTCACTATCAATTAACTCACCCTCAGATGCAGAACAGTGGGTTTTGATGAGCCAAAAAAGGTTTCAATTAGCCTAAATTGTTTCAGTTAGCATAACTGCTTGTGCACTAACTGTTGGTGATTGAGTTTTAAGACCCAGCAAATGTAGACACTCCCTGGAAAAATGCTCCTGGGGCTCATGTCTGCTCCAAGTCCTCAAAGTTGAAAGAGGAGGGCAGAAAGCTTTGGCTCCCAAAGAGGAAGGGCTCTCTCTTCCCAGGCCCAAGCTCCAGAAACTTCCATGAGGTTCAGGTTCAGGCTGTGGCCTGGGATGGAGGTATGNCTGCTTGTGCACTAACTGTTGGTGATTGAGTTTTAAGACCCAGCAAATGTAGACACTCCCTGGAAAAATGCTCCTGGGGCTCATGTCTGCTCCAAGTCCTCAAAGTTGAAAGAGGAGGGCAGAAAGCTTTGGCTCCCAAAGAGGAAGGGCTCTCTCTTCCCAGGCCCAAGCTCCAGAAACTTCCATGAGGTTCAGGTTCAGGCTGTGGCCTGGGATGGAGGTATGACAGTTAGAGCACGGCTGGCATTGCTAGATTCTCAGAGTCAGGACTAGAGTCCACGTTACTTGGCTTCCCGCACAAAACTCACAGCTGCACCCACCCTCATTCAGCAAGATCATGGCTCCTGAATTAAGGTCACCTGGGAAAACTGAAGTCCATTCATTGCTCACTTCCCCACCTCACACCTGCTTGTCTAATTGTCTCACTGGATACAAGGTTCTTATAAATACATACTCTGAAAGGGAAGTCCTTTTCAGGAGAGCAAGCAGTCCAGCATTTCATATGGCTGAGAAAGTGCACAGTGGTGCAAAAGTAGGGAAAACAATACAAAGAACAAAAGCAATGGCAGCCCCTTTGAGGGATCCCCCAGGGCTCACCTGACTACATTGTCCCTGACCCCAACACACACAATCCAGAGTCTGGGCTCCCACGGGGCAGACAGCCAGTGCACATTTGCTCCTGCAAACAGGCCCCCTTCTCTGAAAATCCAATAGCACATGACCCAGGACTAGATTTCTCCATCCGGCATTCACACCAGTAGTTCTGCAGTCTTCTTTCTAGCCAAGTTGGAGTGGATTTAGATTTTGAAAATAAAAAAATCAAGCTTTTTCATTTAACACAAAAGCCACACCATATCCTGCCCCCAATCCCCCAGGTCCAATACAGATTCATCTGCCTAAAGTTCTACTGATGGAGGATTTTTTTTCTTCTTATTTGTTTTCAAATGAGGACATAGCTTCTTTAGTAGTAAAGGACTATCAGCTCTGGGTTAGACATGTTGCCCACCACAACACTGCTTGTGTCTGAGTCCATTTTCCCGTGGACATGTCTGCCTCCAGAGTCAATGCTTTACTATGATAATATCTCACCAGCAAGAAATGACATTGAACAGGAAAACGAGAATGGTCGCAGATTTTGAACCCAAGTATCAACCAGCACAGAGAAGTCAGGCCAAGGACAGACGCCTCCCACTCAACCACCTCTGCTGGTGACTCCGAGGAGTAAAGGAGAAAGCTTTTACTTAGTCATTTATGGACCGACCTACTAAAATCTGAAATCATTCTGTTCAATCAGTTTTCAGAAAAGGAAATGAACTCTCAAGGAGAGCAGAAAAAGAACTGAGTGATTCAGGTGACAGCTCTCCCCTCTCTAAGCTAGAGCCTCTTATGTTTCCTGCATAGTAACTCTCTTAGCCCTCCTCACAGCCCCAGACAGCAGACAGCTACGCGTACTTTGTGCTCTAGCTGCTGGACCGACTGGCCCAGTTCTGATACACGTCCTAACCTGAGCAAAGAATCTTAAATGGCTACACAGATGATGTCCAAAGGGTTTTGGTAAATCTACATATTGAGGTACACAGGAATGCTGTGGATCTCCTGATGCTAAGTAAGAATTGTGTTTTGTGGTAAATACCCCAAATGGGAAAATGCTGAACAGTGGACAAGAGATTAAAGTAGAAAGATGAGCAAGGGAGAGAGAAAGAGAATGGGAAGGGGGAGTGGAGGAAAATTTGAGCTTGATAGAGTATTAAGCAAAATTGGTGGTTGAGGACAGAAATGGGTTTGTGGAGACAGAAAAAGTCAGTGCTGTAGTCTACCAGAGCCTGCGGGCAGTTTTCATGCCTCTTCCTTCCCTCATTGTCATCTCTAGTGCTGGCAACTCAACCTCAAAGACAGGTCTACAGGCACAGCTTCTCATGGAGTTAAGTCATGGCTGAGAAGCCTAGACTTCCTAACCTGGCTGAGAATCTGCATTCACAAACTCCAAAGTGTGGGACAAGAAGGAAAGGTCCTGAGCTGTAGGGCGAGGGTTATGTACAAGCAAGCATTTCTGGACAGCAACAGACTGTTTGGAACTGTGTTAATAAGTAACTGAATGCTCAGATGGTAAAGAATCTGCCTGCAATGCAGGAGACCTGGGTTCGATCCCTGGGTTGGGAAGATCCCGAGGAGAAGGAAATGGGAACCCACTCATTCTTGCCTGGAGAATCCCATGGACTAAGGACCCTGGTGGGCTACAGTCTGTGGGGTTCCAAAGGGTCGGACATGACTGAGCTGACTTTCACTTTTTCTTCTTTTTTAAAGGACAGTGATATTTAAATTAACTTAAGGGTGAAAAGAGAGAACACAAAAGACCTCTCTTCGAATAGAGCCTGGCATATGATAGGCACCCAGCAAACGTGCCATTCTCCCTGGAAACACTGAGCTGCAACCACTGAAGTCCTGAAGGGGAGGTGGGCAGAGAGGCCTGAGCCCCCAGCACTGGACAAGGGAAGCGGGCTATGAGCCGTGGAGGGTTCATGAGAGCACGTTTACGGACACTTCACCGGAGCAACATAAAACAATGCCTGCTAAATTCATCTTTTCTGGAAACTTTGGTATTTTTAATGACAACTTTTAACCTGTTGTCAGTAAAAATTCTGTTCAGAAGATGCTTCCCCACTCAAGTGGGGCGGGAGAGGGCAGGGCTCAGCCTTTTTATGGCTTGAGCCAAAATATCTGTTTTAGCAGAGGTTTTCCTAAGGGCGCTTTCAAAACTTTGCTGTCTGAACATTAAAACTCAGTAAATTGGCTTGAAGGGTGCACATACATGAGCATTTTTCAAAGTTCCAGTGATTTGGTGTGCAGGCAGGGTTGAGAACTACTGTCCTAACTCTCACTGCTGCAAAGGTTTAAAAAGATGTTTCCTTAATCATGCAAGAAAGGTGGCTCCCAAGATAGCCACCACAACTGGGAGAACAGAAGTGACCAGCACCAGAAAAGCTCCTGGCAAGAGGTCAGGGCCATAGGCTACAGCTCTCAGGCATTTCCTGGTGATGCTCCCAAATAACAACCCAATTTCCAGAAGAGCCATTAATCCCTTCCACATGATCCTAACACAATTACTGCTTAGACACAGCCCAATAACCAAGATTTATTGAAGAGACAGGCGAATTTTGAGGCACAATAAAATTATTCATCCATTCATATGCTGAATCTTCAACTAAACTTCTTTGGGGTGGACAAATGCCAAGCAAACAAAACCTGCCTTACACAGTCGGACTATCAGCAAAGATGTTGGTGCAAGGCTCTTTAATGTGACTGAAGCTATCTAAACCTCATCCTAGCCCCTCCCAAGAGATGCAGATTAACAGTTATCCCTAGTGATAGGAGGTTAATTTAAGTGCAGCTGCATCCAGAGATAATTTGGATTTATTTCTGGTTTATTTGGCTCTCTTGTGAACAGACTCCACTGGGCAAGACAGTCACTACCATTAGCCTAAGTTTATATTGGTTAAGGAACTAATAAATAAGGGTCTAGAATCAATCTATCAAGGGATTTGACAAAATAATTTTTCAAATTGTTATCACAAAGACCTTTGAACATCTGACATCTGTAGTACTATCTCACCTGACTAGTAGGATCATTTATTTATATGACTTCACAATGAATTCTGGAGCACTCTATATTCATTCATATTTTATTATGACCCATTAAGGGGTATTAAGGTTCTGGACTCCTGCAGAACTCAGGCACCAACCACCTCTCTAGACACAACTCCTGCTTGTCTGAACGTCCTGAATTCAACCTGTTTTCAAGAAACTACTGTTTTCTTAATGTACATTCCATGGGAATCAGACTGCCACCCTTCTTCCTGTTTTTGAGAATGGAGAACAGGTGTGACTTCTGGGACAGTGCTACTTAGCCAGCTCCCAAGATAGCCCACAGTTGGATTCAAATGCATAAATAATGGGCTGCATAGCACATCAAGCCAGAAAGCCTCTGGCTCACACACTGGACTTGAACAGGAGAGGAGTTATGCACACAACTCTTTGGTGTAGAGCCTCTTCAGAAAACAGTTCTTCCCCTGCTTGCTTAGAAGCAAGCATATGACAGACAGAACCATCGGCTCTTGACCCAGCTTCCCCGCGCAGGTAATCAATCACTTTACAGGCAGTAGGGGCTCTTTGGGGAGAAATCGTGCATTACACCTAGAGGAAAGACCAGAGAAAGCAGGGCTTGTAGAATTCATAACCGCCATCTAACACATGACAAATGTGTTTGCCAATGAAAAGTGAAGAGAGCTTTGGTTCCAATCCTTTTATGATCCAAAGTAGATAAATCTATGTGTTTAATATATTTTTCCTATTAAGCAGCTCTTAACAATGCCTGAGGTTGGGGTGATTGACTAGCGAGGTGCTCACTGTGAAAAGTTAAATAAATGTTAAGTAGTAAAGACAACTGCCCCCCTTATACCTCTGTCCCAGCCCCAATGTGAGAATGCTAGAATATACACCAAGTTAAGAGCTATATTATAAGGGGTGAAAAAAATACCTTGAAAATAAAAACTCAAGTTTAACTTATTTAAAAGCTAGTTTCTTCTAATTTAATAAGGAATACTTTAAGAAGCATAGGTCAGAGGAGAAATAAGCATCAGTGAAATGATTTCTTCCCCAGAGGTTTATTCAAGATCAAGACTCATGCAAAGTCTATTTACTGACTACATACTGTGTACAGCACTGTGGTAGTCACTATTGGAGAAGAGATAGAAATGAGAGAATCCCAGTGGGATTCTTCAATTGCTCTTCATTCTCAAGACAAGGAAAACATTCTGGATATGGCACCTCCCCTCCCCTCTACTGTCTGAGAGGACGATGGGATGCTAGACAGTCCTTAACACAGCAAATAAATAGCTGGTCAAACTCACAGATCCTTGAATTTTTTCCTAACAAATGAACACATGTGTTCTGACTCTATACAAAAACATCATAGCAGTGAAGTCCCTCAAAAGTGGAGCCAAAAACTACTAGGCTAAAATCAAAGACACTGACAGTTGAGAAGGGCTACGTCAAGATACGGCAGATGGGGTTCCTCTAGCATCAGGAGTTCAGCAATTTCCGGGGCTGTCTGGGAAGCCAAGCACAAACACGCCTTAGAATTAAAATAGACGGTGTCTGTTGATGCACCCCACCTGGACGCTCTGAAGAGCAGAGTGTCATCAGGATACTGGGGTGGGCAGCCCTGACCCCCACCCCAAGTCTCTTCCTTCTGCTCTGCTTCTGCGGCCTCCTCCACACCGCAGCACCTCCCAGAAGCCAGTCCCCCTACTCAGAGACTGCTGCCTCTTCAGCACAATGCATCACCTCAGAAAGGGAGAACAGAAAAGGCAAATCCATAGAGATAGAACACAGATAAGTGGGTGCCTGGGCTTGGAATGTGCATGAGATTTCTTTGAGGAGCGACGGAAATGTTCTAAAATCGGATGGTGGTGGCAGGGGCACAGCTCTGTCAATACACTACGGTCTTGTGACTAAAGTCAAGCGTAAGGTGTAGTCACTGTTTCACAT
>SJYV01037468.1:401191-421621 GCA_006410875.1 Neotragus pygmaeus | reverse complement strand
CTTTACTATGATAATATCTCACCAGCAAGAAATGACATTGAACAGGAAAACGAGAATGGTCGCAGATTTTGAACCCAAGTATCAACCAGCACAGAGAAGTCAGGCCAAGGACAGACGCCTCCCACTCAACCACCTCTGCTGGTGACTCCGAGGAGTAAAGGAGAAAGCTTTTACTTAGTCATTTATGGACCGACCTACTAAAATCTGAAATCATTCTGTTCAATCAGTTTTCAGAAAAGGAAATGAACTCTCAAGGAGAGCAGAAAAAGAACTGAGTGATTCATGTGACAGCTCTCCCCTCTCTAAGCTAGAGCCTCTTATGTTTCCTGCATAGTAACTCTCTTAGCCCTCCTCACAGCCCCAGACAGCAGACAGCTACGCGTACTTTGTGCTCTAGCTGCTGGACCGACTGGCCCAGTTCTGATACACGTCCTAACCTGAGCAAAGAATCTTAAATGGCTACACAGATGATGTCCAAAGGGTTTTGGTAAATCTACATATTGAGGTACACAGGAATGCTGTGGATCTCCTGATGCTAAGTAAGAATTGTGTTTTGTGGTAAATACCCCAAATGGGAAAATGCTGAACAGTGGACAAGAGATTAAAGTAGAAAGATGAGCAAGGGAGAGAGAAAGAGAATGGGAAGGGGGAGTGGAGGAAAATTTGAGCTTGATAGAGTATTAAGCAAAATTGGTGGTTGAGGACAGAAATGGGTTTGTGGAGACAGAAAAAGTCAGTGCTGTAGTCTACCAGAGCCTGCGGGCAGTTTTCATGCCTCTTCCTTCCCTCATTGTCATCTCTAGTGCTGGCAACTCAACCTCAAAGACAGGTCTACAGGCACAGCTTCTCATGGAGTTAAGTCATGGCTGAGAAGCCTAGACTTCCTAACCTGGCTGAGAATCTGCATTCACAAACTCCAAAGTGTGGGACAAGAAGGAAAGGTCCTGAGCTGTAGGGCGAGGGTTATGTACAAGCAAGCATTTCTGGACAGCAACAGACTGTTTGGAACTGTGTTAATAAGTAACTGAATGCTCAGATGGTAAAGAATCTGCCTGCAATGCAGGAGACCTGGGTTCGATCCCTGGGTTGGGAAGATCCCGAGGAGAAGGAAATGGGAACCCACTCATTCTTGCCTGGAGAATCCCATGGACTAAGGACCCTGGTGGGCTACAGTCTGTGGGGTTCCAAAGGGTCGGACATGACTGAGCTGACTTTCACTTTTTCTTCTTTTTTAAAGGACAGTGATATTTAAATTAACTTAAGGGTGAAAAGAGAGAACACAAAAGACCTCTCTTCGAATAGAGCCTGGCATATGATAGGCACCCAGCAAACGTGCCATTCTCCCTGGAAACACTGAGCTGCAACCACTGAAGTCCTGAAGGGGAGGTGGGCAGAGAGGCCTGAGCCCCCAGCACTGGACAAGGGAAGCGGGCTATGAGCCGTGGAGGGTTCATGAGAGCACGTTTACGGACACTTCACCGGAGCAACATAAAACAATGCCTGCTAAATTCATCTTTTCTGGAAACTTTGGTATTTTTAATGACAACTTTTAACCTGTTGTCAGTAAAAATTCTGTTCAGAAGATGCTTCCCCACTCAAGTGGGGCGGGAGAGGGCAGGGCTCAGCCTTTTTATGGCTTGAGCCAAAATATCTGTTTTAGCAGAGGTTTTCCTAAGGGCGCTTTCAAAACTTTGCTGTCTGAACATTAAAACTCAGTAAATTGGCTTGAAGGGTGCACATACATGAGCATTTTTCAAAGTTCCAGTGATTCGGTCTGCAGGCAGGGTTGAGAACTACTGTCCTAACTCTCACTGCTGCAAAGGTTTAAAAAGATGTTTCCTTAATCATGCAAGAAAGGTGGCTCCCGAGATAGCCACCACAACTGGGAGAACAGAAGTGACCAGCACCAGAAAAGCTCCTGGCAAGAGGTCAGGGCCATAGGCTACAGCTCTCAGGCATTTCCTGGTGATGCTCCCAAATAACAACCCAATTTCCAGAAGAGCCATTAATCCCTTCCACATGATCCTAACACAATTACTGCTTAGACACAGCCCAATAACCAAGATTTATTGAAGAGACAGGCGAATTTTGAGGCACAATAAAATTATTCATCCATTCATATGCTGAATCTTCAACTAAACTTCTTTGGGGTGGACAAATGCCAAGCAAACAAAACCTGCCTTACACAGTCGGACTATCAGCAAAGATGCTGGTGCAAGGCTCTTTAATGTGACTGAAGCTATCTAAACCTCATCCTAGCCCCTCCCAAGAGATGCAGATTAACAGTTATCCCTAGTGATAGGAGGTTAATTTAAGTGCAGCTGCATCCAGAGATAATTTGGATTTATTTCTGGTTTATTTGGCTCTCTTGTGAACAGACTCCACTGGGCAAGACAGTCACTACCATTAGCCTAAGTTTATATTGGTTAAGGAACTAATAAATAAGGGTCTAGAATCAATCTATCAAGGGATTTGACAAAATAATTTTTCAAATTGTTATCACAAAGACCTTTGAACATCTGACATCTGTAGTACTATCTCACCTGACTAGTAGGATCATTTATTTATATGACTTCACAATGAATTCTGGAGCACTCTATATTCATTCATATTTTATTATGACCCATTAAGGGGTATTAAGGTTCTGGACTCCTGCAGAACTCAGGCACCAACCACCTCTCTAGACACAACTCCTGCTTGTCTGAACGTCCTGAATTCAACCTGTTTTCAAGAAACTACTGCTTTCTTAATGTACATTCCATGGGAATCAGACTGCCACCCTTCTTCCTATTTTTGAGAATGGAGAACAGGTGTGACTTCTGGGACAGTGCTACTTAGCCAGCTCCCAAGATAGCCCACAGTTGGATTCAAATGCATAAATAATGGGCTGCATAGCACATCAGGCCAGAAAGCCTCTGGCTCACACACTGAACAGGAGAGGAGTTATGCACACAACTCTTCGGTGTACAGCCTCTTCAGAAAAGTTCTTCCCCTGCTTGCTTAGAAGCAAGCATATGACAACAGAACCATCGGCTCTTGACCCAGCTTCCCCGCGCAGGTAATCAACCACTTTACAGGCAGTAGGGGCTCTTTGGGGAGAAATCGTGCATTACACCTAGAGGAAAGACCAGAGAAAGCAGGGCTTGTAGAATTCATAACCGCCATCTAACACATGACAAATGTGTTTGCCAATGAAAAGTGAAGAGAGCTTTGGTTCCAATCCTTTTATGATCCAAAGTAGATAAATCTATGTGTTTAATATATTTTTCCTATTAAGCAGCTCTTAACAATGCCTGAGGTTGGGGTGATTGACTAGTGAGGTGCTCACTGTGAAAAGTTAAATAAATGTTAAGTAGTAAAGACAACTGCCCCCCTTATACCTCTGTCCCAGCCCCAATGTGAGAATGCTAGAATATACACCAAGTTAAGAGCTATATTATAAGGGGTGAAAAAAATACCTTGAAAATAAAAACTCAAGTTTATTTAAAAGCTAGTTTCTTCTAGTTTAATAAGGAATACTTTAAGCAGCATAGATCAGAGGAGAAATAAGCATCAGTGAAATGATTTCTTCCCCAGAGGTTTATTCAAGATCAAGACTCATGCAAAGTCTATTTACTGACTACATACTGTGTACAGCACTGTGGTAGTCACTATTGGAGAAGAGATAGAAATGAGAGAATCCCAGTGGGATTCTTCAATTGCTCTTCATTCTCAAGACAAGGAAAACATTCTGGATATGGCACCTCCCCTCCCCTCTACTGTCTGAGAGGACGATGGGATGCTAGACAGTCCTTAACACAGCAAATAAATAGCTGGTCAAACTCACAGATCCTTGAATTTTTTCCTAACAAATGAACACACGTGTTCTGACTCTATAAACATCATAGCAGTGAAGTCCCTCAAAAGTGGAGCCAAAAACTACTAGGCTAAAATCAAAGACACTGACAGTTGAGAAGGGCTACGTCAAGATACGGCAGATGGGGTTCCTCTAGCATCAGGAGTTAATTTCCAGGGCTGTCTGGGAAGCCAAGCACAAGCACGCCTTAGAATTAAAATAGACGGTGTCTGTTGATGCACCCCACCTGGACGCTCTGAAGAGCAGAGTGTCATCAGGATACTGGGGTGGGCAGCCCTGACCCCCACCCCAAGTCTCTTCCTTCTGCTCTGCTTCTGCGGCCTCCTCCACACCGCAGCACCTCCCAGAAGCCAGTCCCCCTACTCAGAGACTGCTGCCTCTTCAGCACAATGCATCACCTCAGAAAGGGAGAACAGAAAAGGCAAATCCATAGAGATAGAACACAGATAAGTGGGTGCCTGGGCTTGGAATGTGCATGAGATTTCTTTGAGGAGCGACGGAAATGTTCTAAAATCGGATGGTGGTGGCAGGGGCACAGCTCTGTCAATACACTACGGTCTTGTGACTAAAGTCAAGCGTAAGGTGTAGTCACTGTTTCACATTAAGTCACGAGTGTCTACCCAAGGTAGGAAAAACAGCAGGAACAAGAGCATGTAGGTTACAAGTCTGTTCAGAATTCCTTCAACTTTAATTGTGGGAGTAAGATCAGGCAGCCACTGAGAATAAAATGTAGTCCTGGGGAGGAACTGAGATGCTGTTTTGTTTTTTTGTAAAGTGGACATGATAAGAGTTATTCTTTTATTAAAGCAAACAGTCAAAAGTTGCCAAAATTGTTCTCATTCTTCGATTGCCTCTTTTTTCCCAGTTTCTTGACCTTCGAAGACAGGAAATCTGGCCTCCACATCTGCCCACATGATGCTGCCATTGGCCAGATCACGGACAACGCTGGGCAGTTCAGAGACCTGGGGTAAAAGAAAAGAGAAGTCCCAGAATCAACCAACTGGATCAGGCTGTCAAAAAAAGAGGACTCACCCTGAACTTAGGAAACGACATAGTCGAGTCCGGGTCTACACAGTGACAGGATCCCTCCAAAAACTGGTCCCCACAGTGTGTTTCTAAGTGACTCCCACCAAAGCCGCTTTACCTAGTTGCACTTACCTCCCTCCCACGCTGGGGTCCTGCTCTTCCTCCAGCCCAGAAGCCCTGCCAGCTCCCTTGGGTACCCCAATTCCCCAAAGAGCCTTTCCGAGTCATTCCAAGCCTCCAGGCTACCTGAAGTTATTTCATTCGTATTAATTTAACTCTTAGAACCACGGTCAGTCAAGTAACAGGAGTGAAGGGAGTCAGGAAACTGCAAAGGGGCCAGCTGTTCACCAGCCAGAACCAACGGTGGCCACCACACAGCAGAGGTTCTCAAACCTGAGTGATCAACCATAGGAATCATCTGGGAGGCTTGTTTCTTTTTTTAAAGATTTTTTTTGGGGGGGGATGTGGGCCATTTTTGATGTTTTTATTGAATTTGTTATAATGTCCTTTCTGTTTTCTGTTTTTGGCACTTTGGCCGTGAGGCATGTGGGATCTTAGCTTTCTGACCAGGGATCAAACCCACACCTCTGCCTTGGAAGCACAGGGTCTTCGCCACCAGGCTGCCAGGCAAGTCCCTGGGGGGCTTGTTAAAGCAGTTTTGCCCACCCTCTCTCCCTCTCCAAACCCCAGCTCCATCCCAGTCCATTCTGACTTAGCAGGTCTCGGGTGGAGATTTCTCTTCTCTAACAAGCTTCCAGGTGATGCAGATGCTGCTGGTCCAAGGACCACACTCTGAGAACCCCTGCCTGACAGGAATACAGGTTCAGAATAGCCAGATCTGGTATTGTAAAAAGATGGGCCAGAAATCTGTGACCTTTAAGGCAGACTGAAAATTCTCTTGGGAAAAAAGCAGCCTTTCACTCCTGTTTTCCCTATTACAAACTCTTAGTAACAAGCAAAGCAAATGAAAGGCACTCTAAATACAAACTTGCTCAACATAAACTGGTCAGGCAGCTGTCAAAGTGGTCACTCTTTTCTTTCCCTCCTGTACTTTTCCCATCTCCATGGTTCCCTTCCGATCAAGTACAATTACCGAAATATTATTCACTGTTTTGAATTGCTTAGCATGAAGAAGTTTATACATACTCGTGTGTACACTTATATGGAAATATGAAGATAAAACTGTCTAAGCCCTCCAAAGCCTGCCAATAAAACTATGGCAACGACCACTTGCGATCATATTTCTCTTGCTCAAATAAACAATCATAAATGCAAACTGTCAGAGAATGAGCCCAGAGTGATACAAACGGCTATAAAATATTAGAGTAGTGTTAATGAATATTTTCATAATTAAGCCTAGGGGATTTGGGAAATCTGTGCTCTGTCTGATACAAACTTACGATTAAAACGAAAAAGACAAAAACAAGAAGGGAAGCATAAACACAACAAAATCCATCTCAGCTCTGAAGGAACCAGCATTTTTAAGACTACAAATGCCAAAGTGAAGGCAGCCACCTCTGCTCTGATCTGCCGCATGGAGTCTCGGTCCCGCAATGTAGCCGTGTGAGGGGTCTTGTTCACTGTATCGAAGTCAATGGTTATGCCAAAAGCCACACCAATCTCATCAGTCCTGGCGTAGCGTCTTCCGATGGATCCTGAGGAATCGTCTACTTTGTGAGAAATGCCGTGCCTGGTCAAGGCCTCCGCTATTCAAAATAAATTCAGTAAATTAAGAACGTCATATGAGCTCAGGAAACATACCAGGAGCTAACACAAAAGAGCAAGAAGTTGCAGCTGCAAGGGACAGAAACATTCCCAAAGTTTAAGCCCTTGCTGGACCCCAAACCCTGCACCTCATTCGGCTGTAGGGGCATGAGCAGCCAAGGTGAGCAGACTGGTGTGGCCCCAAGCAGCTCAGTGGATGCCTCCCGTCTCCCAACTCTGAAATGTTGTGGCCCAGATGGCCGCAAAGATCCCTTTCAGTGCTGTGAGTCCAGCGGCTGCATGTCCGCAGGGTTGTCACCCTCCAATGGGTGTCTCCTGATGAAGTGACCGGCAGGGTCAGCAGGAGAAGCGATATGCAATCTGACTCTTCGGTTCTATCCCAACTCATTCAAATGCTAGGAGAGAACATCCCGAGCAAGCATACTCTTTATTCAATACTTTTTTTTTTAAGAGACATTTCCTAAAATTCAGTCTGCCTGATAGTATTCCCATGGAGATTAACCAACTGGATTTACTTACATAATTCTCTGACGAATGGCATGAACTCCTGGTTCTGGCTCAATGGAAGGACGGAACATTTGAATGGAGCTACTACGGCAGGGAAACTGAAGAACTAGATGATTTAAAAAGACATCCAAATGCGTTAGTGTATAAAGACCTAAACATTAACGTCCAAATTTCACTATCAAAATACTGGAAAATAGGATGTAAAAAAGCAGTGTGATAAAACAGACAGCGGGAAAACCACAGTTAGAATCACAAAGATCTAGTTTTCAGCTCAGAATCTGGACCAACGCAGTGAACTCTACCTCTCTGGATCTTAGCTTCTCTGTCTAAAACGTAGGTCTCTGCTATCTGCTCTGCCTACTTTGCAGGTCAATCATAAAAATATTAAATGATGTAAAGCATTTTGAAAACTGACATCTAAGATGGTAATTATTTGGTACTACTTAAAAGCCTTACTTCTTTCTGTGGAGATCCCTAAGAACCTCCCCCCAAACCGTCAAAAAAGTAGTGTCAACAGAAAAAATTCCATTCTGTCCTTTAAGAGATTCAGCATAGTTGAAGGATGTCTGAGTCTTAGTGACTAAGTAAAACAGAACAGTTTAATTAGCTTACAAATGCATGTCCCAAATCAACAGTAGGAAGAGAACAAACCCAGAGAGAAATACAGCTCTCCTAAACTGCTCCTGAAACACATTTCAGAGTTACTCAGAAATAAAAGAAAGCAAAAGTATTTGGCAGAAGGCAAACAATTCTACCATTTTGGGTTGGAAATGAGAGCTGAAGATAGTTCTTAAATAGGATCTGTACAAAAGGTTCACTTGGAGGCAAGAATATGGGACTCAGAATGAATAGGTCCCATTAAAAATAATGAATGACATGGGGTACAGTTCGGGCCCCCAAAAGCCTAATTAATCTTAAAATGTCAAGCAGTGGTGATTATTCCACTGCAAGTAAACCCTAGACTGCACCAATATGCCACATGAATTGTGGAACACTCCTAATTCCACTCCTCTCCTCCTCTTATGATAATTCCATTTAATGTGAGAGAGAAGTGGGCAACTGACTTTATAGAAAAATGGGTNGCAGTGGTGATTATTCCACTGCAAGTAAACCCTAGACTGCACCAATATGCCACATGAATTGTGGAACACTCCTAATTCCACTCCTCTCCTCCTCTTATGATAATTCCATTTAATGTGAGAGAGAAGTGGGCAACTGACTTTATAGAAAAATGGGTTTTTTTTTTGTTATCTAACCAGCAATCCTTTTATATCAAATTTATAGGAAAATGGATCAAGGGACTATGTGCTAGTAATTTAGAAACATTTTTGGCTTCCTACAGCCTAATCAAATTCTTCTTCATGATGAAATCTCTATGTAATTCATAAAACACTGTAACTTATTCTTGCCTAGCCTTTAAGAAATTTCTATTACAACTTTGGTTTTATCACTATAGAGTCAAAGGAATAGCTGAAAGCTTTTTTAAAACAACTCTTCATTAGAAAAATAACCAGGAAAAGTTTGAAGCAAACCTGGCCTCTAAAAAGGGCACATTCAGTCAAGTATGATATCATTCCCCAGGAAGAACCATCCCTTATGTCTTATCTCTGGGGTCCAGGCTCAGGTTCCTGCTATCTGTTAATGAATGAAAAGCCACTCCTTAAATGTCAGGAAATGAAGATGTGACTTTAGGGCACAGAATAAAAGAGTAGCTTTATTAGCTGTACATTATCAATAGTTATGTCAAACTTTTAAAAATATTGGTGCCAAGAACTCATCAGTTCAGTTCAGTTCAGTTGCTGTCATGTCCGACTCTTTGCAACCCCATGGACTGAAGCACTCCAGGCTTCCCTGTCCATCACCAACACTGGGAGCTCGCTCAAAAGTCATGTCCATCAAGTCAGTGATGCCATCCAACCAAGAACTAATCAGTTCATCTTTAAGGCTAAATGCCCTAGGATAAACTACAGAGCTGATGTCCAGCATTGCATACACACTCAACTTTAGCTGGTCACACAGGTAAGAATGCTTCTTTCATTTAATTTGACCTGTACAACCTTTCCTCTCTAGCATTCTTCTTCTGAATGATCTTCTTGGAAACCTGTAGTTATATATCAAAGGAGTATAATTTCCACAACCAGAGGTTAGGTGAGAAAGGTGAAATAAGCCATAATGAAGAGGTATGTGGAAGACATGGAGCAGTAATTCAAAAGCACTGGAGCCAACAGAAAACTTGATCGATGAAGACTTCTTAAAAACATGCAGCGTTAGCTAGGTTTGAATGCTGGGAAAGCCTACACGTCACACACTTCTGCTCAATTTATAGTCTGTCAATCTCCCACAATGGAATCATCTGGGTTTCTTATAAACACACATACACACACAAAACTAGACCCTGGGGTCTCAGACCTAGTGAATCTGTATCTCTGGACGAAAACCTAGGAATTTACATCTTTACCTTCAAAATACCTCAGACAATTTCATGCAGTTTGAGAAGGTTCCTTTTAATGCTTTACCAAAGTATAAATACAGTTTTTAAGTTTGTCCAAATTCTATAAATCATCGCCTCCTTCCCAATTTTGTAAAAACACAAGTATATCCAGAAAGGAGCACTCCTGCCATTGATGCAATACAGACAGCTCTCCCAAAGAAATATGTTGTCTCAGAACTCAGAAGCAATTAAAACAATGGCATCTGGAATAACCTACACATTCTAAAGCACAAATGAGATAAGGAAGTGCTCTGCTTCGTAAACAGTTAAGCAAAGGTGTTAATACTCCAGTAAATAATAACTGATTGTTTCAGAGCTGTCTTAACATCACTCAGGAGATGTCGTTCTCTGACACTGTAAGACAGCAGGGCAGCTCACCGTTCTCTGTTCATCTCCCTCGCGAACCTGGAATGTGTGTTCAAATACCGTATACATGATCCGGCCCAGGCCAAAAGAGGGTTCGATTACACTTGGAATAACTTCTTCCACTGCAAGAGAAACAGAAATTCAGTAAGACTCTCTTAAACCCCACACGATGCACTTCGGGTCCTCTCGAAACATTTCTAACTGGCCCTAAAAATATCTCTATTCTAGATGGATTGTGATTGATCCTGTACAGCAGAGACAGAAAAAAATCATAACATTCCTGAAAACTATTTCTTGGTAGAAAACATGATGCCTTTAAAGAGAAAATTGGAGATGAAAAACTTTTTTTTTCACCAAATTTAATTATTTATATACCATAAAAAATAAAACAAGATACCAGTGTATTCCTTCACCAAGTTGGTAAGCTATGAGCAATGCCTTCTGCCTCACCTATGCAGAAAGCATTGAAACTCTAGAGCTTCTGTAAGACTTTGCTAGAATTAAATGTCCACCACCACAGCTGGCAAATTTAATAAAAGCAACTCCTACATACAAGGATCACGTGACTTGTGCTTTACTTTTTACCTTACTTTCTGGATGAGAACTCCTGAAGACAGTCAGGCTACTGCCACTGTGTTTCCAAGATTCTGGGGTCAGGAGTCCGTTAGAGAAGAGTTTGCTCAGGTACCAGCAGTCAATCAAAGACCAGGGAACCCACAGCTCTTCCCATGGGTGCAGTTATACTTGTGGTATACACAGGAACTGTCTTCATTATACTTATTATTCAGAAAGGAACCGTGGCTAAGCACTATCCACCGCTAACTAAACTGACCCTCACCTTGAGAGTTTGTTTCAAGAGAAATGAGATAACTGGAACCAAAAGCTCACACACGAGAGTAACATTTGAGAAATGACCAAGGCATTTTCTGCCCATCCTTTGGTGGCATCTGAGCAATGGTGAAGGATAGCTCTAAGCCAGCTGCCAGGACGTGGCTAAAAGGCCTCCGAGCATGGAGAAGGGCTTCCCTGCTCTGTCCTATCACTGCTTGAACTGCTTTTACAGCTCCATGCAGCCTATCAACAACAAGGCAGGCCAAAAACAAATGGAAACGGAAGCCAGCTCACTCCACAGGCAGTAGTGTCTCAAATACCCACTACTCTCAGTTTCCAGGAGCATCAATTCAACCAAGAATCCTTCATACCTTCTCCAAAACATTCACTTACCAACTCATAGAATTTGCCCTACAAAACAATAATCATCTCCTTGGCTTTTGAAAAGCATGAACGACCACTAGCCTAAATGACTTTTAATAAGTTAATCTGCCAGAAAAGACAGTGTGGACAAGTTCTCTCTTTTGCTTAAAAAATAAAAGAATTTTTCCTTAAAGTGTGGGGGGCGGGGGGAGATGCTTTTAATCAAAGAGATGCTCTTCATATGTGCCTCGGTCACAGAACATATACAGATGGCATTGTAAGTTATTTTTAAGTATGAGTACAATTATTGTTTTTTCTTTTTTAAAAAACTAGGTAATGTCTTGAACATACTCATCAAATTTAGGGCTGTAACATTAAGGATTCATTTTCTTCTTCAAATTTTCCATAAAATAGTTATGCTATGAAACTTAAAAAAAATGCCGTTAAGGAGTAATGATTTTTGTCTGCTGTTCCTTAATTATTTTTACAAATTTACCATGTAGTGTTTTCTGGAATCTCTTCACATTGACCATATCTTTTGTCAACTGAAATGTTTTCCCTTCAGTTTCAACAGTAAATTCCCTACAATGAAACAAAGTACATATTAGTGAAAACACATATGCCCATGCCTTAATTTAAAGGAGTTTTACAGATTGCTAAACCTCTTTTCATTTTAAGTGTAATACAACTTGATCAACAATCCAGATATAACAACTTAAGTCAAACTTAAATTTTTCATAAGGAGTACCAGATTAAGTATTATTCTAACAATAGCACCAAACAGTATTTTGGGAGGCACTCAAATATGTGGCTAGTCTTATAAAATTCCACAAGTGACTTAGTGACCAACTCCTTGATTCTGAGACCAAGATAAAACCAAAGAAAGTTTCTTTAAAAACTCAGTTATAGAATAACTACATTTGTCAGAAACAGGTCTGCTGGCAAAAAGACCACTGTTCTCATTACTATCCCAACAAATGTAAAAATGACCAACTTGTCATATTACAGAAAGAATTTTTAAAGTTCCCACACTTTTTCCAAACTAAATTTTTATACTTATGCTGATGAAGATCAGCTTAAAAGAAGTTTAAAGATTCTGCTTGATATGTCAATATAAAATACTATCCCCCCCAAATCACTGACTGCTTCATGTTTATAACCTGAGATATGCCCATTCCATTTCAGGTTATGAGAGTTCACCTTTACAAAGCACTTCATGTAATACCTGTATTTTAGCTTATGAGGCATTTCATTACATTAGGATCAATTTAGATGTGTCTGGTCTCACGAGCAGCTTGGTGCTGGGAAAAGAGCGCCCTCATGTGATTGTCCTTGGAGCTGTGCGGCTGGTACATGGTACACTGCATTCTGCTAGTTTCTAGCACTAATCATCTCATGCATCATGTGAATGATTTTCATTGATTTCTTCCAGTTTTTCTATTCTGGAGTTTGTGCATGTATGCATTAAAGACTCCACATAGCCAGTATCATATATATTTTCTCTGTGAGCACAGTTTAAGTGTAGGGTATGTAACAGTTATTAAAAAAGCTGAAATTAGCCAAGGAGATAGTTATTATTTGAGAATAATTTTTAAAAAGCTGTCTTGTTTGTATATAAATCTGTTAGTAACCTATGTTAACTTTAATGGGATATGATGTTATTCAAACATAAACAGACATTAATTCTAGGAGACCAGAAATGTTTTAAAATTTTCCTATAGATAATTTTATCTTCAACTTCTAAGTGTTCATCTTGCAATCGCTGACAAATATATATACATATGCACCCACCATGGCCCCCAAAATTCCCCTGGGTCCCTTCTCTTTTGATCCCCTCCATTCTCACCCAACCATTGATGTGCTTTCTACTACTCTAAACTAGGTCTGTCTTTCCTAGAGTCTGGCATATAATCTTTTTTGTAAAGTTTCTTTCACTTAGCCTAATGTCTATGACAAGGTTTGGCAAACTTTCTGTATAGTGCTAATCATGAAATATTCAGTTATAAAATGTTCTGGGTTTGCAGACCATAAGCAGATTCCCATACTGCATTTTTAAAAAAACAACCCTTTGAAAATGCCAAGTCATTCTTTGCATTGTGATACAAAAAATACGAAAGATGTTCCAAATGTACTTAAAAGTATATACTCCAGTTATTAGGTATTCTACCAACAAGTAGGTTGATAAATAGTGTTTATACCTTCAAACTCCTAAATTCTTTTTTGTCTACCAATCACTGAGAGGGGTATAAAAGTCTCTAACTGTAACTGTGAATTTGTCTAATTTTCTGTTCAGTTCTGTCAAGTTCGCTTTCCATATCTTGAGGTGATTTTTAGTGGCACACATGGCTAGAAGTGATGTGTGTTCTTGATGAATTGATGATCCTTTTATGGTTATGAAATACAACCTGATCATTTTTCTTGTTCCTAAGTTTCCTTTGGTATTAATAAGGCACTCCACCTTCTTGATTAATGCTTTTATGGGAAATATTTTTAAACTTCTTTTCCCTTTAAACTTAAATTTGAGTAGAGGCATACCTTGCTTTCTTGTGCTTAACAAGAAGCACAAGCTTTGCACTGTTTAGCAAACTGAAGGCTTGTGGCCACCCAGCGTTCGCACGCCTATCAGCGCTGCTTCTCCAGCAGCATTTGCTCTCTTCATGTCTCGGGGCCACATTTTGGTAACTTTCGCAATATTTCAAACTTTTTCATTATTATTATACTTGTTATAGTGATCTATAATCAGTAAAAGACTTTGATGTTACTAAAGATTTCCACTCGCTGAAGGCTCAGATAGCGGTTAGCATTTTTCTGCAATGAAATGTTTCTAAACTAAGGTACATACACTGTTGTTAAAAATATAATGCTATTGCACACTTAACAGAGTACATCATAGTGTAAACATAACTTTTACATGGGAAACCAAAAAAATTTGTGTCACTCACTTTATTATGACAAATTTATTGCAGTGGTCTGGAACCAAACCCACAATAGCTCCAAAGTATGTCTGTATTAAAATTACAGTCGGTTTCCTGTAAACAATATTTAACTGGGTCTCGAATTTTTTAACCAGTCTGACATGGCTATTAATTTGAGTGTTTCAATCATTATATTTAAAATAACTATCAATACTGTTGAGTTGAAATCTACCACTTCCTGAGTTGTTTTCTATTTGTCTCATCTGTTCTTTGTTCATTTTTCTTCTCCTGTTTTTTTCTAGAGCATTTTTTATTATTGTTTTACCGCCCTTATTGGTTTATTAGTTACATCCCTTTGGTTTCTCCGTATCTTATCCAGGCAATTGCTCTAAAGTTGACCACATGTCCCTTTTTATTAAACTCAGCATATGTAACATCTGCACCTTACAAAAGTATACATATTCTTACATATTCCCAATTCTTGGCTCCCATCCTTTGGGCTGATGACACAAATGCTATTTCTACACATTACAAATTTCACAATACACTTAATATCTTTCTCTAAACAACCCATTATCTTTTAAAGAAATTCAGAGATGTCACTTTAAATCAATGAAAGAAGATGTCACTCATATCACCTACATAGCCATCATTGCTAGAGCTCTTAGCTTCTTTGGGTAGATCTAAATTTCCACACTTCTGCCTGAAGAACTCCTTTAACATTTCTTGTAGTGTAACTCTGGCTGACAATGTACCCTCTAAGTTTTCTGTCTGAAAATATTATCTCTTCTTTTTCCTCAAGTACTCTTTTCGAAAAGACATTTTCGGTGGGTATAGGCTTTTGTGTGTAAGAACCTGAGAACATTTCATTCAACTGTATTGTGGCTATGTGCACACAATTACATTTGTGGTATCACCTCTATCTAGATGTTCCATTTGTTTTTTTAAAACATGTACTTTTCCATTTCCCACCTCATGTGATCATGCTCTCTCTTATGACCTTGAGCACATGAACACTGTTTTAACATCCTTCTGTGTTATTTCCATGATGCTTGTCACTTCTGGGTGTTTCTTTTGACTGATTTTTCTCCTTATTTTGGGTCTTTTATGCTTTTTCATATGGCTAGAGATTTTTTATTGTTTGCCAGAACATAGTAAATTCTACATTGTTTAGTGCTGAATTTTGTTGAATTCCTTCAAAGAGTCTTCTCTATGGTTTTTCATTTACACTTACAACAATTATGCTCAGGACTCCAAAACTCAGAAAAATGGTATTGACTTGAGAGATAGATGGTAGTTTCTAATTACCGTGGATAAGTCTTCTCCTTTAAGAAAGCTATTGGGAGGAAAAAAGATCTTTGTAGTCCATTTCAAGTCTATTTCCAGGTCACAATGCCAAAATCTCAACAAACAGTCCCTTAAAAGTGGCCAAGAGATGATACTCACTTGCAAAAATTTCTAAAGAAACTAATGTCCCCCTAATTTTCAAAACATGGCAAAGAGAACGTAGCTGACTGGAGCCCATGTTAAAGTACACATCTTAAAACTTACCCTTTTTCATTCAGCAGTTTCTCCATTTCTGTAATGTAACACTCATCACAAATGGCAAGGTACTCCATCACCAGCTTTGCATCCTTCTTATATGCCTTACCAATTGCTCCCTTATTGGGTTCAAACTGAACAACACTGACTGTTTTGTATGAAGGGGTCAAGGAATACAAAGCTACAGAACTGCCCCAGTTCTTCAGGAAATGATCCTGAGGACAAGCCTTCACTGACTTAAAACAACCACCAGTTCCCTACTGGTATCCAAGATCCTCTTTATGCTGATTTCAAGTGCAGGACAAAACAACTACTCTTAAAATCGTTCAGATAAACCCCACTCAAAATAAGTGAACATCATCAAAAAAGACTGTTTCAAAGTTACAATGAGATAAAGGGACATTATCTAATCAGCAATATAACCCAATACATAGCATAATGAACTCTGATAACAATTCATTCGTTTCTTTATGTCTCAGCACAACAGGATCTACTTCCTGTCACCACTCTAGCCCTTAGATGAACTTACAGTCTCATTGTCTGATAAAGGAAGGACATTTCTCCTTTGCTGATCTACAGATTAAATGAGATAAATTATTTCATCATAAAAGGGCATTCATCTTTTAACAGAGAAAATATTCACCAAGCACCCTATATCTAAAGAGGATCTATGCAGACACAGGTGTTGGAAACGGCTGAGAAAAACTGGTCAACATCCTGAAAGATACAGAGCATTTTTCTCTCAAGGACCAAACACTGAGTGGGCACATGTTAGACTACAGGTAAAGAGAACAAGAAAGGAACAGTGAGGCGCATAAAATGATTGGTTTAAATAAAGTGCCAAAACATCTCAGGTTATCCACAGATCAAGGTACAGTCTTGAACTTATCCATTTTCAAGACGTTTACTCCTGAGTTGCAGAAGTGACCAGAAAGGATATGGGCTCTTTCAAAGGTTTCTCAGCTATGAGTGGGACTTTGGTGGCCCTCGCATGACAAGACAGGTCATAACAGGAACGGTCAGCACATCCAACAATCTCGATCCAGCCCTAAGAAGACATAATAAACATCTGTAACTCACACAAGGTTCATTCACAAACGCATGCAGATTATAGGTACTCATGAATAATTCAATTACAGAATTTCCACTCAACTTTTACAAATGTTTGAAATGGGTAGAGTTTTATATATCAAGCAGTAGCAATCTTATATAATCCACACATGTACACAAAGTAGTTTTTTATTTTCTGGAGAGAATTATTTTGCCATATTGTGAATGTGGGGTAAACTAGTATTTGCTGGGATTTAGCTATGGAAATAAAATATGAACCTAGACAAAACTTGTAGATATCTATCAAATTTTTGACCAGAAGTCAAAATGAATCTGGTAGAAACCACTAGTACAACACTCTGTTCCATAAAATGCTTTAGCACTGATGGATTTTGGCATCCACAAGGGGTCACCGATGCAATGGACATGAACCTGGGCAAACTTTGGGAGATGGTGAGGGACAAGGAGGCCTGGTATGCTGCAGTCCACGGGATCGCAAAGAGTTGGACACCACCGGGAGACCAAAGAACAAAAGCAACGACAAGGGGTCTCAGAACCAATGCCCCATGGATTCCAAGGACGCCTGTAATGGTTCCCTCCTGCCCATACAATTGTATTGTTAAAACTTCAGCTCAAATCAAAGAATTTCCACCTACAAAGTCGTTACTCTCTGTAAACTTTTAAGAACTGCCAAAGAGAAGGGCATGGCTATTTCAGAAGAGCTCTACACTAGCAAGTAAATCATAGTCCTGGCCCGAAGTCGACCTCCCGAATTCCACAGGACACACACAACAGCACACTCCCAGATACTTCCTCTTGCCGCTCATGTGGAGGACCCAGGGGTCAACCAAGCTCCCTTTTGTGAGTCAGCACAGAACATATGCACCCACAAATCTAAACGCGGTGCTCACCTCAAAAAAAAGTTTGTGGAGAAGGAAAACAACTTTCATAATCTTTTAAAAGCAAGGAAGACAGTCAAGAGGAGGAAGAGTTTTACCAGGGAAAACAACAGTCAAGGGTGAGTGACCCAATTAGCCCCCTGAAAATCTCTTGTGGGTTCAGAGACCAACACAGGTGACGAAAAGTAAGGTCAATAATAGCTGCAGGCAGTAAGGCAGGGATTCACCAAAGGGACTGGTAAGCTGGGAGGAGGAGACACTACGACAGGCACCATGGCATTACGGCAGAAGAGCAGCAGAAACAAGAAGATAAGCTATTAGGATGCTGTGGCGATGGCCACTCTGAATGCAAATGACAAAGATACGAAAGTAACACATGGGGGGGAAATCCACTGGGAGTTAAGTCATATCACAGCATGCCCTGCACCTACAGTCTAGCTTATAACTCTTCACTGGAAGATATTTATGAGAAATTATAAGGAAAATAATACAGCATGTATACATTTATCTGAATCATTAAAAAGGAAAGAAAAAGAAAAAGAACGAGACTACACGGGAGCAGGAAATGAACAGAGTGCTAATGCATCACATCAGCCTTGATGGATACACAGAATGGATATATGCCAAAACCAGGACACAGAGATCAAGGGAAAACCTAAGAACTAACAGGAATGTCAAAATGCTGGCCTAATAACGATGGTGATACCAAAGTCACACTCGATTTTTGTATATTAGAAATGCATTATTAAACTGGAACACAAATATATTAAATGTCATCTGTTTCCTCTTCTTTTTAATCTGTTAATTTAAGTGGGTAAAGTCTGTGTAAGTACTTACCATATGGAAAGGTCAAAGAAGAAATCACACAAATGTAAACTTAGCTCAGAGAGGACAGAGGGACAAAGAGGACAAAGGAACTTTATCTATGTTGTTACTTCAATGTCTTATTGGCCTTTTCCCTCTAAAAAGTTTTTGAAAAACTGTAAGTAGATTCTGAAGGTATATTTAAGTGTTAATACCCAACAATACAGCCAGTCCTCTGTATCTGTGGTTTCTACATCTGCAGATTCAACGGTAAATCAAAAGTATTTGGAAAAAAATGTTTAGAAAGTTACAAAAACTTAAACTATGCTACAAACCTGGCAACTATTTGCAAAGCACTTACATTATGTTTGGTATCATAAGTAACCTAGCTAATTTAAAGTGTATGGGAGGATGTGCACAGGGCCTGCGTAGATACTAAGCCTTTTTATGTAAGAGACTTGAGCATCCCAGATTTTGGTGTCGGTGGGGGTTCTGGAACAAGATCCCAGCAGCCACTGAGGAATGACTGCATTCTCTTTGTATGAAGTGTCTACTGCCCTCAAAACNCAAACCTGGCAACTATTTGCAAAGCACTTACATTATGTTTGGTATCATAAGTAACCTAGCTAATTTAAAGTATATGGGAGGATGTGCACAGGGCCTGCGTAGATACTAAGCCTTTTTATGTAAGAGACTTGAGCATCCCATATTTTGGTGTCGGTGGGGGTTCTGGAACAAGATCCCAGCAGCCACTGAGGAATGACTGCATTCTCTTTGGCATCAGATGACTATACTAAACATACATCTCAGCTGGCCACAAATGTGGACATCAGTGCTCAATCCAGTTTCCTACCTAACAAAAGAAAACTCAATTAAGAACAGGTACTGTTTAGATCACAGAATACAACTTAATAACAGCATTACTATCACAGCAGTGGCAGGTTCCATTTCTTGTTAATGCCCAAGTCACTTTTCAAAAGCACAATCTAAAGTGTTTTCAAAGACTCTTAAGAACCTGTTATTTGAGTAAGAACCAAAGAGGTAAAAGGCTTATTAGTTCAGCAGATGTCTAGTTAGTCCTTCTCATAAATACTTATTTTTGCCTTTGATCCTGAGTTTGGGAAAATTCAACCATAACACCTAATAAGCTTTCCAAGCACATATTACCGCATGGGTGTTTCAAACAAAGAGGCAAAAATAAAACTAATATAAGCACAGAAACCCCAGCACATAAAAACAACAAAACAGGAATTAAGGGGGAAAAAAAAAAGCTAAAAACATGTAACTTGATCATCTGAGTCACTAAAGATGCCAACTAGTATATCTATGTTCTTAAACATATACTTACTCGTTATCATTTACTAAAGATATTGATGAAGATAATTATGTACTAAATGGTGAAACTACAAAAATATGCCTGAGAATGGTAGACAACAATTTTGAAATCATGGTGACCCCTTAGGAGGGAGAAGAAAAGGTTAGAGCATTAACTGTATCAGTAAATTTTTTATTTAAAAAAATACAATATGAAGCACACAAAAAGAAAATATTCAAGTCTCTAAAGGCATTTCCCCCTCTCCTTAAAAGTTTATTACTTCAGAGCTTTTGGTTAGGTGTTGGAGAAGACTCTTCAGAGTCCCTTGGACTGCAAGGAAATCCAACCAGTCCATCCTAAAGGAGATCAGTCCTGGGTGTTCATTGGAAGGACTTATGCTAAAGCTTAAACTCCAGTACTTTGGCCGCCTCATGCGAAGAGTTGACTCATTGGAAAAGACTCTGATGCTGGGAGGGATTGGGGCAGGAGGAGAAGGGGACAACAGAGGATGAGATGGCTGGATGGCATCACTGACTCATGGACGTGAGTCTGAGTGAACTCCAGGATTTGGTGATGGATAGGGAGGCCTGTTGTGCTGCGATTTATGGGGTCGCAAAGATTTGGACACGACTGAGCGACTGAATTGAACTGAACTGAGTCCAGTCTTCTTATGATCTTACACAAAATGTGAGGCCTAATCTCAAAGCTAGGCCCACATTTTCTTTTTAATTTTTTCCTTA
>SJYV01037468.1:329396-398056 GCA_006410875.1 Neotragus pygmaeus | reverse complement strand
TTTTCTGAATGTTGAGCTTTAAGCCAACTTTTTTACTCTCCACTTTCACTTTCATCAAGAGGCTTTTTAGCCCTTAACAATTACAAATACCAAATGAACAAACAAATGAAATGCTATTCAGGCAGGATTCAGAATCTAAATTGAAAACACCAAGAATTTGGGTCTGGTTAAGCTTGAAATCTCACACAAAACACTTTATTGGTTTAACTTGAAAATAAAGAGATTTCAGAATATCTAGTACATATAAAGAAACTAATGATCACCTATAATCCAAAACTAATTACCACTATCATTTAAGCAAACATATGTCAAGTAAGTTTGTGAATAAAGTTAACAAGAAAAACCTAACAGATTCTTTCCTAATTCAATAAAGTTAAGAGTATACGCTAAAAACAATATCAATAATAGTCACTACAGATATATGCATATATCATTATGCATATACACGTGTATTTTTAAACATTTTATTTATTTTTTAATTAGTGAGAAATTGCTTTATAATTTTGTGTTGGTTTCTATAGTACCTCATAGTTTTGATTTGCATTTCTCTAATAATGAGTAATGTTGAGCATCTTTTTCAGTGTTTATTGGCTATCTGTCACTTGTGTATATGTTTTTAAAGCATATAAAATTACTTTGAATAGGGGTTGACAAATCAAGGGTCACAGAACTAAATAGTTTTTATGTTTTTAAAGCGTTGTTAAAAAAAGAAAAAACAAAAAACAGAAGAGAGCCACAGAGATCCACAAAGCCTAAAACACTTACTGTGTTTACTACGGAAAATGTTGAGTCCTGATTGAGAAAACAGACGTGGAACACTCTTGTGGAGCACAGTTGGAAGTTTCATTTTTTATGTAACATACTTAAAGAAGTATTTTTTACTTTCCGTTTTACAAAAAAAGGCTGTCATTTTTTAAATGACTTCTTTTTTTTTAACTGGAGGATAACTACTTTACAACGCTGTGTTAGTTCCTGCTGTATAACAATGTGAATCAGCCATAAGTGTATATATATCCCCTCCCTCGTGAGCCTCCCTCGCGTTGCCCTCGGCCCAGCCCTCTAGGACCTCAGAGCACCCATGAGCTCCTTGTGCTATACAGCGGCTTCCCACTAGCTGTCTATTTTACACACGGTGGTGTAGATAAGTTAAAGCTATTCTCTCTGTTTGTTCCACCTGCTCCTTCCTACCCTGTGCCCACATGTCTGTTCTCTACATCTGCAGCTCTATTCCTGCTCTGCAAATAGATGCATCAGTACCATTAAAAAAAATTTTTTTTAATTAAAAAGAATCTATTTTTTCAAAGAAAGGCAAAGTTTTTCAGAGAAACCAAGGGCATGTGAGAATCAAGGACCCTGAGTTAAGTCTCTGTATGGCTGAGAAGTCTCTCCAATACCAAATAAAGGAAATGCAGAAGACTCTGGGGCCCGCTTCTCGTGGCTGCTGCGCTGTTCCCACTGCTACCAATGCTAAAGCACCTCCTATACCCAAATGCCTTTCAATCTTAGACTTTAGTACTAATGTTNTTTCATAATTTATAATTCATATATGTACTATGCACTATACCAGACACTCCAGATACAAAAATGAACAAGATGGATATAAATATTTTTTCATAATAACATCTACAATTTTGTTGAAAACATAGGTGAGTTTAAAAAATTAGTTGAGTGCACTAAATTCTGTGTTGTAGGGAATTAAATGATTAATTGAAAGCAGGGAATTCTGAAAATAGGCTGTTATAATAGAGTTACTAAATATAACATGCTGCCACCTGTCCCTCAGGTATTCTTGGCAGGCATTGTTAATTGATCATAGCATTCTGCTAAAATTCCAATCATAACCTTGCAACTTTCAGCACAGTAATTCATGCAGTGTTTTAAATCAAAAAGAGCTTAACAGCAAGTCATGCTTTTCTCACTCTGGTAAAATATTTTCACCCAAAGTCTAGAAATAATATTACATTTTTCTGAAAGAAAGAAAGGAAACAAGATAGGAAGGAAGAAAGAAAAGGAGTTTAGTTTTCCCCTTTCAGGCAATTATTCTTCCTCTCTGCAATTTGTCTTCAACATGTAGGATTTCTATATTTAACCAGCAAAGTTACACTATTGCATTAGTGCAACAATATTTTTAACCTTAGTTTTATGTATAAGATGAGGATAAGAATTGCAGCCATNGGCAAACCCAATAGAGTATTGTAAAGTCAAATTAAAAAATAAATTAATTAAAAAAATAAAAAAATAAAAAGCAATATCATGTATACTAGCAACAAAACCCATTAAATATTTAGGCATATTAAATGTATATAATATAGGTTGTACCTATATCTAAATTTGTGATCTAACAAAACAAATGCAGAAACCTACAAAACTCTATCAAGCAAAACTGAGATCTAAGTAAGTGAAGAGCTAGTTTATTTTAATAGAATGCAAGCCTCAATAATATTTTAGGATTTTAAATTTTCCTAACTTTATAGATTAAATGCAATCCTAGTTAAAATCCCAGCAGTCTGTTTTGTAGATATTGACTAACTGATGCTAAAGTTGATGTGGAGAAGCAAAAGGTCTAGAATAGCTAACACAATATTGAAGAAGAAAATCTGGAAGAATTATGTGATTTCAATATTTATAATAATATAGAACTCAAGAGTGTGCGGAGAAGGCAATGGCAGCCCACTCCAGTACTCTTGCCTGGAAAATCCCATGGACGGAGGAGCCTGGTGGGCTGCAGTCCATGGGGTCGCTGAGGGTCAGACACGACTGAGCAACTTCACTTTCACTTTTCACTTTTATTCATTGGAGAAGGAAATGGCAACCCAGTCCAGTGTTCTTGCCTGGAGAATCCCAGGGACGGGGGAGCCTGGTAGGCTGCTGTCTATGGGGTCGCACAGAGCTGGACACGACTGAAGTGACTTAGCAGCAGCAGCAAGAGAGTGTGGCACTGGCAAAGAATAGACACATAAATCAATGCAATAACGTAAGAAGTCCAGAAATAGACCAATAAAAATCGAGACAACAGTTCTGAGAAAGAAGTCAAGTCAGTCTAGTAGAGAAAAAACAGTCTTTTTAAGAAACAGTTCTTGAAACTACACACACACACACACACACACACACACACACACACACAGTCTATATCCACTGCTGCTGCTAAATCACTTCAGTCATGTCCAACTCTGTGCGACCCCATAGACGGCAGCCCACCAGGCTCCCCTGTCACTGGGATTCTCCAGGCAAGAACATTGGAGTGGGTTGCCATTTCCTTCTCCAATGCATGAAAGTGAAAAAATGAAAATGAAGTCACTCAGTCTTCTGACTCCTAGCGACCCCATGGACTGCAGCCTACCAGGCTCCTCCGTACATGAGATTTCCCAGGCAAGAGTACTGGAGTGGTTTGTCATTGCCTTCTCCATAGTCTATATCTAAACCTTGTGCAAAAATTAACTTAAAATGTAGCATAAACTTAAATGTAAATCAGAAGAAAACCATCACCTTGAGTTAGGTGATAAGATTTTAAACATAATACCAAGAGTACAATCCATGAAAAAAAAAATGATGAACTAGACTTTACTAAATCAAAAACCTTCTGCTCTGTGAAAGACTCAGTTAAAAGAATGAAAAGTCTCATAGAAATATTTGCAAGATAATTTTCTGACTAACAGTTTTTATTAAAATATGCCAAATACATTTTAAACTGAACAATAATAAACTATACAAGCTACTTGGAAAATGAACTTGAGATCTGAACAGATCATCACTAAAAATTTACATATTTCAAATAATCATACGAAAATGCTCAACATCATTTGTCATTAGGAAACTGCAAATTAAGACAATAAGATACTACTATATATCTATTAGAATGTCTGAATCAAAAAATATTAACAGCCAAGTGCTGGTGAGATGTGGAGCAATAGGAACTCTTACTACTTTCTTGTAAAAATGCAGATGATATAGTCACTTAGGGAGACAGTTTGTCAATTTCTTAACAAATTTTAACATCATCTTACCATATGATCCACAATAATATGTCTAGGTTTACCCAGACTTGAAAATGTATGTCCAAATAAAAATCTTCCTTTGAATATTTATTGCAGTTTTATTCATAATGGCCCAAAACGGAAAGCAACCAAGAACCAAGATATCCTTAAGAGGATAATGGATACACAAAATGTGGCATACGCTTATAAAAGAATATCATTCAGGAATTTTTCAAATGAGCTGTCAGTCATGAAGAGGCATGGAGGGATCTTAAATGCATATTGCTAAGTTAAGGAATTTAGTCTGCAAAGGCTACACACTGTATGACTCCAAATATATAACATTCTGAAAAAGGCAGAACTAGAAACAGGGTTTGGGAGAGATGAATAGTTGAAGCACAAGGGAATGTTTGTGGTGGCTTAGTTGCTAAGTCATGTCTGACTCTTGTGGACTGCAGCCTGCCAGGCTCCTCTGTCCATGGGATTCTCCAGGCAAGAACACTGGAATGGGTTGCCATTTCCTTCTCCAGGGGATCTTTACAACCCAGGAATCGAATCCGGGTCTCCTGCATTGTAGGCAGATTCTTTACCAACTGAGTTACAAGGGAAGCCCCAAGGGACTGTTTAAGGTAATGGAACTAAATATATGAAACTATAAGACCACATGCATGGCATCATTTAAACGAATAACACTAAGAATAAATGTTAACTTCCCAGGATGAAAGAGAGAATCTGATCAAAAAAAAAAAAATTATTTATGTTCAACAAATACATTGAACCACTTTACTGAAGCAGTTAGATATATGAGGAACTGACCAAAGTAGTTTAGAAATTACTGGATTCTAAAAGGCTAAACATAAAAGGACCTGCATTTAATAACTGTATATAAGTTCTTTCCCCACAGAGATACAGGTTAACACTCCTAAAATCACTATACATGGATACTGGAATAGAATATAAGTAAATAAATAGTGGATATTAGGAGTCAGGATTCTCATTGTGGAAGTCGGAGATTATAGGATTATAGATAAATAAGAGGAGAAGGCTAAATTATCATAGTAGTAATGCCTTAGAGTTGAAGATATTATGCACTTAAGATAAATATAGATCGTGATATGTGTGTGTGCTTGAGCATATGCATACATGTTACTATTCATGCATATATCCCCTACCTCTGTCAGCTGAGAGCACCTAAAAGCTATTTCACACTAGCTGGCAAAAGTACACCTAGTATCCAGATCCAGGTTTTTAATACCATTCTTTGGATGGCTGTAAGACTGTGTGAGAAATACACAATATGTGCCTGGAACTTTGGGTGGTGCCAGGAAGTAAAGAAATGCTCAAGTACACACTCATTCAATAATGGCAGTTTGCCAAAGGGATACAGGAGCCAACTGAAGGAGCTCCCAATAGCTAAATATTTTAAAGGATCATAACCCTGGAGGAGGGCATGGCAACCCACTCCAGTATTCTAGCCTGGAGATCTGCATGGACAGAGGAGTCTAGTGGGCTACAGTCCATGGGGTTGCAAAGAACTGGGCATGACTGAGCGACTAAGCACAGCACAGCAACCCAAAATATAAAATGAATTCAAAAATAATTTGTATGTATATATGATTAAATAAAGAAAAGTGGGAGAACAGAAAAGTCTTTCATGAAAGAGAATTTAAAATAATTTATATAGATGCTCACTCTCAAGGAGGGGGAGGATAACTCTCCAGTCCTCAAGTATGGGCTGACTATTATAGTTTTATTACAAAGAGTACGGTATGGAAAGGAAGAAGAGAAAGAATAAACTTACAGTGGAAAAACATGATAAACACTATACCTACCTAGGTGATCAAAGTTAATATCAACAATGATGAGTCATGCTCACAGTATGAACCCTTGATTCCATATGATGAAATAGCACTTTAGCTCTGTGGTTCTCTTTAAGAAAACATAATACCTCATTCTAACCACAAGGAAAACATCAGGCAAATCACAGATGAAGGTCATTCTACAAAATATCTCAAGGTCATAAGCTTAAAACTCTCAAGGACATAAACAACAAGGAAAGACTAAGAAACTGACAGACTAGAGAGAATTCTAAGGAGTTCTGATGACTAAATGGCATGTGGTGTTCTGTATAGGATCCTTAAGAGAAACGAACTCTAGTGAAACATCAGCTAAAAGTAATGTGTCAATATTGATTCATTAATTGTGACAAAAGTACCATACTAATAAATGATGTAAATGATAGGGACAAATTAGAGGGAAGGAGAGAGTGGGATGAATGGAGAAAGTAGCATCAACATGTATACACTACCATGTGTAAAGAAGCTGGTGAGAAATTGCTATATAACACAGAGAGGTCAGCCCAAGGCTCTGGGATGACCTAGAGGTGTGGGATTTGGGTAGGGCAGGGAGGCTCAAGAGAGAGGTGATATATAATTATTGCTGATTTGTAGTGTTGTGTGGCAGAAACCAACATAACTGTGTAAAGCAATTTCCCTTCAATTAAGAAGAAATTTTTTAAAAAGTAATAGGGAATACTGGCTGTAGAACATAGAAGTTCTNGGGAGGCTCAAGAGAGAGGTGATATATAATTATTGCTGATTTGTAGTGTTGTGTGGCAGAAACCAACATAACTGTGTAAAGCAATTTCCCTTCAATTAAGAAGAAATTTTTTTAAAAGTAATAGGGAATACTGGCTGTAGAACATAGAAGTTCTCCACATTATGAATATTTCTGCATATTATGAATATGCACTGCATTCATAATAATTATGTAAATATAAGGTATAAATTTTTTTAAGGTACATACACTGAATGAAAAAATACCCAGAGTAAAGCGAATCAACACACAGCTTATAATACTCAGGTATATAACTGGACTTTCCAAAAGCAATACTGAATGTCTGATGAAAATGGAACAATATCTTTTGACTTCCATTATAATATTCTCTGGGCTTCCCTTTCAGCTCAGCTGTTAAAGAATCTGACTACAATACAGAAGATCTCAATTTGATACTGGGTTGGGAAGATCCCCTGGAAAAGGGAAAGGCTACCAATTCCAGTATTCTGGCCTGGAGAATTCCATGGACTGTACAGTCCATGGAGTTGCAAAGAGTTGGACAAAACTGTGGCTTTCACTTCACTTCATAATATTCTATATTTCAGTCAGTCAGTTCAGTTGCTCAGCCATGTCTGACTCTTTGCAGCCCCGTGAACTGCAGCATGTCAGGCCTCCCTGTCCATCACCAACTCCCAGAGTTTACTCAGGCTCATGTCCATTGAGTCGGTGATGCCATCCAAACATCTCATCCTCTGTCATCCCCTTCTCCTCCTGCCTTCAATCTTTCCCAGCATCAGGGTCTTTTCAAATGGGTCAGTTCTTCCCATCAGGTGTCCAAAGTATTGGCACATCAGCTTTAGCATCAGTCCTTCCAATGAATATTCAAGACTGATTTCCTTTAGGAGTTGGATCTCCTTGCAGTCCAAGGGACTCTCAAGAGTCTTCTCCAACACCATAGCTCAAAAGCATCANGTTGGATCTCCTTGCAGTCCAAGGGACTCTCAGGAGTCTTCTCCAACAACACAGTTCAAAAGCATCAATTTTTCAGTGTTCAGCTTTCTTTATAGTTCAATTCTCACATCCTATTTTGATTTTTTTCATAGACTATTCCTATCTAACATGCAATATGTATTTGTTATATGCTTAACTTATGCTCCATAACCCCAGTGGCACTAGTGGTAAAGAACCTGCTTGCCAATGCGGAAGACATAACAGATGCAGATTCGATCCCAATTCCAGAGAAAGGAATTGCTACCCACTCCAGTATTCTTGCCTGGAGAATTCCATGGACAGAAGAACCTGGTGGGCTACAATCCATGGGGTTGCAAAGAGCTGGACACGACTGAGTGACTAATACTACATAAATAAATTGACAGAAAAATAATGAAAAATTAAGTGCAGTGTTCAATCCCTAGAAGAATGGCAGGTAGTTTGGCAAGCAGTAAGGATGGTGACTGCATGAAATTAAAAGATGCTTACCCCTTGGAAGAAAAGTTGTGACCAACCTAGATAGCATATTCAAAAGCAGAGACANGGCGGGGTGGGCGGAGAGGGTGAAGGAACAGTGAAGAGGTAACCTGGAGGTCTTCTCTGAATTATTATTAAATACACAGAATTTGAGAAAAGATAGTTCCTAAACAAGAGATCAGAATCTCCTAGTCTATCCCCCAAATCTACCAAACAGCTCTCCAGACGAAGAGCACTATGGGCTTCTTTACTCAGCCTGGCCACCACTTCCAGTATCTGCTGGGGTCAGGAAGGTGGCCACTCCATCCTAGCTGCATTCAGGCATGTTACCAATCACACTGCCCACACCAGTGAAGGACACGCCAGGAACACACTGTCACCGGCCTTCTCTCTCTCTCTGTAAAAGCCATCCGTATCTACAAAGGGATCCTGGGACACAAGGGCAGCCCCCCCTTATGAGAGCACACCGGGGCAAGTACTTTTTCCATTTTGCTCAGGAAGAGATCTCTTTCCTTTTTGTCGCATTCTGACAAGACGCACATAAAAAGCAACTTTGATATCCATGCGTCTAAGTTAACAACGTGAAAACCACATGGTTAGAGCCACTGCATTCTACTTACATAGGATGTTTTGGATTCAGCATCCCAACAGTCACAGGCATAATGGGCCATCTCATTCTCCATGTGCTGTCGGAAGCGGAGCTTCTCTGGAGAGACTCCAACCTTCACGAGGTAGAGGTAGATGCGGCCAATGAAATAGCCCAACACTGAGTTGTTAATCACACCCTAAAATAAACGAATAAACAAACTCATAGGTAAGTAGGCAAGCAACATGCAAACAAGCACAGAGGAACGAAAAAAAACCACAAACATTAAGGCTTTTGAAGGCTAAGGTACCATTTTCCATTGAGTTATTTATCATCTACTGAAAAATCTTTGAAACACAAAGCAAGCGAATTTATACAGCTTTCAGAATGATCTGAAATACCCAAAAATGTGATTAAGGCTATTTTCAAAAGTTAAACTGTCAAGCTAACAAGCAGATAATAATGAATGATGTCATTCAAAATCTTTCCACCATACTCATTGGGTCAGCAAAAATTCAGCCTATTACCTCATACCTTCTAAATCCACAGTACTAAAAATGACATTCACAGTAATGACCCTAAGGAATGGCCTATATTCCTTCTGAATTAACAAAAGTCGTTAAGACATGTTGAGGGGGCTTTAATGTATTCTTATCCACTGAAATTTGTGAACCCCATACAGTATAAATCCCCTTACAACTTCAGTACAGAAGAAGGGCTTTAGAAATCGTCTAGCCCCATCTCCTACAACCTGCAGGGCTCTTCTCTGCAAAAGGGCTGACAAATTATCACTCAGCCTCCACCTGAATATTTTCAGACAGGAAGCTCACTGTTCCCAGGGCAATTCATTCCATTATTAGGCAGCAACTACTGTTACCAAGTTTTTACTCACTCATTTCTCTAGGCAAATAATCATAGATAAATTCTATTATATGCAAGCCCTTATCCCAATTGTTATGGGTAATACAGAGGAGTTTAAAATAGAAAGGGCTGGCTTCCTGTGAGTCAAAATGTTTCCCCCAAAGCAGTCCATATTGTTAAAAGTCAGATTGATGGGGGACTTCCCTGGGGGTCCAGTGGTTAAGAATCTGCCCGCCAATGCAGGGGACACGCATTTGGTCCTTAGGCTGAGAAGACTCCAGCTACTGTGGGGCAACTGAGCCGGTGCGCCACGACTACTGAGTCCGAGCTCTACAGCCTGCAAGCTGCAACTACCGAGCCCACACACCACAGCTACGCAGGCCTAAGACCCTAGAGCTCGTGCTTCACAGCTGGAGAAGCCACCACCATGAGAAGCCCACACCGCAACTAGAGAAAGTCTGCATGCAGCAATGAAGACGAGTGTGGCCAAAAAAAACACAACAACTAATGCAGTACAATTCAAACCAACAAAATTTTTCCACATGCCCTGCTAAATTTTTTTTCATGTTAGTCCCAACGGCCCACACATTGGCACTTTCAGGTAATTCCCTCCCACTATAATAACAGTGTATAATAAATACTGTAAAAAAAAAAAAAATCCCACATACTGTATCAAAATAAAGGGACTGCCAAAACATGTTGTCATCCAGTACACAGAATTTGCTAAGTGCTAAACTCCAGGAAAAAGTCTGCTCTAAATTAAGTTTCCTATGGAATCTTACCTGTTCAACAGCATCTCCCAGGCGCATTTTCCGAGCAGACTGTCCGCTGACCTGGGCTTTCGCCGAATACAAATAAAGGTAGAGGTCTGCCACATTCTGGAACTTGGGATGGTCTTTCTCACTGGGATCTACAAAATGCTCAATTTCTGCCATTGTGAATTCTCTGAAAGCAAAAATACAAAGGATAAAAGTGGCACACTTAAAAAAAATAAAGCCCTTATTTTAAACTTCATTTTACAATAACACAGAATGATATGGAAAATAGTTGTTAAAGAACAGATTGATACAGTTTTTTTTTTTTAATTAGGAAAACCCAGGAACTTTCCTGGTGATCCAGTGGTTAAGACTTTGCTTTTCAATGCAAGGATGTGGGTTTACTCCCTGGTTGGGAGTGATCTTGATCTTTATCCCACATGCCTCCTGGCCTAAAAACCACAACATAAAACTGAAACAATAACGTAACAAAGTCAATAAAGGCTTTTAAAATGGTCCACATCAAAAAACAATCTTTAAAATATATAATTAAGAGAATCTGAGCAAATGTCAGACACACACAAAAAATGAGATACTGAATAGTGCCTTCCAAATAAAATGATTTCCCTTAAAGCACTGGCAAGTCTTCACTAATGCACACTAAATGAAGTGCTTGATATTTACTTTTCAAAGAAGGGCAATTAAAAGTGAATTTAGCTTTTATAATAGTCTGATTTCTTCCTTTTTATTGCTCTGAACAAGTAAATGACTGATAATGGCACCATACAGTTGGTATCTTTAGAGTAACAGCTTCCTAAATGATGTGTTATTCAAGGCAGAGGACGTAAGGCATGAATTGAACAAGCTAACATCAAGCGAACTGCATAATGATGAGATAAATATGCACACAGTAATGGTTTCCCAAAAAGATTTCCCTGAATGGCAATTTAGTAGCTATTGGGGGGGAATGTTTTAAGTTAATTTTATGAGTCAAAATCAAATCTCTCTTCTTTAAAACACACACACACAATTTACTAGGGCACTTCCATGATTATCTCAGATGTTTTAGAAGTAATGAAAAATTGCTTAAATGGATCCTAAAAATACATGAAATGCATTGCAAAAGAGCTTTGATTTTTTTTTTTTAACTTTTACTTTTTAATGTCATCTCTTATTCAGTCCAGCAGCACCTATATCTTAATTGCCTTTCAAAAGCTATCAAACATCTTCTGTGAGCACAGAAATGAGAGACAGATAAGAGAAGCTTGATGTCTGTCCCCACAAAGCTTCCAACCAGGGTGACAGCAAGAGAACACTTAAAATGAAGGGCAGATCAAAATAAAGACCCTGCCCAGAATCCTCAAATAATCAGCTGCCAAAGTCTTTCCATCTGTTCTGTCAATTAATCAAAGCTCACAGACAGGAGATGGAAATCAACACAAGCACTGACTGTATCCACTGTCTCTTGTCTTTGAGTTCAGAGACTCTACCTGAACTGTGGAGACAAAATAGTCATCAGACTAGAAGACAGAGCCAGACAATCAAAATGAAATTTAATTTTTAAAAATTTCATATGGACAACTGATACTCCCCACCTAAATGAAAGGGATCACAGCTATACAAAGACATACCACCTGCCAACTCTAAGTCAAGAAAAACCTGTAACATTAAACAAGTCGTAGGCCTATCATGGAATAAAAACCATGGAGATACTGACTCCTGAAGGATGAATGGATTTCCACCCAGGATTCTGCAGAGGCACATGACAAAATCAACCAAAATCCTGAAGACCAGGAAATAAAATGGCAGGAAGACCTAGTGGATTTTCTCCCGTTAACTCCTGGGACCATTTCTCTGTTCAAAACTGCTTTCCCTGTTTATCACTTTTTATTCCACAGGCCCCAAGTTTTGCCTTACTTCGTGGTCCTTTATAATCACCCAACGGTTACTCTCTTTGACGTAAACCCTCTCCAAAACACTGGCTTTAGACAAGCTCAGTCTCAGACAGCTATTCTGAAAGCATGCTTGCAGGCACTTCCTTTTCCAAAAGCAAAAGGAAAAAAGACATGAAGAAACTCAGAGACTGAGAAATAAGACAAATTCAAGTCTGACAAGTTTGTCAATGTTACAATACCCAATTATAATTTAGGACTACTTTTCATTTTGCAGCAAGGCTCAGCGGGTCCTCCCCATTCCACTTCTCTAAGTTGGACATGCTCCTTCCTCATGAACTCTCCCTTTTCTAGACCATTCAGCTGAAGGGACTACAGGCCTGAAGACAAAGTGTGGTGAGAACACAGGAGCATCTCCTCAGAGGGTGTCACCAGGACTCACAAGATTAGCCAGGGGCTTTGCACGCTCTGATAGTTATAGGAGGGACATGCGATGCCTGATGCTTGTCATTACAGCAAGTAAGAACCATAGCTCAGTTGGTAGAGAATCTGCTTGCGATGCAGGAGATCTCAGTTCGATTCCTGGGTTAGGAAGATGCCTTAGAGGAGGGCATGGCAACCCACTCCAGTATTCTTGCCTGGAGAATCCCCACGGACAGAGGAGCCTGGCGGGCTACACTCCATGGGGTCACAAAAAATCAGACACGACTGGGAGACTAAGCACAGCATGACAAGAAAAGAACAAAGGAAGTGAGTGGGCTGCTGGGGCTGTGGAAAATACTTTGGAGTCAAAGAAAGTGAAGTTTACCAACACAGCCCATTTTATATGAAATTTATTACCTTAAGATATCAGTAAGAAAATGTATAGAAATTGCAAAAAACCTAAGTCATAAATAGCTAGCTCATAATGTGAAAAACATAACTCAGCAGGGCCAAGATGCCTTCCGGCACATCCCTGGATACATCTGACAAAGGGAGGTTATCAGAATAGAGACAAGAGACTGTCTGAACTAGAGTAGACAGAAGCAAGCTTGCTAGCTGGACTTTCTGTCATAAAGGTGCCCCAAATATGTAGAGGAATACCAACTGGCTACTGAAACACCCTCACCCCAATACCAGCAACACTGTCTGCCCCGGATGCCTAGGATGGCCCTTCAGCCATAACCCTCACCTCCTTTTAAATCACCCTACTCTCATCTCCACCACCACTTCCAGGAAATGCACGTGTCGACAATCAAGATCTTACCGTCTTCAAATCAGAACATGAACAAGGGGAAAAGATCATTTTGGAGCAGATGTGAAACATCAGCTATTCACCCCTTCCCTTCAAACCACACAGTCACTCAAAACTGCCCATCATCCCAGAGAATACAATTGAAGGTAACAGTCATAAAACAAACTCTTTTGGAGGATAAAAATAAAGATATAATCATGTAAGAAAGGACTTCCCTGGTGGTACAGTGGCTAAGAATCTGCCTGCTAAAATGCAGGGGACACGGATTTCAGCCCTGGTCCGGGAAGATTCCAAGTGGCCGCGAGCAACTAAGCCTGGGCGCTACAACTACTGAGCAGGCGCCCTAGAGCCGGCACTCTGCCACAGGAGAAGCCGCCCCAGCGAGAAGCCTGTGCACCGCAACAAAGGGCAGCCCCTGCTTGCCGCAGCTAGAGAAAGCCCGTGAGCAGCAACTAAGACCCCGTGCAACCAAAAAGAAATAAGTTTAAAAACGATGTAAGAAAGAAGAAAGCTGTTTCAAATCAGCCAGCCTTTGTTTCCACTTCAATGCAAAAGTCACTCACTAATTTCACCAGCAGAACACCATGGGTGGTACCTGACTCTGATCAGTCCAGATCGAGGGGAGATCTCATTTCTGAAAGAATTTCCAATCTGGGCAGCAGCAAAAGGCAACTTTCCTTGGTTGAATTCTAAAAGCCGTTTGAAATTCAGGAAAATCCCCTGTGCAGTTTCTGGTCTCAAATATCTATAAATTTAAACAAACCAGTCTGTTAAAAGGAAGAAATCATGTTTTCCAATAAATCTGAAATTCTATATACAAATCCTAAAAGTCCTAAATATACTATTTACACAAAGCTGCACGGGCCCTAAAAATGTTTTAGAAATAGATATTTTCCTCAGTAGCAAACATTCTCACACAGGTAACAAAGAAGGTATCATCAGGTGATTGGTATGTAAACACCACTGTTAGAAATGTCACTTTATTTCATCACTCCAGTGAATCAAAGATGACTTCTCTCATGATGTCTCCAAAACTTCGGATATTCTCCTGATTAATCACTTACTTTGGAGGCAGATGACAATTTTAGATCCTTTTAAAAATAAAGTTAAGCATCCCTCTGCTGTTAACCCACAACAAAGCATAACAGTGGAACTATTATCAAAAAGAAGCCAGTAGGCTGACAATTAACATCAGAACTCACTCAACAAAACCATTACACCACGGTAGGCAATTTTCAAGGATTGTCATATCATTTTCTTCTTTGTACCCAGAGACACAAAGAAATAGGGAAATCCAGAATAATCAAATCTTTGTGGTATTTTGTACTTTCAGCCCAAGGCTGCTTCTGATTTTCTTTACACTTTAAAAAGACACAGTCACTCAAATATACCATTATAGCTATTGTTTTCTTTTCAATTTCACAGAAAAATCTGTGCAAAATATCACACAAGAAAGCACTCTCAAGAACCTACTTCAAAAGAAACGTTTTATGGAAAAAAATTTTTAAACAAAAAATAAAATTTTACCTTCTCACTCTAAATATATAAATTCTTTTTATTTTTTGGTTTTTACCCAAATATAAACATAGTTACAGTTACTACGCATATTTATTAAGTAGAATATACTAAATTATTAATTCTTTCTTTTATGCTTTTCCATTTTATTAAAAAACAGTAAAATTTTCTTATTAACAGTTGCAGAGTATTCTACTAAAATAAACTACTATCATTTATTTAGCAGTCCTCAAATTACTGGATGAATAGGTTATTTTTACTTTCAATTTATATACTCTATTTTTTTTTGGCAAAGTAGTCACATGTGTTTTCACATCCATAATAAAATCCCATTATGTTATTGCTTAAAGACACAGAGCAAGAATTAGATGTTAAAAACCACTATCAGAGCACAGATTATCTTGAATTATCTTTTAAAATCCTCTTTTAAAGTAGGAATAAAGACATATTAAAATTAGCTGTTTTTTATTTTTTCACCAAGAACTTTACTGAACATTTTTGTTATTTTGTTCCACTATCTTCTATCATTAATTAATACACTCTTGATAAGTATACCTTCTTTTCCTTTTGAATTCTTTCCTTAGATAAATTCACAGCAGTGGGAAGGCAGGTCAGAGGTCATGGCCCATTTTATGACTCTCTGTATTAACAAAATGAAGGGCTCATCCTTTGCCTCTTTCCACAAAATATCCTAAACCAGCCCACTGTCTTACTCCAATAATACATTGTCACAATTCATTTTTGTTATTCTTTACTCTCTACTCCAGGAAACATGATCTAGCTTTATCTAGCAAAACCTATCCTGTCTTACCCTAAAATGAGACCATGAGAAAAATATCTGAGGCTATGAAATGGAATACTTTCACTAACTTTGCTAACAATGAACAAAGAATCTGAACATATAAATTCTGGATCATATTGCAAAGTGTTACAGGTTTTCTACTCTATCTGCAAAAACCACCTTTTAATGAATCAACAAGTTAAACATACCCTGTCCAACAGGGCAGGCCACTAGTCACATGTCTAGCGATTAAGACTGTTTCCACCACAGGGGCCACAGGTTCCATTGCTGGTCGGGGAACTAAGATCCCACATGCCATGTGGCATGGCCAAAAAATAAATAAATAAGTTTAGAAATTCAGTTCCCCAGAACCACTAGCCCCATTTCGGATGCTCAACAGCCACATGGCAGTGGCTAGTGGCTACCATACTCAACAGCTTATAGACTATTTCCACCGCTGCAGGAACTTCCACTGGGCAGTGTGACCTACACCAAATGGTTTCTAAAGTCTCCCTCAACAATAGGTTCAGTATCCTCCAAAATCATTATTTAACTCTCTCCTGCCCTATGCAGTAATAACTAAAAGAAGTGATTAGAGACTTCTGTATTTATGCCCTCCCCCAAATGACAATATATAATTTAAAAATATATACTCAGAAAGAATCAGAAGAAATAAAATTTTAGAATATATCTATCATTATTTCTCCTTAATATAGTTGTGTGTACTTCCTACAAATCATTTTTCAAACATTTTCCGTCATGGTTGCTATTAATATTTACCTTTTATTACAAGTAGTTATAATAAATTACATAAACAATAAGTGATACATACCCAGGCATGTTTCCTCCAGGTCCAATGAAGGTCTTAAACATTAAGTTAAAAGGCACTGGAGGGGAAAGATCATTTCCAGTAGTGGGAGATTTTACATTGTAGTTTACAAAAAGATCTGCAAGTTCTTGCTGTCCATAGTTATCGAGCTAAAGAATATATCAAGAAAATGTTTAGTGTAAGAGACTTGAGAAAAAACAAGGCATAACAATAAAATATTATACATAAAACCCCACCCACCATTAAAATTCACCCAAAATAAAAATATCAGATTAACCTAATCTTCAAGATGTTTATATTAAAACTATACCCAATTTACATAGTTTACATTCACCAACAGAGAAACGGGGTGTCTTTGTAGGACTGACCTAAAATTCACACGTGTACCATTTCACAATGAAAGACAAGGCAAAATATCTCTTGTTCAATTATAATAGTGACTGGTTAGCAAGAATCATGCAAATAAGTTTACACAATGAATTTTACTACTCTGTACACTTAAGAGTCAGGTGCACTTCCCTGTCTATTAATTAAATGTGCATGTAACTTTCCTCACCCATTAGACACTATGGCAGAAGCTTGAAGGCAGAAGCTGTGTCTTATTCACTTCTGCATTTCCCAGTGCACTGCACATCCTATACACTGATGATCAATGCCAAACCCTCTAAAATGATATAGAATCTCCAATTCAAGAACCTCGAATGACTATGACAAACCATCTAATAGTAAAGAATATTTAAAACTTAAAAAAAATCTAATAAAAATAATTAGATAAATCAACTAATGATTTATGGCCATTCGGGATCACAAAATCCTGGGTAAATTGCCTAACTCCACACGGATGGGTTGTGTGAACCAGGATCAAGTTCCTTCCTAACTTCTCTGAGCCTGTTTGCTTATCTGTAAAATGGGGAAAACAGACTTAACCTCGTTTCTTAGCCACAGAGGGTGAATCAACGCTTTTTAGTTAAACTGTTAATATCATGCTTCATAAAGCTGAGAAGGAATCACAAGCATTAACAGATGCCGAAAATGTGCTATTATGTGCTGAAGCAATAGATGGGCCTCTGCCCAGGAAATTCTTTGGGGCCATTTCAGCATCAGGCCACTTCCATGGTTTCAAACATTTCACTGAAGATTAAATTGACAAGAATACAGAACTGACCCCTGAACAACATGTGTAACTTACAGCCAGCCCTGTCTATCCACAGTTATTCTGTATCTGCAGATTCAACCACCTAAAAACTGCGTAGTACTGTAGAATTTACTATTGAAACTCATCACAGTGTAAGTGGACTTGCAAAGTTCAAACCATGTTGTTCAAGGATTGACTGCGTGTGTGTTGTGTATGAGATATCACACATATATATGATATGACAATCAAAATCAAAATCCAAACTGTTCTCCTGGAACATATACCTGATGAACCAGAAAGTCAGAGCTCAAACTATAAATTATGACAACAAAACAACTACTTCCTGTTTCTGACAATTTATTTGGAAATGAACGAAGCTGTTAAGATCAAAGACACATACACACAAAATGCCTAATAAATCTACAATTCTGAATGTGAAAGAGAATAATTTAGGTGTAATCTGAGGTGCTTTTCATGACTTCTTTCTAGTAAAGGTCATGTCTTTGGAGAAGGAAGGAAATGAGAAATGAGAGTGTGTCCGTAACAGTATTAAACTACAAGAATTCATTTTCTAAGCCATAAGCAATAACGTGGAAGAAATGAGTTTCAAAAAAGGAATAAAATATACTTCATATGGCCCAAAATAAATTGGCAGATGAGTCAATAGCCAGATTAAGAAGTTTTTCAATTTAAATGACGGAGAAAATTTCTCAGCTAATGTTGGGAAAGCCAGATACTGCAGAGGAAAATCAGCAGGTTTTAAAAAATCAAGGCAACAGTGGACAAGTGTCCAGTAATTTCCATCAGAGGAAAGCAGTGTTATGGAGTCCTCAGTTTAGTTGCTCAGTCATGTCTGACTCTTTGCGATCCCATGGACTGCAGCATGCCAGGCTTCCCTGTAAATCACCAACTCCCGGAGCTTACTCAAGTCCATGATGCCATCCAGCCATCTCTTTCTCTGTCATGCCCTTCTCCCGCCTTCAATCTTTCCCAACATCAGGGTCTTTTCTAGTGAGTCAGTTCTTTGCATCAGGTGGCCAAAGTATTGGGAGTTTCAGCTTCACCATTAGTCCTTCCAATGAATATTCACGACTGGATTTCAACATTCCAATATTCCAATGAATATTCATGATGACGATTGACTGGCTGGATTTCCTTGCTGTCCAAGGGACTCTCAAGAGTCTTCTCCAACACCACAGTTCAAAAGGATCAATTCTTTGGCGCTCAGCTTTCTTTACAGTCCAACTCTCACATCCATACATGACTACTGGAAAAACCATAGCTTTGACTAGATGGATCTTTGTTGGCAAAGTAATGTCTCTGCCTTTTAATATGCTGCCTAGATTGATCATAGCTTTTCTTCCAAGGAACAAGCATCTTTTAATTTCAAGGTTGCAGTCACCTTCTTCAGTGATTTTGGAGCCCAAGAAAACAAAGTCTATCACTGTTTCCATTGTTTCCCCATCTAAATTTGTCATGAAGTGATGGGATCGGATGCCACGATCTTAGTTTTCTGAATGCTGAGTTTTAAGCCAACTTTTTCACTTTCCTCTTTCACTTTCATCAAGAGGCTCTTTAGTTCTTCTTCACTTTCGGCTGTAAGAGTCGTATCATCTGCATGTCTGAGGTTATTGATATTTCTCTCGGCAATCCTGATTCCAGTTTGTGCTTCATCCAGCCCAGCATTTGGCATGATGTACTCTGCATATAAGTTAAATAAGCAGGGTGACAATATACAGGCTTCATGTACTCCTTTCCTGATTTGCAACCAGTCTGTTGTTCTGTGTCCAGTTCTAACTGTGCTTCTTGACCTGCATACAGATTTCTCAGGAGGCAGGTCATATGGTCTGGTATTCCCACCTCTTGTAATTTTCCAGAGTTTGTTGTGGTCCACACAATCAAAGGCTTTGGCATAGTCAATAAAGCAGAAGTAGATGTTTTTCTGGAACTCTCTTGCTTTTTCAATGATCTAACAGATGTTGGCAATTTGATCTCTGGTTCCTCTGCCTTTTCTAAATCCANAAGCTGAAACTCCAGTATTTTGGCCACCTCATGGGAAGAAATGACTCATTGGAAAAGACTCTGATGCTGGGAGGGATTGAAGGCAGGAGGAGACGGGGATAACCGAGGATGAGATGGCTGAATGGTATCACGGACTTGATGGACGTGAGTTTGAGTAAACTCTGGGAGTTAGTGATGGACAGGGAGGCCTGGCGTGCTGCAATTCACAGGGTCGCAAACAGTTGGACACGACTGAGGGACTGAACGGTCTAGTTGTTTTCCCTACTTTCTTCAATTTAAGTTTGAATTTGGCAATAGGAGTTCATGATCTGAGCCAGTCAGTTCCCAATCTTGTTTTTGCTGACTGTATAGAGCTCCTCCATCTTTGGCTGCAAAGAATATAATCAATCTGATTTCAGTATTGGCCATCTGGTGATGTCCACATGTAGAGTCTTCTCTTATGTTGTTGGAAGAGGGTGTTTGCTATGACCAGTGTGTTCTCTTGGCAAAACTCTGTTAGCGTTTGCTCTGCTTCATTTCGTATTCCAAGGCCAAATTTGCCTGTTACTACAGGTATCTTTAGACTTCCTACTTTTGCATTTCAGTCTCCTATAATGAAAAGGACATCTTTTGGGGGTATTAGTTCTACACTCAGCCTTACTTATTCATACACAAGATAGAGAAAATCTTACTTTTTGGAAGAAAAAAAAAAGTGTTGGTTGTTTTTTGTTTGTTTTTTTTTTTTCATCCAAGGAAGTAAACAAAATTTAAGAGATGAGCTGTGGTGAATTTCATGATCAAACATGGTGCTGGAGAAATACTTTGCTTAAAAGGATAGATAAGGTGAGAAATCAGCAACATTCACATACAGGCATGTGATCCTCCTGGGGCAAAGGTGTGCAGTATTCATCAATTTTTAAAGCAGTTTGTGGCCCCCCAAAAAGGGTAAGAACTACTTCTGATATAGAAGGTATTTCTGCATTTGGCTAAAGTTAGAATAGATGATCTCAATGTCTTCCCTAAAACTTGTCAACTTAAATACAAAACTAAAGGTCTACAGGAAAAGCAGGGGCCTGTTCCATCAGGTTCTAAGAACAGCACATAGTCAGGGACAGTCCAATCAGAAGTAGATCAAGTGGCTGATGAGACAGTCTCACACAGACGTCTGCCCCAAATCTCCACACTGAACACTACCCATCCTTAGACATTGTCCTGGTTTTTGCTATTAAATCCAGAAAACTGGTTTCTAAGGAGAGAAAACTAATTTCATTCCTATTTACACTGACTTGCTAGTTTGACATAAATAAAGGGTTAACCATAAAATGCTGACAGAGAAAATAAAAATGCAAAAACAGATGATATGAAGGACAGAAGGTAAGCTCTCCTTCTATACTATTGTGACCAGGTCAGCACAATATGGAATTCAAGTCATCAAATGCTGAAGAAAGACAGCACCTACCTGGGTTATCATGATAACATCTCTCAAGTACTCACCTGGGCCAAGACACTTTCCATCTCTGATTTCTTCTCAGCAGAACACTTCTTATCAGACATCAATTTCTGTAAATGAGCTGCAATAATTGTGTTGTACACATCAATTTCAATCAATGGGAAAAAAGGACAATGTACTTTTGAGTTTCAACACTGGGCAGGTGAAAAAATGAACCCAGGGATAAGGTTCTTAATTTATATGAATCCTATGGCTGATTTTACATAGATAGTCATGATATTCTCTTGATTCTTTCGGTGACTTAGAATTTCTAATTATCTAATTATCTGTATATATGTGTGTACACACACACACACACACACACACATTTCTTTTTTTTTTCAATAAGGGACTTGTTCTATATACTAAGATCTGTGCACTTTATTCTTTGTATATTATGTCCCAAGAAAAAAAATGTAAAAACTTGAGAGAAAAGTTTAATCCAAACCCTTTGCTTTGATCAATCCTACTTGAAAAGGTGTTTACTCGAGATGAAAAGCCATACCTTTCAACAGATGGTCAGCACGGAAACACTCTCCATTTTTTAAATCTTTCACCATGAAGTCAGCAAATTTGTCTACATGGCCAGAAGTCCTAAGTTAATACCAAGTCAATCAGTCATTTTCATACAGCTTAACACATAAATTTTACCTTTTAAGACAATCTGCCATCTATATATTTATCCATAGCTTACATCTGTGTATCTGACAGATGAAAGCTCCCATATCCATTATGGAATATCCCATGGTAGATAAAAACATATGCCAAAGAAAATTCTTCCTTAAATCTGTTCCTACCTGCTTCCCAAGTTCTCCCTTCCCTTAGGAAAAAAAATATTAACTAGATTATACTTTTTCACACATTGTCAAGGTCTGTGCTACTTTTCAGGATCAGTTACTCCAAGCCTATCCCATTATTGTTAGTGATCCAAGCAAAAGCCAAAACCATGGGGAATTTGACCAGCCAAGAAGTTGCGAGAACTCAGTATAGACACTGAACCTTAAAGAAAGAGTTTTCTGCCACTGAAACCTGTAGGGACACTGGTATTATCACTACGTGGCTCCTATTAGTGGAGCAAGTAGCTAAGAATAGGTTGTCCTGATCTTTTAGATCTATCATCAAGAATTTCAACTTATTTTAATTGCCTGAAACTATTGAGAGAGAGCTTAAAAGTATACAAAAGGCTCCACTGGTGACTCAGATGGTAAAGAATCTGCCTGCAATGCTGGAGACCTGGGTTCAATCACTGGGCTGGGAAGATGCCACGAAGAAGGGAATGGCTAATCACTCCAGTATTCTTACCTGGAGAATTCCATGGACAGAGGAGCCTGGCAGTCTACAGTCCATGGGGTTGCAAAGAGTCAGACACAACTGAGAGACTAACACTTTCACTTTAAAGTATACAAAGAGCGAAAATTAGCTCTTTAATAGGCAATATTAAATGAAATGATGAAAAATAGTAACAATTCCTCTTTCAGTTTCACATCTGAGAAATGCTGATCTGCTTTCAACAATGTTGGTAGGAACAATCTAAATTTCTGCATTGAAAAGTCAATACACATAGTAGTATTTAATTTAAAATATGTACATAGCTTTGCCTAGAACTTCTATGAATTTATACTAAAGAAATCACCAGGATATACAAAAAATTCATCTATTAGGATGTTCAGCACAATCAAAACTCAGAAACTAAAACTTAAAACACCTATACTAATGCACCAGCTAAGTAAATTATGCCACATCTATAAGAGAGAATACTATTCTGTCATTAAAAATACTCTTGAAGCTTATTGACATAATGTTCACCTATATTAGGTGAAAGAAAGCACTGTGCTACTACTAAACGCCACACTATGCTACTCCTAAAACTTAAAAAGAAAGGATAAATACAACATTTTAAACTGGCTATCTGTTGGCAATAAGTATATATTTTGTTTTTATTTTTCAGATTTTCACAATGAACATGGGTAATTTTTTTTAATCAAAAAGTTACTTAAGTATATAAATTAAAGAATTTCAACCTTCAAAGTAGAAATCTTACTTTAAAACTGGCTCAGGGGTAAGCATGGTACAATCAATCTCCAGGATCTGTTCCTCTTGGATAAAATGCTGCCTCCAGGTCTGAATAATATTGTTTTTTAAAGCACATCCAACTGGGCCAAAATCATAAAGACCACTAACACCTGCAAAATGAGAGGAAAACATACTCTACCTTATCACTCTGAACAAATCAAAGCAAGAAGACATCAGAAAGCTGAAAGACTCACATATTCCCCAAAAATGTATTCAAGCCAACACTTCAAATCCCCCAATACTAAAGAGTCTTATTTCCAACTAGCTGACAAATGTTAAAACTGAAAAGGTCTTATTCTATTTACTATTTCTGCATGTGAAGGCTGAAATTTCAAGTAGGATTAGAAAAACCTAAAAACAAAAAGAAGTTCCTCCTTATGCAAGAAACAAATGAAAAAGCAGATTATAGTTTTCTGCCATAGAAATGAGAAAATAACTTGCTGCATCAGTGGAATAANTCTCTGTATGTGAAGGCTGAAATTTCAAGTAGGATTAGAAAAACCTAAAAACAAAAAGAAGTTCCTCCTTATGCAAGAAACAAATGAAAAAGCAGATTATAGTTTTCTGCCATAGAAATGAGAAAATAACTTGCTGCATCAGTGGAATAACAATGATGCCCAATACCCATTCTCCAATTTATTCTTGGTATTTGAGCCACTATTTAAATCTCAAGAAATAAAACATTTAGAGATCTGCTCGAACTAAAAATCAAATCCGGTTTCAGTGGCAAAGTATTGAAAGTTTAATACTGTTGCAATAATCTCCATTACTTATGAAAATATCAGTGAATTATATTTGTCTATATAAATCCCTATAGTGTTCAGAGGGATGTAGAAATTTATCTGCATAGCCAAGAAGAATGTTTTCGCCTGGCAGTTGCCATAACGAATAACATAGGAACTAGGGTTTATCACTGCCCTGTGGGGAACGGCACAGTGCGCTTGGCCAGTGCTACAGATGGCTCTCCACTACTCCCAAGTCTCCACTGGGATTCTAAGAAGAGTCTGATATGTACACGGACACATCAAATACTTAATATCTGCCTACCTCTCCAATTCCCTAAGTCCTAATGGAAAAAAAGCCATCTTCAAGAATAAGGAGGGTAGAAGGAAATAAGAACTGGTATCATACCAAATAAATGACTAAACAAATAAATGCAAGATATCTATCTTCTGCTTTGCATGACCTGATACAATGAGATATCAATTGGCAAGTTGTGCTTTTCATTTAAGAACCATATTAAAGCCACTAACAACACATTTTTTCTTTCATTAATCCCCTACCTCCATAAATAGCAAAAGCTTGATCATAGAAAAACCTCCTCTTCAGGGTATCTTCCATTTTTGCTCTGTCTACAACATCATCTTTGGGCTGTAATGCTAGCTCCTGTAAGAGATTTTTAAAGAGAAAATATGTGATTGAAGGAGTGAGTGGGAATTTCAGTTTACACACCTAAATTTACTTTATTCTTCAGAATTCAATATAAAATTTATCAGACAAGATATTCATACCCTTAAAACAATAGAAACCTTAGGGGTTTTGCCCTCTGAGTTACAGAAAAGATACGTTTACTTAACTATTTAGGAAAATGTATGACTATTTCCAAGATTATAAAACTAAGCTTACTTAGATGTAGATATTAATAAGCAGTATCTATATTTTAGAGGATCACTGTAGTCAAATAGTGACCTAAAACTCCAAATGAGGAATTCTCTGGCTTCCCAGTGGTTAGGACTGGACGCTTTCACTGCTGGGGCTGAGTTCAGCCCCTGGCTGGGGAACTAAGATGCTACAAACTGTGCAGCTTGGCCAAAAAAAGAAACAACTCCAAACGATTTCAGTTTAGTGATGTGAGATAGTTTGANGCTTCCCAGTGGTTAGGACTGGACGCTTTCACTGCTGGGGCTGAGTTCAGCCCCTGGCTGGGGAACTAAGATGCTACAAACTGTGCAGCTTGGCCAAAAAAAGAAACAACTCCAAACGATTTCAGTTTAGTGATGTGAGATAGTTTGAAAGGTTTGCAAGCAGGTATCAGATGAATAAAACTTTTCCTTAAAAGATTTTAAAACAGCATAACCATTATTTGTAAATATAAAAGAATTCCTCAAGAAGAACACAATTGCCTTCCAGGGAAATTAATGGAACACAATCAGTCTAGGTTTTTGTCTAGTGGGAGAAGGAGTAGGTTAGGGAGAGGAAAGTTTTGTAGAAAAGCTGACATTTTGAATTACACATTGAAAGGAAGGAGTCCGCCAAGTAGAGAAGGAGAAGGCATTCTGGATAAACAGAGATAGAGCAACTTTTTAGATTTTTTTCTAGGTCTCTCCCACCCACAGAGACTAAGTAAAGATGAGCAATTCTATACCTACTTACGTTCCTTTCCAAGGATCTAAGACTCACCTTTGCTTCCAGAATCCTCTTCCGGGCTTTGAGCTCAGCTACAGCCTTGTCTATATCTACTTGGGGTGCTTTATCTTCTTTGAGTTTTCGTACAAGATCTCCCTAGCCAACAAAGAGAATCTGTAGTCATGATTGGTTTCAGAAGTAAAATTAGAAATGTGCTTTTCAGCAGGTCTTTTAAACAGTATCTGTGTGAGAATGAGGAAATTCAAAGGTTTATTATGTGAAAGGTCATTATGAATACTGTAGGTCTCCGCTCTCAGCCTGTATACTCTAAACATAGAGACAGGTACATAAATAACTACACTTGCAGTGTGATTATTACTGGTTTGTTTTCTTTGTGGGGAGGAGANAAATCTCATGGACAGAGGAACCTGGTGGGCTCAGTCCATGGGGTCACAAAGAGTCGGACACAACTGAGGAAGCATGCGTGATGCATGATTTTAGTAAATAGAAAGCACTATAAAGGAATCATTTGTGTCTGTGGTATAATTAAATAATCAACAGTCCTGCATGGTGCCTGCTAAGTTAAAAAAAAAAAAAAAAGCATCTGAGCTCTGTGGGTTTTAATTGTTAGAAGGGAAGACAGACTTCAAGCGCTCATGTGAAACAGGATGCCTCTTCCAGGAAAGAAAGACTAGTCAGCCAGACAGTGCAGAGAGCCCCGGAGGATGAGGTTTAGACGTGTCACTCGAAATTGTTTAAGTGGAGAGCGTCGGCCCTTTTAAAACACTGCCTGTCACTGGAGGATTGGGTCACCTTGAAATGTGTTCATCTTTGAGTTAAAGGCATGAAAAGGCACTTTGAAATTTCCCAGTTAACTTTGGTGTGTGTCGTGTGCGTGTCTGCAGTTGTATCTCTCATCCACCCGCCTCAGCCGTTCACAGACAGCTCCCTGGAAACCAGCGTGGTCGCACGAGAAGGATAAATGTTTCATCTCCATTCCAGCAAACTATACAGACTTTTTTAAAGTGTGGAGACACTCCAGGCTACGAGTTCTGACTCTCTTTGTAGAGTCAGGCCTTCCTCCCCTAAAGCAGAGTCTGAAATAAGAGCAGCCTCCAGTAGTTCCTTCCTAAAGAGGTGCCACTTAGCTGGTGCTTTGGTTCTCTTGGACTGTGGTTAATAATGTCGAGATTGTGGCCTTTAATGTTGGGCAGAAATAATCCAAATTAACTGCTCTTGTAATCTCGGTTCAGATAAGCTTTTCAACTGAGCACCTAGCGGACCCAACTCCTGCCCCATGGCCACAAGGTAGAGTGTGTGTGGATGTGTGTGCATGTGTGTGTGAATGTGTGGTTTCGTTCAGTGACTGGCATGTTTCAGGTAGAGAGACTGTTTATCTCTGTTGTAGGAAAGAAAGAAAGTCTCCTAGTCATGTCTGACTCTTTGTGACTCCATGGACTGTAGCCTACCAGGCTCTTCCGTCCATGGGATTTTCCAGGCTAAAATACTGGAGTGGGTTGCCATTTCCTTTTCCAGGGGATCTTCCCAACCCAGGGATTGAACTCGGGCCTCCTGCATTGTAGGCAGACGTTTTACCATCTGAGCCACCAGGGAACTCCCTCTGATGTAGAGATCTATGTATAAATATTACCTAGGAATAGTCAAACACTGTTTTCTAGGAAAATAAACAGAGTCCACGTTTATAAGGCTACTTTTTTTTTTTTTTTAAAATGTCACAGTTTCTTAGCAGGAAGGCATCTTAGGTATCAGTTTAACATCCCTGTGTTACAGACCAGTAAATGGAGAACTAAGGAAGTTAAACCTGTGGGCACATGACTGTTACAGGTGGTACTGGACATGAAGCTCTCTCTCGTTGCTGATTTATTCCAATACCTCCCTCCTCGTTAGTCAGACAGAGAAGGGAAAATATTGTATGAGCTCCCTTATATGCAGAGTCTAAAAGGAAATGATACAAAGGAACTTATAAAACAGACTCATAGACTTAGAGAATGAACTTACGGTTGCTGGGGGGAAGGGATAGTTAGGGAGTTGGGGATGGATATGTACACACTACTATATTAAAGATGGTTTGCCAACAAGGACCTTACTGTATAGTACAGGGAACTCTGCTCAGTGTTATGTGGCATCCCGGAGGGGAGTTCAGGGGGAGAATGGATGTATGGATATGTATGGCTGAGTTGCTTTGCTGTTCACCCAAAACTATCACAATATTGTTACTTGGCTGTACTCCAATATGGGCTTCCACAGTGGCTCAGTAGTAAAGCATCTGCCTGCCAATGCAGGAGATGCAGGTTTGATTCCTGGGCTGGAAAGATCCCCTGGAGAAGGAAATGGCAACCCATTCCAGTATTCTTGGCCGGGAAATCCCTTGAACAGAGGAACGTGGTGAGCTGCAGTCCATGAGGTTGCAAAGAGTCAGACTTAGTGGCTAAACAACAACCCTCCAATATAAAATAAAAAGTTTAAAAGAGGCAGATTCCTGACCTCCACAGTAGCTTTAACTATCCATATAAGAAGAGAAGCCCAGGAACTTGCATTTTCACAAGCTCCCCAGAAGGTTCTTAGGAGCACTGCAGATTCAGAACCCTGCAGTAAGACAGAGTGACCCAGATTGATTGGAGTTTCAGAGAACCTTCAGTGACTATTCAGTTGGCCTGTATCCACAGGTTCTGCATCTGTGAAGGGCTGGTTGTACTGTGCCATTTTCTGTAAGATGTTTGAGCATCCGCAGATTTTGATATCCACAAGACTCCTGGAACTAATCCTGTGGATACCAAGGGATGACTAGATTATTTTTTGATAAATCCTTTTTATGTCACTTTTGCCTTTATATGTCATAGTTTTTTTTTTTTTTTTTAAATCTTTGGTTAGCTAAGTTTGTATAAGCAAATTTGGGGGAGAATTTACCCTTTTATTTTCTAGTTGAAATATGTCTCATGATGTCTAAAGCATATTGTGAAGGCAGTATTGGAAGCATCAGGAGTGTAGGACAGTTAAGTGGGTGTATTTATCGAAAAAATGCATTATATCTGAAATGGAGCACATTTTATTCAAATAATGACTCTGGGTAATAGAAAAATGTGATCAAACAGTGGTCTTTGTGAATTTTGCAAACTGACCTGAGAGCATCCTCTCCATGATCTCAGAGACTGGAGGGGACAGACCTGGAAGATCTAATACCCAAAGGCATGGTGTTGTCTACCACAAAGAAGGATTTAGTTAATTTTCTGGTGGGAAAACGAACATATTCATATTTTGCTGGAGATTACAAATTAAGTTTGTATCATGGACTTGGGGAGGAAGGGTACAATCCTCTTTACACTTGTATTTGGTAAAGTAGCTCCAGCTCTGTGTATTTTGGCATTTTTGAGGGGAAATTGTTTTATTTTCTTCAGTATTTATAGAGAAACTTAAATGCTTCTGATAATTTTTTAGAAAGACAGCAACATATTTCAGTCTTCCGTGTCTTTATAAGCAGAGTTTATTTTCCTTTTGCAAAAAGTGTTGATTCTTCAGGAAGTAATCATTATTATACTCTCAAATCCTTCCATCCAGCACAAACATGTAGAGTACCTGCTGTGTATTCAGCATTGTCATGTCTTTGTGAAAGAGAGCTGGGCCCTGCAAGTTGGGATGCCCCGCCCTTGAGAAACCTCGCATCAAACTTTAAAACTGGGAAAGCGTAAAGCTTCACTCTGGCCAAGGAAAGCAGACTTGGCGCACCCTTGGGATGTGCAGTTGCCCTATTTCAAACCATGAACCCGTCAACAGGGTATTCATTACTGACCTTTGGGTAAGCATTTAAAAGTACTGTGGGAAATCTCTTGGATGAGACAAATGAAGATCTCTCATGGGTTTTTATCAGTGGCAACACCTCATGGATCTGGCTCCAGGAAGAAAAAGTCACAGTTTCAATCTGCAGAGGAATATTGATTGACTGGTTATTGTATTACACTATTCATCACATAAAATAGAGAAGTTGTGGAAGGTAGTGTTTAATATGCAGAGTCCAGGCAATAAGCATTGGTGCTAATATGGAAGATGTCTTAGAAACAAAGCAGAGTTCTCTCTGCTTCTGAAAGAGAGTGCAGTTGTTTTCATGCTGATAGTAGTACTTTTATAAGCCAAGTAAACTCAGGCAGCCTACACAGTGAATATCCAGGAATCTGTGCTTGGCTATGTATGCTTCACCAGGTTTATGCATTGTGGTTTTTGTGGAAAACACACAGAATTAGGTCCTTACTCTGGTAGCATCTGCTGTGTGACCTTGGTAGGGGACTCCAGTGCACTGGCTTGTACTTTACAAGTTGGCGAAAAGGATGCATGACAGTGTACATTTATCTATTGTAGCAATTGTGCCACTATTGGGGGGACATTGATAATGGGGAGAGTATGCATGTATGATGGTTTTTTGTTGTTTAGTCGCTAAGTTGTTTCCGACTGTTTGCAACCCCATGGACTGTAACCTGCCAGGCCCCTCTGTCCATGAGATTTCCCAGGCAATAATACTGGAGTGGGTTACTATTTCGTTCTCCAGGGGATTCTCCCAACGCAGGAATTGAACTCAAGTCTCTTGCATTTGACAGGTGGATACTTCACCACCAGGGAAACCCAGTGGGGCAATCAGGAGGTGATAAATAGGTTTACCAACTAGAGTACATCATGAGAAATGCTGGGCTGGAAGAAGCACAAGCTGGAATCAAGATTGCCGGGAGAAATATCAATAACCTCAGATATGCAGATGACACCACCCTTATGGCAGAAAGTGAAGAGGAACTAAAGACCCTCTTGATGAAAGTGAAAGAGGAAAGTGAAAAAGTTGGCTTAAAGCTCAACATTCAGAAAACGAAGATCCTGGCATCTGGTTCCATCACTTCATGAGAAATAGATGGGGAAACAGTGGAAACAGTGTCAGACTTTATTTTTTGGGCTCCAAAATTACTGCAGATGGTGATTGCAGCCATGAAATTAAAAGACGCTTACTCCTTGGAAGGAAAGTTATGACCAACCTAGATAGCATATTCAAAAGCAGAGACATTACTTTGCCAACATAGGTCTGTCTAGTCAAGGCTATGGTTTTTCCAGTGGTCATGTATGGATGTGAGAGTTGGACTGTGAAGAAGGCTGAGTGCCAAAGAATTGATGCTTTTGAACTGTGGTGTTGGAGAAGACTCTTGAGAGTGCCTTGGACTGCAAGGAGATCCAGCCAGTCCATTCTAAGGGAGATCAGTCTTGGGATTTCTTTGGAGGGAATGATGCTAAAGCTGAAACTCCAGTACTTTGGCCACCTCATGCGAAGAGTTGACTCATTGGAAAAGACTCTGATGCTGGGAGGGATTGAGGGCAGGAGGAAAAGGGGACCACAGAGGATGAGATGGCTGGATGGCATCACCGACTCGATGGATGTGAGTCTGAGTAAACTCTGGGAGTTGGTGATGGACAGGGAAGCCTGGCATGCTGCGATTCATGGGGTCGCAAAGAGTCGGACGTGACTGAGTGACTGAACTTAACTGAACTGAATTGAATTCTTTCAAAGATGGAAATAGAAATGTCTATTAACATCTGTTAAAGTGAAAGTGGTCTCTCAGTAGTGTCTGACTCTTTGCGACCCCATGGACTGTAGCCTACCAGGTTCTTCCGTCCATGGAATTTTCCAGGCAAAAGTACTGGAGTGGGTTGCCATTTTCTTCTCCAGGGGATCTTCCTGACCCAGGAATCGAACCCTGGTCTCCCGAATTGCAGGCAGATGCTTTACCATCTGAGCCACCAGGGAAGCTCTACATCTGTTAAAATTCCATGCCAAATAATTGAATTAAGTAAATATACTTTATGCTCTAAAGATTCTATATACAGCATCCTAGAAATAGCTTTGAGTTTGGAATCATAGAGACCTGTTTAAATCTTAGTACTCACATGTGCTGTGTGACCTTGGACAAGTCATTTAATCTCTGAGCTTCAGCTTCCTTGGTGGCTCAGATAGTAAAGAATCTGCCTGTGGTGCAGCAGACTGAGGTTTGGTCCTGGTTGGGGAAGATCCCCCGGCTCGTGGTATCCTAGTTCCTTGACCAGGGACTGAATCCCCACCCACTACAGTGGAAGCTGAGTCCTAATCACCGAATTACCAGAGAATTCCCTGTTGTGATGCTTTATTAACAGCCCTCATATTACTTGTTGTTGTTCATTTACTCAGTCGTCTCCAACTCTTTGCAACCCCATGAACTGCAGCACGCCAGGCTTCCCTGTCCTTCATTATCTCCCGGAGTTTGTTCAGACTCATGTCCATTGAGTTGGGAATGCCATGCAACCATCTCATCCTCTGTCATTCCCTCTACCTTCTTGTTCTGTGCTCAGTCTTTCCCAGCATCAGGGTCTTTTCTAATGAGTTGGCTCCTGGCATCAGAGTGCTGGCCAGAGTAAAGACCCTGGGAAAGACTGAAGGCAGGATGAGAAGGGAACGACAGAGGACGAGATGGTTGGATGGCATCACCGACTTGATGAATGTGAGTTTGAACAAGGTCTGGGAGATGGTGAAGGACAGTGAAGCCTGGTGTGCTGCAGTCCGTGGGGTCCCAGAGAGTCGTACACGACTGAGTGACTGAACAACAAAAAGCAGGATCGATAGCATCGGTCCCTCCAATTCAGGGTTGGATCCTGGATCTTTCAGTTCAGTTCAGTCACTCAGTCGTGTCTGACTGTTTGCGACCCCATGAATTGCAGCACGTCAGGCCTCTCTGTTCATCACCATCTCTCGGAGTTCACTCAGACTCATGTCCATCAAGTCTGTGATGCCATCCAGCCATCTCATCCTTGGTCGTCCCCTTCTCCTCCTGCCCCCAATCCCTCCCAGCATCAGAGTCTTTTCCAATGAGTCAGCTCTTCGCATGAGGTGTCCAAAGTACTGGACTTTCAGCTTTAGCATCATTCCTTCCAAAGAAATCCCAGGGCTGATCTCTTTCAGAATGGACTGGTTGAATCTCCTTGCAGTCCAAGGNAAAAAAAAAAAAAAAAAAGTAAAGAGCAAGATAAGCACTGAGAACTCAGAAGAACCAATGAATAGACTACCATCTCCTTGAATCTCTTTTTTTCTTGCATACACACACAAAAAAAGACTGTTTTAGTTTTCTGCTTACTTCTCTGCCCATTTGTTCTCAGTCACTTATCTTCTTCTGTCCTTTACTGTTGCATTTTTTCCTTGCTAATTTCTTTAGACTACTTTATTCACTTCCAACAACCTACCACCCATACATTGATTTTCTTACAGTAATGTGGTAGAATAAGTAATCTGAGAGAACAAACAAAACATTACCACATAGTCTGGGAAATTTCAAGATGAGAAATTAAAAGGTATCAAATTAATAGAGCCCTGGGGGGCCCAACAGAAGCAAATGCTCTCTAAAGTAGACCTTCCATAGGCCTTTCAGGATTTTCAGTTTAAGGTTACCAAAATAAGAACTCAGCTCAAAATTTTAAAATCCATGAAGAAGAAAGACACCATGAATGAGACTTGGCAAAAACAACAAATAACAAAATTAAATCCTTTAAAAATATTAGAATGACCAAATATACTTTTTACATGCTCAAGATGTTTAAAGTAAAATAAAAAGAGGTATCAAAAACATGAGTAAAGAATAAGAGACTATCAAAAACAATCAGGGGACTTGATAAAGAAACACATAGAACATGAGAAAATAAATCACTGAAATTAAAAACTCACTGGAGTTTAAACAGCAGATCAGAGAGCTGAAGAGAGAATTAGTGACTTAGAAAAGAAATTATCCCTGGATAATTTTCATTCCATGGAATGGAACAGAAAGATGAAATTGAAAACACAGATAATCAAACACACAAAAAAAAGATCAGAAATGGGATATATGTTCTCCTTATTCCCCTCTTGTCAGGAAGCATTTAACAGGAGGCTTCCTGTGTGCTGTTTTGCATCTGTCATGAATCCTCTGTCCCTTATTAATTCCTGAATATTCAGGAATTAAGTGGAGTAGCAAACTATCCCGGGGCTTAGGAATGCATGCATTGCCTTCCTTAGTTTTTCCATACTGTGATAAGTAACTATTTACTAACCCTCTTCCTTTTTATGAACCATACAGTAAAAGTAATTATTTACAACCCTCTCTCTTTCATATGGATGACCTCATGTTTCCTTGATAACTTCTAAGTTCTGATTTTATCTCTGCTGAAAATAGCTACCTTGTAAGGCAGGATAAATACCCACACAGTGTTGAATAAAACACCTTTGCTCCATCAGAGCTTGGGTCCCCGTGTCTTTCCTTCTTTCCTCCTCGCTCTCTCTTTCAGGCTAATTCTCTGGAGCGCAGGAACCCGTCGTGCTCATTCTCCTGCCCAGGTTTCTAAGACCCTCTTGAGAAGGCGCACCGTGCCCTCACCCCCTCAAGAGGGCACCAAGTGCCTTTGTGAGCTATGCAGGCCCTGTATCAAGGACTTTATTGGTTTTCTGCGTAAACCAAAGAATATCAGCCTCTCTCTCTCTCTCTCTCTCTCTTTTTTACTTTCGTATCATCGACTCCGGACCACCAGGTTCCAGTCAACGAAAGGACCTCAACACCCTCTGTATTTCCAAACTGATTCCTCCTTTCTCTTTCTAAAACCCCAACTCCTTTGAGGGGCTTACAATCATCCATTCCCCATTGTGGATATTTTCCCAAGCTCCTGCCTACTTCCCCCACTCAATGTAATTCCCCCCTTTCCTGTAATTCATGCTATTTCACAATGTCCCAGTTAGGAGGCGAAAAAGCTATTTAAAATTATCTGAACTAAGAATCTAACTCTGCTTATAAACGAGAAGTATTTCCCCAGTTTTAACATACATTGAATTTTCCAGGGATGCACCCAGGAAAATATAATTTAAAGGAAGACTAAAACCAACTATGTGTTAGTGCTCAGTTGCTCAGCTGTGTGGTACTCTTTGCGACTCCATGGGCCATAGCCCACCATGCTGTGTGTCCGTGGAACTTTCCAGGCAAGAATACTGGAGCAGGTTGCCATGCCCTCCTCCAGGGGATCTTCCCAATCCAGGGATCAAACCTGTGTCTCTTGCATCTTCTGCACTGGCGGGCTGATTCTTTACCACTGTGCCACCTGGGAAGCCCCCAAATAAACCACACCTCAACTAAAAAAATAAAAAAGGAAGACTATACCTTGCTTTGTTCAGAATTTTAGAAAGTTGCTATTGTTTGTAACAAAAAACAAAGACGACATGTGACTACCAGCTATGCTGTTGCCCTATCTGAGTAAACAATGCAATGTATCTTTATCGATGTGCCTTAGTAGCAACTGCATTCACAGTAAATCTGTATAGGGGTATAAGCATCTGCTTCGGAGAAGGCAATGGCACTCCACTCCAGTACTCTTGCCTGGAAAATCCCATGGACAGAGGAGCCTGGTGGGCTGCAGTCCATGGGGTCGCTAAGAGTCGGACACGACTGAGCAACTTCTCTTTCACTTTTCACTTTCATGCATTGGAGAAGGAAATGGCAACCCGCTCCAGTGTTCTTGCCCGGAGAATCCCAGGGACGGGGGAGCCTGGTGGGCTGCCGTCGATGGGGTCGCACAGAGTCAGACATGACTGAAGCAACTTAGCAGTAGCAACAGCAGCATCTGCTTACTTCAGTATAACTTCCAGTGGAGTCATAACCCCAAACTTACATACTGAAATACATATTATTTATTATAAATTACTTTTTATTTGTATGACATTTAGAGCACTATGTGTACACCTATTTTTCTTATGAAATATGATATTTCTGAGGCATGAATTTCATTACAGGGTAGTAATGAATTTCAAAATATGTGGTATAAAAGGGGACACTGAGTCTGATACGGTTGAAAGTCACTGAGTTGGTTCTTCTTTTCATTCTCTTATTACATACAAATAGGTTTGGTCTGTTATTATACTAACAACTTTTATTATCTTGATCCCTCTAGCTAAAGCAACATCCTCAGTCAACTTCTAATTTTAACTTCTTTATTACACACACAATACTTGAAATCACCCCATCAATGGATTGGCTTATTTATTTACATGCATTTTATTTGTCCCTGCCATTAGACAGCAGGCTCTTTTAAGACAGGAACCCTAGAATGTCAGCTCTGGCACTCAAATATTTCTTGCCTGCTATCACAACCTAAACCCAGCACAATCCCAAGCACTTAATACTTGGCAAATACCTACTGGCTTAGCGTTTACACGTTCAGCGGTTCTTTTCCCTTCCCCTACCTGTCGGAACACTCATCTCTTAAAGGTTCACTAACAGTGCTTTTTGATGGGGATAAGAACCTATGAGTCTGTGTTCTGAAAAGCGGGCGGCAAGCAGTTCTTTTGAATGCCTTCAAGAAGCAAACATTCTTCTGAATACCTACCTTTGTGCATCAAGTACTGACACTCCCATGTTTTCTTTTGGAGCTTTTCAAAGGACACTGGGCAAGCAAGGCCACAACTCGGTAAAGGTAAGAAGAACTTAAACTTAATTTTCCTGAGTCTTTTTTTTTTCTGTTTTTTAAAGTTCAGGCATAGAATGAGGCACACATACATTCCAGGAGAGGCTCACTATCAACAGAAGCAGTGGAAGAGGCAGGAATCCCACACTGAGTCATCATCTCTAAAAACCTCAATTAAGAAAATACTTGACCTCCAGGGGTGGGGTGAGGAGGGAGATGGGAGGGAGGTTCAAAAGGGAGGGGATATATGTATACTTATGGCTGATCCATGTTGAGGTTTGACAGAAAACAACAAAATTCTGTAAAGCAATTATCCTTCAATTAAAAAATAAACAAATTTTTTTAAAAAAGAAAATAATCGAGTTCACTCTGAATAATGGAATAATTAAAACCATGATTTATAATGATCTAATTCTGAAAACAAAAGGTGCAGGTGATCTAAACATGGAAAGAAAGTACTTATGGATTCCTAACTTCTAATATTTTCTCTCCTCTTTCTTCACCACTGACTATTGTGTGTGTGTTTGTGTGTGCTGAATGAAATCAATGTGAAATATCAATATTTCTAAATTACCTTTAAGATACATCAACTAGAAGCTTAATTTCTGTATAAATTCTTACCATAAAGACATAGATTAGAACTAAAAGTCTGTGTTTACAAAATGAAATAATTACAGGTGAGAAATCATTCCAACAGACCTTTTTCATTCATCCTTCATACATATCATGGTGCATATTCAGTCAGCCAAGAAAAACAAGAAAACATTATCTTTTAACGATGTTTAACTTTCTACCTATGGACCTAGACAGTTATTGTGAAGATTAATAAACTAATTTCAGATTCCCAAATGTTTTACAACTATTGACAAAAACTTCATAAATGTATCATTTGTCCTTTGTGGATTAAGCACTTGTGGATGGGCACTCTTAGTTCAGAAAATCAAAGCTGAAAAAACTCCAGGGCTCTAACATGTTCCAAGACTGACTTTATTGGTCACAAATACTGCTACTGCTGCTAAGTCACGTCAGTCGTGTCCGACTTTGTGCGATCCCATAGACGGCAGCCCATCAGGCTCCCCTGTCCCTGGGATTCTCCAGGCAAGAACACTGGAGTGGGTTGCCATTTCCTTCTCCAATGCATGAAAGTGAAAAGTGAAAGTGAAGCCGCTCAGTCGTGTCCGACTCTTAGCGACCCCATGGACGGCAGCCCACCAGGCTTCTCCGTCCATGGGACTTTCCAGGCAAGAGTACTGGAGTGGGGTGCCACTGCCTTCTCCAGGCCACAAATACTATCAGTTGCTTTTCTGAAGTGACAGCCTTACTTCACTCATTTTACAGAAAATGAATGAACGCCCAAAACCCAAGACTGAATAACACTGTTGGTCAGACATTTTAGTAATTTCATTCTTGCAACTCAGTTGTAAGTGCTTTTCCTCCACAACATACATGAGTATGCTTTATGCATTCTTCCTATTTTGTCACACAGAATATTAAAAAGATGTGTACACAAAGGTCTGAATTTAACAAAATTAGTAATTTTTTTCAGTGGTCATGTATGGATGTGAGGGTTGGACTGTGAAGAAGGCTGAGCGCCGAAGAATTGATGCTTTTGAATGGTGGTGTTGGAAAAGACTCTTGAGAGTCCCTTGGACTGCAAGGAGATCCAACCAGTCTGTCCTAAAGGAGATCAGCCCTGGGATTTCTTTGGAAGGAATGATGCTAAAGCTGAAACTCCAGTACTTTGGCCACCTCATGCAAAGAGTTGACTCATTGGAAAAAACTCTGATGCTGGGAGGGATTGGGGGCAGGAGAGAAGGGGACGACAGAGGATGAGACGGCTGGATGGCATCACTGACTCTATGGACGTGAGTCTGAGTGAACTCCGGGAGTTGGTGATGGACGGGGAGGCCTGGTGTGCTGCGATTCATGGGGTCGCAAAGAGTCGGACACAACTGAGCGACTGAACTGACTGACTGAACTGAATGCTTTTTCAAGGACACTCTAAAGCAAAACTGAGAGAGGATTTTTTTGTTTGTTTTCAAAGTGTGAGAATGTGATAGAGAATATAAGGCTTAGTGTCCCTTACTTGGTAAGTGCTACAGGCCAGGAGTTTTACTCATCATGTTTTGCATCATCGGTGCAAATGTCCACAGAGTGAAAGATGCCAATAACATCTTAGTTTTATCATGAAAATGGTTTTGACCCTGGAGACCTCCAAGGGTTTGCAGAGGATACTTTGAGAAACACTGCCCTAGAGCCACTTCCCAAACAAGACACTCCAGGATATGTTCATCAGCATGGTGGTGGTTGTGGTGGTAGGGTGCCAATATATCAGAACATTTTTCAAATATAAAAGACTGTTCTTTATTCCGAGTTATGGCCTGTCCTTTCTTAGGTTATTAAAATATATTTTCTTTTATGAAATAAAACGGGAAACCAGATGGTAGTTTCTTGATTGCACTGCTTTGTTTTTTTTTTCTTAATGCCCTTATTTGGCAAACTGGGGCTTCCCTGGTAGCTCAGTGGTAAAGAATCCGCCTGCAATGCAGGAGACCGGAGTTTGATCCCTAGGTCAGGAAGATCTCCTAGAGAAGGAAATGGCAACCCACTCCAGTATTCTGGCCTGGTAAATGCTATGGACAGAGGAACCTGGTGGTGGGCTACAGTTCACGGGGTCACAAAAGAGTAAGACACGACTTGACAACAAAACAACAACAAATCTGGCAAAATAAAGTCTGGTCACTGTATGCTAATTCCCAATTTTTTTAGCTCAATGCCCTAGGGTGTCCTTCATCAAACAATTAACAGTTTTCTAGGTGCTCTGAGGCCCTTTTACAAGCTCCAAAACTAAATTCTTCAGGAAATAACTAAGAATATGCCATGGTGAAACACATTTCAGCCAATCAACAAACCAAATCTGTAAAAATAAAAAAAAAAGGCAGCATTCACAAGGCATAGCAGATTGGCAAATTTATAGGAACTAGCTATTTATCTGAAACACATGCCACTAACGAAACCCGTTATTAAGCACCTTACAAATCCCACTCCAAGGATGTCTTCAATTGCACAAACTTCACAGTGGAAATTGTATCTCATTTCTTCAAAAGCAAAAAAAAAAGGTTAACCAGATGATCTTTAAATTCCTTTCCAGTTGACCCTGAAATCAGTGTGATTCAAAGTCCCAGGTAGTTAACTGATTTATGTGTGGTCCTGAAAAATTAGGAAAAGAAAACACAAACTGACTGACATAGACTAACTTACATATTCGGAAAATAGCTTGCAGCACCAAATATCTAGCAATCAAGCCAACATAAACAATACACAAGACAGTAATAATAGGGGAAGGCTATTCCCCCATCAAACAGTACTTCAGTTAACTAGTTCCAAAGTCTTACTACAGATGGATAATGTGCATTGCAGTTCCAGGGTAACGTGGCAGAGGGAGGGGTTTGGGTGTGCGTTTTTCCAAATTAGACGTATTCTCCCTTCTAAAGTGAAGGATATGAAGAAAGTGTTGGGGGGGGGGGGGAGTTGAGAGAGAAAAGACAAAGGAATCACTTAATTTTATTTAAGGAGGAAATGTGTGTGTGTGTGGAGGAAATGTGTGTGGAGGAAGATGGAGAACAAGCATGCGTAAAGCTCTGATACCAAGAAAAAAGAATAAATTAAGCCCACAGTAAAACTTCAAAATTAAACAGGATAGAATCAATCAGGCTTAAACTAGAGAGAAGTAGATAAAGTGGCAGAATTTGCCGAATTTTCTGCAGCGCTTCCCCAATGAATTATTTCCGAGAGTGGGATCCACCCTCCGTAGCCAAGGCAAGTTATTGCATCAGGCGCCGGTGCTGGAGAAACCCGTTCGGTGCTTCCTACTAGGTCATCTACTCTTGGAGTTCTCTTCCGAGCTTCTGGTTCTACCTGACTGGATGTGAGAATACCCTGTCCTCTCTAAATTCTGATGTCCATGCAGTGCTCTAGGAAAAGGAGGCCTGGATTAAACCACCAAGCTCCCCAGCCCATGAAACCTCCCTCCCTTCCGCAAAATAAAATTTCAAAATGTTCCATACGAAGGATGGCTGCCTTCACCGAGTAACTCAGGAACATTTACAGCGTCCCACGTTTACGATCTGAAAGCTCAGTCGTTTCAAGTAGTCTTTTCGGAACCCAGAAAATGACAGGAGCGAAGGATGATGAACTCACATTATTAGAAGAGAGAAAGTTCAAAACCTCCCCTTATCCAGGTTTCAACTATTGTACTTTTTTAGCGGACCATTCGGCTCACTAAGCACCGAATATATTTTCTTTTATGAAATAAAACGGGAAACCAGATGGTAGTTTCTTGATTACACTATTTAAAGCATCTTGAAGATTTAAAAAAAGAGTCAGGCGGTAAGAGAGAACCCGCGGCTTCTTCGGCTAGTAACTGAGCAGGGAGGAATTAGGAATCTCGCCACCCAGGAAGCACAAAGAACATAGCAGGGACAGGAAATCTAAAATTGAGGTTATTGAGCTAGAACGGGGTGGAGAAGCTAAGGGCTACAGATCCCAGCGTCATCGGAGAGGGAAGAGGCAAGGCAGTAACAAGGACTGGGAAAGGAGAACAGATCGCGAGAGAAGGGACGCAGGATCGAGGGATCCGCGGGAGTCACCCAAGGAGAGGGGAGGAGAGGGTCCACGAGAGGGAAGGTGGCCGGCGCACGCGGGGACTTGAGTCCAAAGTGAAAGAGGCGAGGAAGATGCCTGGAAACCAAGGGCTTTCAGAGAATGAAAGAGACGGGTAATCGATGAGGTGGACCGGTGCCCGGGAAAAAGAGAGAGAGAAGATGAGAAGGAGGGGACCAGGAGGGAGGAGAGCCGGCGCTGAGTGCAAAGCGCAGAATGCCGGTACCTGCTGGCGCACGGCTAGTCTGAGAGGTGCCAGCACCTCCTCAGCCCCGGCGCCGTCCATGCTGCTCCGGGAGGCGGCGGCGGGGAACCAGGTCGGGGCGCGGGCGGGCTTGCTGATGGGCCGGCAGGGCAGGAGCGGAGGCCGGGCCGGGAGACCGGCTGGCAGCGACTGCACCAGAGCGGCGCGGGCAGCTCTAAGCAGCGCCGGACGCAGAGAGGGCATGAGCCGGCGGCGCTGGGCGGTCGGGAGCGGGCGGCGGCGGAAGCGGCGCGCGCGGCCGGGCCGGGAGCATGATGAAATCGCCGCGTAAACGCCGCGGCGCGCGCAGCCGCACACTCCCCACCCCGCGACGCGGCGCCGGGTCGCCACCGGCCGATTCGACACAAAACCCCGGAAGGACCCGGAATCATTCGGAGCCCCGAAAGAGCTTGAGCCGCCTTGGGCGCACAAGAGGGCTGTGGGGTCCCAGGTAGACCCCCGGCGAACAAATTTGCACAATGCGTTAGTGGACATTTAAGGACTCAGCCCTGTCCGAGACACGCGGACTGAAACTCACGAGGACCTTCAGAGCACAGGCTTGTACAGGGACACTGACGCTCTGGCCGACCCACGGGAGTACACACTTCTGTTTCTGTTCTTTCGCCCTGGTTCTTAAAGGGTCAGGTCCGACTCTGCGACCCCATGGACTGTAGCCCGCCAGGCTCCTCTGCCCATGGGATTATTCAGGCAAGAATACTTGAGTGGGTTGCCATTTCCCCCTCCAGGAGATCTTCCCCACCCAGGCGTGGAACCCGACTCTCCTGCATTGGCAGGCGGATTCTCTACCGCCGAGCTACCTGGGTAGACGTCAAAACACATGGAGACTTAGACTTAGTCTTGCCCAAGCTCAGATGATCCTCAGATAAGGAAACAGATCAAGAGAAGTGAATGATCTGTTCATCTTCACCCATCCATGCCCTTCCCAATGTCAAGACAAAAGCTGAAGAAAGGGAGAATGATGGACTCATTTGGAGAAAATCAGTGCTGACCATCCTTTGCTGGGCGCACAAGATTTGAATAAGCAAAGACGAGGAAAGGCAAGAGGCAAAGACGAGAAAGGCTGGATAGCGATACTGTGCCAGGGAATGGAGAGGAGCATCCAAGTGCCTCGGCTTCCCTCTGCTTGGCCCTGCCTCAGCTGACCTGACTCATGGTTAGGCCCCAGATGATGGACCCTCTGGAAGTGGCTTCTTCTCTCCCTCCCGCCGCAAGGGCAGGTTGGCTGAAAAAGCTGGATTCTGTTTCCGCAGAGAGGATAGAAAAATAAGGAATGTGTTAATTTTAGAAATAGCATTACACACACCCACTAGAATGCCTAAAATGGAAATGATGGAAAATGCTAGGAGATGCTCTGGAACACTCCCACATAGCTGAGGGGAATGTGGATTGGTACAGGCTTTGGAGGACGGTTTTGACAGTATCTCCTAAAACCAACGGTACACACCTTAGTCCAAAGTGGAGGAGGTGAGGAAGATGCCTGGAAATCAAGTCTTCCAGGGAGTGAAAGGGGTCATGGGCAAAGAGGACCCATGCCCAGGAGTGTACAAGAGTACACAGGCTCAACACACTGAAGTCACTTTTCCCAAATTGTGAAAACTTCATAGTACTTCTCCTCCTCTTTCAGTTTGTGGTTCTAGAGAAGTGCACACAACTTAGCATAAGCAGAGCAGCACAGAATGTTAAATAATTTGTATTCTTAAACCTTTTATTTCAAGATTTAATTTGGGGGGTAGAATATATACTTTTATTGAAGTATAATTAATTTCCAATGTTGTGTTAGTTTCAAGTACATAGCAAAGTGATTCAGTTATACATTCATACATATATTTTTTTTTCAGATTCTTTTCTATTACTGGTTATTACAAGATACTGAGTATAGTTCCCTGGGCTACACAGCAGGTCTTTGTAGTATGACTGTTTTGTACACAGAGAATATATTTAAGTTTGTTAAACTGACGTGAAATTTAAATATTAGGCACCTGCTAGATGAGACTTCATTTAGTACAAGCTTTGATATTTATTAATTATAACTTTTATTTGAATTTATTTTAATAGGTAATTTTATATTTTTAATTGAAGTATAGTTGATATACAATAGTGTATAAGTTTCAAGTGTACAAGATAGTGATTCACAATTTTTAAGGGAGTGAGAGGGGGTGAGCTGGTTGGATGGCATCATTGCCTCAATGGATGTGAGTTTGAGCAAACTCCAGGAAACAGTGAAGGACAGGGAAGCCTGGCATGCTGCAGTCTATGGAGTTGCAAAGAGTTGGACACAATTGTGCAACTGAACAACAGCAACAGCACGCCACTTACAGCTTTTTATAAAATATTGGTTATATGTGTTGTACAACATATCCTTATAGGTTGTTTTACACATAATAGTTCATACCCTTAATCCCTTGCCCTTATATTGCCTCTTTATCCTTCTCTCTCCCTACAGGTAACCACTAGTTTGTATTTTATTTGTTGTTGTTCCTTCACTAAGTCTTGTCCAATTCATTGTGGCTTCCCTGTCCTTAACTATCTTCCAGACTTTGTTCAGATTCATGTTCATTGAGTTGATGATGCTATCTAACCATCCCATCCTCTGCAGCCCCCTTCTCCTTTTGCCTTCAGTCTTTCCCACTGGGTCTTTGCCAGTGGGTCAACTTTTTGCATCAGGTGGGCAAAGTATTGGAGCTTCAACTTTCGCCCATCAGTCCTTGCAATGAACATTCAGTATCAATTTCCGTTAGGATTGACTGGTTTGATCTTGCAACCCAAGGGACTCTCAAGAGTCCTCCAGCACTACAATTGAAAAGCATCAATTCTTTGGCACTTCCAACTCTCACATCCACACATGAGCCTGTTTCTTTTTTGTTATAGTCACTAGTTTGTTTTATTTTTTAGATACCACATATAAGTGGTATCATACAGTATTCCTCTTTGACTTATTTCACTTAGCATAATATCCTCCAAGTCCATCCATGTTGCTGTAAATGCAAAGTTTCATTCCGTTTTATGGCTGAGTATTATTCCAGTGTACCACATCTTCTTTTTATCCATTCATCTGTTGATGGACACTTGGGTTGCTTCAGTATTTTGGCAATTGTAGATAATGCTTCAGTGAACATTGGGGTGCAGGTATTTTTTTCAAGTTTAAGGAGAAAGACAGCGTTCTGATATCGACACTTCTATGTAGCATTGATTCTAGAGGAGGTAGACAACGCAATAAGAAAAAACAAACAAGTAATAAGATGATTGGAACAGAAAGGCAGATGCAGTCTCCCTCCCATCCTCTTTGTACAAATAATGGGATCATTCATGCAGAAAATTCAAGAGAATCTACAGAAAACCTGTTAGAATGAGAGAGTTTAGTTAGTTTTGTTGATATAAAATATTCATCCACAACTTTAATAGTATTCCTTTATATTTATATGTCGTTGTTGTTTAGTCACTAAGTAGAATCTGACTCTTTGAGACTCCAGGGACTGTAGCCCACCAGGCTTCTCTGTCCATGGGATTTCCTAGGCAAGGATACTGGAACGGGTTGCCATTTCCTTCTCCAGGGGATCTTCCTGACCCAGGAATCAAGCCTGTGTCTCCTGCATTGGTAAGTGGGTTCTTGTCTTTTTGGTTTTTCTTCAAGTATATATGCAGGAGTGGAATGATAGTGTAGTTCTAGTCTTAGTTTTTTTTTTTGAGAAAACTCCATACTGTTTTTCACAGTGGCTGCATCAATTTACATTCCTACCAACAATGTGTGAGGGTTCTGTTTTCTTCACATCCTAGCCAACATTTGTTATTTGTATTCTTTTTTGATGATAGCCGTTTTGACAGGTGTGAGGTGATATCTCATTGATAGGTTTTGATCTGCATTTCTCTGATGATTAGCAGTGTTGAGCATCTTTTCATGTGCCTGCTGACCATCTGCACTTCCTCTTTGAAGAAATTTCTGTTCAGTTATTCTGCCCATTTTTTAATCAGTTTTTTTTTGATGTTGACTTGTATGAGTTGTTTATATATTTTGTATATGCACCCTTTGTCAGTCATATCATTTGCAAATATTTTTTCCCATTCAGTAAGTTGCCTTTTTTTGGTCAGTGGTTTCATTTGTTATGCAAAAGCTTTTAAGTTTACTTATGTCCCATTTGTTTATTTTTACTTTTATTAGGAAACAGATCCAAAAAACAAACATTGCTATGAATTGTGTCAGAGTGTTCTGCCTGTATTTTCCTCAAGGAGTTTTGTGGTTTCTGGTCTTACATTTAGGTCTTCAAAACATTTTAATTTAAGTTTGTATAGGGTATGGGAGAATGTTCTAATTTCATTCTTTTATTAATACATGTAGCTGTCCACTTTTCCTCAAAACCACTTACTGAAGAGATTGTCTTTTCCCTGTTGTATATGCTTGCTTCCGTTGTCATGGATTCATTGACCACAGCACGTGAGTTTATATCTGTGCTCTCTATTCTGTTGCATTGAGCTGTCTGTCTGTTTTTGTGACAGTACCATGCTGTTTTAATTAGCTTTATAGTGTAGTCTAGAGTAAGGGAGGGTGATTCCTCTAGCTCTGTTCACTTCTCTCAAAATCATTTTGGTTATTTGGGGTCTTTTGTGTTTCGATATAAATTTTAGAATTATTTGTATTTTTAAATTTTTTATTTCAAATTTTGATATTTATTAAGCATAGTTTTTGGCTTTAATAGGTAATTTTGAATTTACCTTAAAAATTTTTAATATGAAAAGCAATTAAAAATTTTAGATATACTCTTATTTAGATTTTTATTAAACCATGTTTAAACTCTTTACACTTTGGATACAATTGTACGTTTTAAAAATTCTTTCAATCAATAATGTTGCATCCATGTTCATGTGAGGATAGTCTTATCACTGTTCTCCAAATCTGTCCTTTCCTTCCTCCAGTTCGTCCTCCCTACTTCTGCCTCAGTGATTATTTCTAAAAGGCAAAGCTGTGCACCTCTGCTCAATACTTCAATAGGTCCCCAAGGACCTTAGCAGAATTTCCCAGGTGGTTTCCCTTAGGCATCTTAACTGCTGGACCACCAGGGAAGTCTCCTCTCCAGCCTTTTGATGACTAGTACCAATGGCCAATGAAGAGATGAGTCCTACTACCATAAGCCAAGTAAGTGAGCCACCTACGAAGCAAGCCCTCCAGCCCCACTCCAGACTTCAGCTGACTGCAGCCTCAACCAATGTCTAGCTCCAACCTAATGGAAGACCCTAATCCAGAACCACCCAGCTAAATAGCTCTCAAATTTCTCACCTACAGAAACTGTGAGGTAATAAATGTTGTTTTTTAGAGTGATAGATTTTAGGGTCATTCATTATACAAAAGCAGATAACTAATACAGGGTTCTTCCCTGAATTGACCATAAATCTGTTGTCTTGAGAAGTGAGTAGCCAATCTGTTGACTTTTAAAGGACCTTTGTGAAGCTTTGACAGCGAGAGTGTCACGGCAGGGACAGTAGTGTCCTCCCTGAATCTCCTTACTATAGCCAGGCACTTATCAAATAGCCAGGCACTTATCAAATAGTCATTCAGTAAGCATTTAACCCCTGAGAAGCAGAGGACCCCAAGGCTTGATTGTTATGGGTCTTCTGCACTTAGGTGCTAGCAGCAATAAAGTGGGAACTAAAGCAGGGAGGTGCCCTGAAAAAGATTCTAAATGTAGGAGGAGTGAACACAGGCTATGATCCAGCTGGGCTGGCTGCCTTAATTCTCTCTCACTGGCTCTTTTCTGGCTCCCGTGTGCATGTGTTTGCGCTAAGTCTCTTCAGTTGTGTCCGACTCTTTGTGACCCCACGGACTATAGCCCACCAGGCTCCTCTGTCCATGGGATTCTCTGTCCATGGGATTCTCCATGGATACTGGAGTGGATCGGGTTGCCTCACCCTCTTCCAGAGGATCTTCCCGACCCAGGGCTCAAACCCAAGTCTCCTGCATCTCCTATACTGCAGGCGAATTCTTTACCACTAGCACCACCTGGGAAGCCCTTTCTGGCTTCTGAGTCATTAATAAAGTTCTGTCTCAACCTCCAGCCTGCCCAAGCAGATATTTGTTTCAGCCTCTGTCCTCCAAAAACTAGGAGGCAAGGTCCTGAGTGATAATATCTTTNTGAAAAGCAATTAAAAATTTTAGATATACTCTTATTTAGATTTTTATTAAACCATGTTTAAACTCTTTACACTTTGGATACAATTGTACGTTTTAAAAATTCTTTCAATCAATAATGTTGCATCCATGTTCATGTGAGGATAGTCTTATCACTGTTCTCCAAATCTGTCCTTTCCTTCCTCCAGTTCGTCCTCCCTACTTCTGCCTCAGTGATTATTTCTAAAAGGCAAAGCTGTGCACCTCTGCTCAATACTTCAATAGGTCCCCAAGGACCTTAGCAGAATTTCCCAGGTGGTTTCCCTTAGGCATCTTAACTGCTGGACCACCAGGGAAGTCTCCTCTCCAGCCTTTTGATGACTAGTACCAATGGCCAATGAAGAGATGAGTCCTACTACCATAAGCCAAGTAAGTGAGCCACCTACGAAGCAAGCCCTCCAGCCCCACTCCAGACTTCAGCTGACTGCAGCCTCAACCAATGTCTAGCTCCAACCTAATGGAAGACCCTAATCCAGAACCACCCAGCTAAATAGCTCTCAAATTTCTCACCTACAGAAACTGTGAGGTAATAAATGTTGTTTTTTAGAGTGATAGATTTTAGGGTCATTCATTATACAAAAGCAGATAACTAATACAGGGTTCTTCCCTGAATTGACCATAAATCTGTTGTCTTGAGAAGTGAGTAGCCAATCTGTTGACTTTTAAAGGACCTTTGTGAAGCTTTGACAGCGAGAGTGTCACGGCAGGGACAGTAGTGTCCTCCCTGAATCTCCTTACTATAGCCAGGCACTTATCAAATAGCCAGGCACTTATCAAATAGTCATTCAGTAAGCATTTAACCCCTGAGAAGCAGAGGACCCCAAGGCTTGATTGTTATGGGTCTTCTGCACTTAGGTGCTAGCAGCAATAAAGTGGGAACTAAAGCAGGGAGGTGCCCTGAAAAAGATTCTAAATGTAGGAGGAGTGAACACAGGCTATGATCCAGCTGGGCTGGCTGCCTTAATTCTCTCTCACTGGCTCTTTTCTGGCTCCCGTGTGCATGTGTTTGCGCTAAGTCTCTTCAGTTGTGTCCGACTCTTTGTGACCCCACGGACTATAGCCCACCAGGCTCCTCTGTCCATGGGATTCTCTGTCCATGGGATTCTCCATGGATACTGGAGTGGATCGGGTTGCCTCACCCTCTTCCAGAGGATCTTCCCGACCCAGGGCTCAAACCCAAGTCTCCTGCATCTCCTATACTGCAGGCGAATTCTTTACCACTAGCACCACCTGGGAAGCCCTTTCTGGCTTCTGAGTCATTAATAAAGTTCTGTCTCAACCTCCAGCCTGCCCAAGCAGATATTTGTTTCAGCCTCTGTCCTCCAAAAACTAGGAGGCAAGGTCCTGAGTGATAATATCTTTGGCTGCTTCAGAGTCATTTATCAGCAGAATAATTTCTGCTTTGAGTTTACTGGTGTGGAAGCATCAGGAGGAAAGAACCGCTGCCCTTTCCTTCCCTCCTTGAGTCCTTGGCATAGTTAAGGGAAGATTTCATCTTCCAACACTGTTAACATAGGGGAGATGGGGGAAGATGCCTACCCAGGGGCTTGGAACGTGAGGAGCAGAAGTGGCTAGAGGGGCAGAATTCTCTCTGAGACAGGGAACCAAGGTCTGTGAGTCTCAAGAAATGGAGACCAGCAACTGTTCCCAAACACCATCCTGGTCACAGCGCCAGGACCTTGGTGAGACATGCTTATGCAGCACCCCTAGGGAGGCTGGATGCAAGCCCTGGGACTCCTAGTCTTTGAAACGATTCCTGTGTTCCAGCTTGGCACACAAGTGACCAAACTACTGGCCTTCAGGAGACTTCTGAAGACTTGCCCGGTGAATGTCACAGCAGAAAGAGGTCACCCCCACCCCCAAATCTTGCATTCTGCTTAAAAGCCCTGGCACCTGTCACATAGTCAGTGACATTTACAAAGTGCCTACTAGGTGCCAGACATTGTTGCTAGACACTGGATGGACAGCAATGAACAGACAGACTTCCTGTTTACAAGGAGCTTATGTTCTTTGGGACTAGACTGGCAAGATGAAAATGAGCTGACTAGTAAATAGTTTCAGACAGTGATGAAGACTCTAAAAATAATAAAGTGGAGAAATTATATGAAATATGACTTGGGGTAAGGGTGGTATTTAGATATGTGGTCAGGCCTCTCTGAGGAGGTGACATTTGAAGGAAATGATAATGACAGGGAATTAGCCATGAGAAGACCTGGGGTAAAAGCATGTGCAAAGGCCCTGAGGTAGGAACCTACTTGGCCTGTATAAAGAACAGTAAGAAAACCCATGTATTTGGAATGTGAAGAGAGAAGTAAGAAATAATATCAGAGAGGTAAACAGAGACCAGATCATGTAGATCTTGTTGGCCATGTAAAAACAAATCATTTATTTTCAGTGCAATGAGAAGTCACTGAAACATTTGAAGCAGAGGAGTAAATGGTCCGATGTGTCTTTTACTATGTCTGGCTGGGTGTGGAGATTGAGCTAGAATGAGACAAGAGTGGAGGTGGAGAGACCAGTTAGAGATAGTTACCTATAGTTGCCTGTTCAATTGCCTGGATCAGAATAGTGATAGTGGTGATATTGAAAGAGGATGGGGCTTTTCAAGTTTCTATTGGAGTACAATTGATTTACAGTGTTGTGTTTCAGGTGTACAGCGAAGTGGATCAGTTATATATAAACCTATATCCTCTCTCTTTTAGAGAAAAGGGGATTGGATTTAGGAAATATTCTAAAGCAGAGCAAATCAGACATGCTATAGAGAGTTGTGTTGGAGGACAAAGGAGAATCAGGAAAAGCAAATAATAAAAATGGACTTGTAAGCCAGTGGGTGTATTTCCTGGTGTGGGAAAAAAAATGGAAGAGGTGCAGAGTTCTTGCATCAAAGGACAGGGATCTGAAACAGAGGCCGTAGATTAGACCTAAGGATGAATATGGTGATTAAGAACAGGAGAAGGAGGTGGAGAAAGTGAGAGGCAGACAAAGCTTAGGAGTAAGAGACACCCCTTGTGTTGGTTTTTCTGTGAAGGAGTAGGTAAAGTCATTTGTTGAATGTGAAGAGGAGGGTTGCAGGGCTGTAACGGGGAGGGTGGAGAAGGTTTGTAAAACCCCTTGTGAAGAAAAGTAACCCTGTTGGGGTGGGCAGGGGCTTGTCCAGTGGCTCCGCGGTAAAGAATCCGCCTGCAATATAGCCGGCGCAGAAGGCACAGGTTCGATCTCTGGGTCAGGGAGATTTCCTGGAGGAGGGCATAGCAACCCACTCCAGTATTCTTCTTGCCTGGGAAATCCCTTGCACAGAAGAGCCTGATGAGCTACAGTCCATGGGGTGGCAAAGAGTCAGACTTAACTAGGGCGACTTAGCACGCACGCACACACCACCCCCCGCTAAAATATGTTGAAATCCTAACCCCTGATAGCTCTATATGAAATCTGCAGGTTCTGAGATTACCCAGAGCGTCTTTTGTTCAGACAAGTCTTGTCTGTCTTCACCACCTGGGTTAAATGACTCCAAAGAGAGCTGGAGTCAGAATAGAGGAAATAGTCCCCCGTGCTAGACCGAGTCCTCCAGGATGCAGACGTCAAGACAGGATGAAGCGCACGAGGATTTTATTCGGGGGAGCACCTATGTGAAAGGAGAGAGGGAGGAAGCGAGGGAAGCCGGGAGAACCGCCAGACCACAGGGAAGTCTGACCCCACGGGGTGGAGAGAGGGAGAGACAGGCGAGTGAAGCATCCTAGCCTGCCCTGTAGTCTAAGGAGGGTTCAGCAAAGCCCCTGGGAGTTCAGGCACAAAGTTGATGGTAGAGGAGTCCCCTGTACTCCAAGGAGCCAGCTGCCTCAGTGCGTCAGCTGCGTTCAGTCAGTGGCAGGGAGCAGCCTGTAGGGGGCGAGCTTTGGCACAGACTCAAGGATTTCAAAGAGCCGCAGCTGTGGTAGGAAGTCTGCCAAGTGTATTCTTGTATCACCACGCCTCCCATCAGATCACTATCTAATCCCGGTCTGGACTGTTGTTTTTTTTTTTTCCTCGTCCTTTCCAGGTCCTTTGGGTTCTAGCTAATCGAACATGACTAAAATTTGTTGTACATCACTTCCCAGCCTATGTACCATCCTCTGAGCCTTTCCCTTTGCTGCTCGTTGGGTCTCAATGTCCATGTGTTAAGGATGGCAGAGGCTGGTGCCTTCGCGACTATGGGGAACAGAGCCCCTCCCTGACTCCTTTCTGATAAGCTCTATGGTCTGTTGACGCCAGCAAAAAGTGAGATTCCGTTGCATTTGAGCTCTGATACGTTCTGGTATTTGCTAGAGGAGTAGACTTGGGCAAGCTTCTGGAGATGGTGAGGGACAGGGAGGCCTGGCATGCTGCAGTCCATGGGGTCAGAAAGAGTCGTTCATGACTGGATGACTGAACAGCAGCAAATTTGCTCTAACTACCATCCTACCACTGGGTCACAAGATGGTCAGGTTATCTGGGACACAGGAGGAGAGGGAGGGTAAGAAGAGCATTTGATTTACAAAAGTTCTGTCTGTCCGTGACTTCTTAGGAGTGTGGATTAGACTGCACACAGGCGGGTGGGGATCATCCCCAGTGAGGGGGCTGACCGGTGGTCCTGGCTGTCTTCCCCGGGTCAGGGTCTGTCTAGCTTTCTGATGCCTCTACTTCTTTACCTTCTCCTTCTCTGGACATCTGTTGTCCAAGCTCAGCCATGTGCAGACTTCCCAGGAGCCCCNCAGTCACAGGACCCCTGGTTCCTTCCGAAGGGATATAGATAGCAATCTGATACATATCTTTGAGTTGTTCTGCAGAAATTAAGATCCACCTTTTACCCCAAAATGTAGAAGATAGAAACTACATGCTGACCACAAGCAATTAGACACTAGACTGGTTGAAACCAGGTTAAGATTAAGATCCCTGAAAACATCACTGTGTTATCTCATTAGAGCCCATCAGAAAAAGTGTCCAAAAGCTCATCACACAGCATCCAGATCCTACCCTGAAAGCCATTGGGAGATGGTTTTTGAGCTTGTTCTTGTTTGCCACCCTGCAGAAAATGCTGTACTGTCCTTTGCCACAACAAGCCAATCAGCAGATTGGCTTTGCTGCACACTGGGGAAGCAGACCCAAGTTCAGCTGGATAACATTAGTCCTTCTACGACAAGGTATGGGGAACAATAAGGTTATTTCAGGGACTGAATCAAATGTCGATGTATGAGAAAGCCAATAGAGTATTGTAAAGTAAAATAAAGTAAAAAAAGAAAAAAAAAAGAACAAATGAAATATGTAGCTGGCATTGGAAAAAATGTTACTACTACAATTACTATTACACTTAGTATTATCTAACATATATGGAATTTGTAGTACATGCTAGGCACTATACTAAGCCTTTTAATTTATTCATTCAATCTTCCCTCTCCTCCAACACAAAGAGGTAGTGCTTTCCAAATCCTTATTTATCATTTAAAAAAGGAAACAGAGATACTGACCACCTTGGTGAATATTTTACACTTGCTGAGTTGTAGAGTCAGGATTTGAACCCAGGCAATTCAACTCCAGACTTCAGACACTCATATGGGTTATTGCTGGTCATGTTTTATCTTAATTGTTATGTTGTTAATGTTATAATGTGTATGAGTAAGAGTGTCTCTGTGTGTGTGTTCGTGCACACGCGTGTGTGTGTGTGCTTTCAGTACTGTCTGACTCTTTGCAACCCCATGGACTACAGCCTGCCAGGCTTCTCTGTTCCATGGAATTTTCCAGGCTGGAATACTGGGATGGACTGCCATTTCCTTCTCCAGGGTATCTTACTGACCCAGGGATCGAACTGGTATCTCTTGTGGACTCCTTCATTGACAGGTAGATCCTTCACAATGAGCCACTTGGGAAGCCCATTAATGTTACCAGTAAAGGCTATATTCTTGATGAATTTAAGCTATTTTAACAATACTTCAATGCCTCAGTTTTCTTATTACCATGCTAAGGATTATAGCAACAATCTGCATCATGGGTTTATTGCAAGGCTTTGATAAAATATTGTTTTATGCTAAGACGATACTTCCTTTTTATAGCAAGCATTATTTTATTATTTTTTACTAAGGTATAGTTGATTTACAACATTATATAATTTCTAGGTGTACAACATAGTGATTCACAATTTTTAGAGATTATATCCAATTTATAAGTATTATAAAAATACTAGTTATATTCCCTGTGCTATACAATTTATCTTTTAGGCAATTCCATTTTATTGTACAGGAGGCAGTGACCAAAATCATCCCTAAGAGAAATTCAAGATGGCAAAGTGGTTGGCAGAGGAGGGTTTACAAACAGCTGATGAAAGAAGAGAAATGAAAGGCAAGACAGAAAGAGAGAGATATGCCCAACTGAATTCAGAGTTCCAGAATATAGGAAGGAGAGATAAGAAGGCCTTCTTAAGTGAACAAAGCAAAGAATTAGAGGAAAACAACAGAAAGGGGAAGATTGGAGATCTCTTCAAGAAAATGGAGATATCAAGAGAACATTTCATGCAAAGATGGGCACAATAAAGGACAAGGAAGCAGTATGGACCTAACAAAAGCAGACGAGATTAAGAAGAGGTGGCAAGAATACACAGAAGAACTAGAAAGATCTTAATTATCTGGATAACCACAATGGTGTGGTCACTCACATAGAGCCAGACATCCTGCAGTGCTAAGTCAAGAGGGCCTTGGGAAGCATTACCACAAACAAAGTTAGTGGAGGTGATGGAATTCCAGCTGAGCTATTTCAAATTCTAAATGATAAAGCCGATAAAGTGCTGCACTCAATATGTCAGCAAATTTGGAAAACTCAGGACTGAAAAAGGTGGCCACTGGACTGGAAAAGGTCCATTTTCATTCCATTTCCAAAGAAGGGCAATGTCAAAAAATGTTCAAACTACTGTACAATTGAGCTCATTTTACATACTAGCAAGTTTGTTCTCAAAATCCTTCAAGCTAGGCTTTAGAAGTACATGAAGCAAGAAATTCCAGGTATATAGCTGGGTTTAGAAAAGGCAGAGGAACCAGAGATCAGGTTGCCAACATTTGTTGGATCATAGAAAAAGCAAGAGAATTCCAGAAAAACATCTACTTCTGCTTCACTGACTACATAAAGCCTTTGACTATGTCGATCTCAACAAACTGGAAAATTCTTGAAAGAGATGGGAATCCAGACCACATTACCTGCCTCCTGAGAAGTTTGTGTGCAGGTCAAGAAACAACATGAACTATACATGGAAAAATGGACTGGTTCAAAATTGGGAAAGATGTATGACAAGGCTGTGTATTGTTACCCTATTTATTTAACTACTATATATACAAACAAGTATATATATATAAGTATATATAGTTTGTATACTATATAAACTGTTATAAGTACCAGCCTTCCCTAGTGGCTCAGCTGGTAAATAATCTGTCTGCAATGCAGGAGACACAGGTACAAACCCTGGGTTGGGAAGATCCCCTGGAGAAGAAAATGGCAACCCACTCCAGTATTCTTGCTTGGAGAATTCCATGGACAGAAGAGCCAGGTAAGCTACGGTCCATGGGATCAAAAAGAGTGGGACAGGACTGTGCAACCTTCACTTTTACTTTTCATACAAAGTACATCATGCAAAATGCCAGGCTGGATGAATCACAAGCAGGAATCAAGATTGCTGGGAGAAATATTGACAACCTCATATATGCAGATGATACCACTCTCATGGGAGAAAGTGAAGAGGAACTAAAAAGTCTCTTGATGAGGATGGAAAAAGAGTGAAAAGGCTGACTTGAAACTCAACATTCAAAAAACTAACATCAAAATTGAGAAAAATGAAACAAATTAAAACAAACAAACAAACAAAGATCATGACATCCAGTCTCATCACTTCATGGAAAATAGAAGGGATAAAGTGGAAGCAGCAACAGATTTTATTTTCTTGGGCTGCACAATCACTGTGGACAATGACTAAGGCAGGAATTTAAAAGACACTTGACTCCTTGAAAGGAAAGCTATAACAAACTTGCACAACATATTAAAAAGCAGAGATATCACATGGCAAAAAAAGGTCCATAGAGTTAAAGGTATGGTTTTTCCAGCAGTCATGTACAGATGTGAGAAGTGGACCATAAAGAAGGCTGAACACCAAAGTATTAATGTTTTCGAACTGTGATGCTGGAGAAGACTCTTGAGATTCTCTTGGATTGCAAGGAGATCATATCAGTCAATCCTAAAGGAAATGAACCTTGAATATCCATTGGAAGGACTGATGTTGAAACTCCAAAACTTTGGCCACCTGTTGCAAACAGTTGACTCATGGGAAAAGACCTTGATGATAGGAAAACCTGAAGGCAAAAGGAGAAAGGGGCAGCAGAGGATGAGATGGTTAGGGAGCATCACTGACTCGATGGACATGAATTTAAGCAAACTTTGGGAAATAGTGAAGGACAGAGGAGATTGACAAGGATCCTAAGAGATGCTTCCCAGACCTTGGCGTAGGAGGAAGGCAGCTCACGTCTCTTCTCTGTGGGACCTAAGACAAGGCCTTTCCCCTCTCTGGCCTCAGTCTCCCCACTGAATAATGGGGAAACTGGGCCTGCTAACCTCCAGCCCCTGACTATTTTTACTATGGGTTTGTGAACCTGCAACTTGAGGAAACACATGCTGAGAAATGGAAGGAGAGCAGACTTCCCTCTGTCCAGCAGAGGGGAGCATCTCCCCACAAACCAACAGGTCCGCAGAGGGAGGGCTGTGACAGGCGTGTGGAGGCCGGGCCTTCGGGGACGTTCGTGCGGGAAGTAGCCTCTGAGCAGGTTTCTGAGCACCAGGGACCCTGCCCCCAGAACGTGACCATAGGGAAGCCCTCAAGCCCCTTCTCAGCTCTTCCCTAAGGCAATCTGACCCTCCATACCTGTCCTGTAGAGAGCTGGTCAGTCAGTACATATCAGTGGAGCTCTGGCTTTGCCAGTTAGGTGGAGAGGAGGAAGCTTATGCAAGCTGGGAAGACAGGATAGCAACACCAGGCAGATAAGCACAAGGCTCCCCCAAGCTAGCTGCACCCCTAGGCCGACACAGCTCCAGCTGCACGGGCCCTCAGACTCCCAGTTACGGTTTGAGTTGTGTCTCTCAAAAAAGATAAGGTCACCTTCCACTGTGACCTCATCTGGAAATAGGGTCAGGGAAGATATTACTATAACTTGTAAATTGAGTGTGTCCTGGTGTATGGCGGCCCTTAATCCAATGTGACTGGTGTCCTTGTAAGCAGAGGGTAATACCGGGGAAATGTGGCTGCGGGAGACAGAGAGAGAGATCAGAGTTGTGCTGCCAAAAGCCGAGGAGCACCTGAGGCTGCTAGAAGCTGGAAGGATCCTTTCTCGGAAGCTTCAGAGGGAGCACAGCCCTGCCGGTATTTTGATCTTGGACTTCCAACCTCCAGAACTGTGAGATGATGAATTTCTGTGAAGCCACCTAGTTTGGGGTACTTTATTATGACAGTCCCAGCAAGCTAATACCTCCAGCAGCCCCCCACTGCCCCCTCCCTGGGCAGAAGTGCTGCGTCCACTCAGTCCCACTTCTGCAGCAGGCTTTGTTCTGTATGCATAGTGCTTGTTGTTGCAGCCATTGGTTTTAACTTTGATTTTGGGTGCCATTGGCTGGACCGCTCCTACACGTGACTCACCTGGCACCTGTGGGCATTTGAGCTGTGGTCCCTGTTCCACACATCCCTGGTGCCTAGGAGGAGGAACCCCTTAGGTGCCCCCCAAAGTCCTCTCAGCAGGGGCTGTTCTTTCCCTCCTCAGACTTCCAGTCCACACGGGGCAACTCTGACCCAGATAATGTTTTTAGATTGCAAAGGTCTGCCTACCTACAGCTTCTGCCCACCTGTCCTTGCTCTGTATTAGGGCCACCAAGAACCCTCTGCTCTTGGACATTTATGCACAGGACCTTATCCCCTTAAGAGCCATCTGGTCCCAAGTCCCTCAGGACATCCTCATTGCTGTGTTTTCCTGACAGTCACCTTACCTGGACTAGCTCCAGTTCTCTTTGTGGTTAGGGGCCAAGACTAGACACGATATACCTGGAGTATGTTCTAACAGAGTCAAGAGGGCAGGACCATCACCCACCTTGTTCTGAACTCAATATCTTTGATGGTGCAGCCTGAGACCACCTGAATGGCTGTGACCATGGCAACTCCAGGGGAGGGATGAGAGATGGTGAGTTCTTTGGTCACTTCCACAGGTACAAGACTTTGGTATGAGGATGATAAACTGCCTGCTGGAGGAAAAAACGTGGTATCCATCTGGGTGCTCAAGACAGAATTCTTTTTTTAATTGAAGTATAGTTGATTTACAATACTATGAATATGTTAGTTTCGGGTATACAGCAAAGTGATTCAGTTATATTCTTTTTTCAGATTCTTCCATCTCTGCTATCATGCTCCTCATCTCCTTAGTCCTTCCCACCTGGCTTATGCCTTATACCAGGAGGGTTCTTGGATACAGGCAAGATCCCATTCAGGCTAACCCAAATGACTGGGCATCTACTTGAGGTACAACAGGGAGTCAGTGGGAGCCTGGGAACCAGGTTCAAGAATGTGCAGACTTGAGAGAGGTCTGAATGGCCAAGAAGCAGAGAATATCAGCTAGAAATTGCTTCTGGCTGCAAGTAAGAGAGACATGGAAAACAGGTATAACAACACAGTGTTCTGTTTTCCTCTCATCTGAAAAGAAGCCCAAAGGTAAGTCCAGGGCGGGTGCGAGGCTTAAGGATGTTGCGGCTAGGTTCTTTGAGCTTCTGTTGGCTTTTCCAGGGCTGGCTCAAGATGGCTAGTGGAGTGCCAGTCAATAGGCTCACCTCTTGGACAGGAAGGGTGAAGGAGTACTGTGACCCGGGCCAGCATAGCTGTCTCCCTCTTCAGGAAGCCCTGGGTACTCAGTGACTTTTGCTAGCAACCCATTGACCAGCACTGGGTCATACAGTGTGATATTTAACTTTATGTGTCGCCTTGGCTGGGCCACAGTGTCCAGATATCTGGGCAAACACAAGTGTTCCTAGAAGGAATTTTTAGATGAGATTAACATTTAAATCAGTAGACTTTGAGTAGAGTAAATCTCCATCATGTGGGTGGGCCTCATCCAAACAGAAGAAGGCCCTTAGGAAAAGACAGAGGTCCTCCAAGGATCCAGCCCACAGGCTAGAGTCTGGAAACCCTGTCTTACGGTGGCAGCAGGCAAGGAAGTAGAAAGGACATTGAAGGGGGAGAGAAAAAACTGGCATGAGAACTAAGGGAACACTGGCAAGAGGTGAGCCCTTTAAAGCTGCCAAGGACAGAAAGAAGGCAACTCTGCAATATTCCTCAACAGTTTGCCTGCCTGGAAGAAAAGGGCAGAAAGGTTTCTGCGTAGCTGGAAGTGTGTCTCCACCATCCCAGGGTTAGCACAGCATCCACGCTCCTGGAGTCCGCAGACCCTGCTGGCCGGATGCCCGAATGTAATCAACTCACTGTGGTTTGTTCCCTTTGCAAACAGCAGGTGGACAAGTGGCTTTCTCAGCTCCAAGGCAAGCAGATCACACTCTCCTCTCACAAGGGGATCAAGAGCACACCCCTGCAGTCGTGGATCCATTGGTGTGCCCTGAGCTCCTTTCAAGGCCAGACCCTGGGCTTGGAACACAAAAATGGATAAACCCAAGTCCCTGTTTCCAAGGAGTCCACAGGCTGGAGAAGGAGACAAACCCGAGGGGCCAACAGAGTGACGGTAAGTGGTTGACCAAGGAAAGAACACACCAAGTACCTCCTCTTTGGGATCAAGAAGCTGACCTGTTGGGCTTCTCTGAAGAGCCTTGCTTCAGCTGAATTGGAGAGAATCAGTCAGACTTGGTCAAAAGGATGAGCTGGTGAAGCTTGAGAGCCATAGCTCCTTTGAGGAACAGCAAGCATGGCCTGTGGACTTCGCTGGTAGCTCCGTCAATAAAGAATCCACCTGCAAGGCCTGGGTTCGATCCCTGGCTTGGGAAGTTCCCCTGAAGGAGGGCATGGCAACCCACTCCAGTATTCTTGCCTGGAGAATCCCCATGGACAGAGGAGCCTGGCAGGCTACAGTCTATGGAGTTGCAAAGAGTCGGACATGACTGAGCAACTAAGCACACAAGCGTGGCCTGAGCCCAGGGCCCTCGAGGGTCTTGGAGATGAACAGGGAGAGACCCATGGTATTAGTCCAGAGCTCCGTACCCACCCTGTTGTTACCAGGGTCCACCACCAACCAGTGCTCCATCCAGGGACCTTTTTCCAGTCCATTTTTGAGCCCTTCCCTTCTCTCTCTTTTAAAAAATGTATTAAAAAAAATAAATAATGTATTTAATTATTCTTTGGCCATGGTGCTTGGCTTGCAATATCTTAGTTCCCCAACCAAGGATTGAACCTGGCCCCACGGCAGTGAAAGCCCTGAGTCCTAACCAGTGGACTGCCAAGGAAGTCCCACCCTGCCCCCCACACCAAAAGACCCTGTCTTGATATCATGGTGATCACAACAGCAGGATGCCACAGCTCCTGAGGTTTCCTTCCCTGTTTGGCTGCCCTAACTCACTGTTCCTATTGACTTCCTCATTTCCTTAAATTCTAACTTCCTTTTCCAGCTGTCCCACCTGTAAGTGAATCAGAAACCTCCTCTTTCTCATTTCCATCTCTAGTTCTCCTTGCATCGTGGTCTCAGTTCCTCCCACCACAAGATAAGCCCCGTGTAGTGTCTGGAAATGTGGCTGCAAGAACTCTAGAGAAGCAATCCATGGGGATTCCCACGTTCACCCATCCATCCTGCAGAAGGACTCTGACGGGCAGAGGCTGGGGCGTGTTATTGCCCTGGAGCTTATCACTGTTACTAGCACAATGAGGGTAATATGATTTATGATGGGAGAAATGAAGGGCCATGAGTGGCTCCATCAAAGTCATACTGAGGGAAAGGCAGTTCCCAAAGGCAGGTGTGTTGGCCAGGGTCGCAGTCAGGAGATAGGAACTACATAGTATGAACAAGGAAAGTTTAATATAATTATTAACTAATAATAGAGAGTTAACCACTAAAGGGTAAAGAACTCTAAAGAATATAGAAGGAGATAAGTGGATAAACACAATGTGATATATGCATACAATGGAGTATGATTCTGCCAAAGAAAGGGGGGAAATTGTGATACAGGCCAGATGACTTAAACTGCAAACATTTACTTTCTCACAGTTCTGCAGGCAGGAGATTCATGATCAAGGTAACACAAATTTGGTCTCATGTGAGAGTCCTCTTCCTGGCTTGTAGCCAGCTTCCTCCTCACAGCATCCTTACCTGGCATCCTCTGTGTGCGTACTCACCCCTGCATCTTCCTCTTCTTATAAAGTCACCAATCCTTATGACTTTATTTAACTTTAATTCCCTCCCTAAGCGCCATATTTCCAGAGACAGTCCCACTGGGGAGGTTACGGTTAGGTCAGCTCAACAGTGACCAAGGCATGGAGAAAACACAGGTAAAGTTAGAAATTTGGGGAAAATTCATTTTGAGGAGGCTTTGCTGGGTACTATCAGATGCCTGCCAGTGGGAGGGAGCAGGAGTAGTCCGTGGAATACCCTGATTCTGCGCCTTCGTTGGGTGATTGTATGGCTGTTAGCATATCAGACCCCATCTTGGGATCTTACCATTTCTCCTGTCCTTCTGCTGACCCTACCTGGGGCTTTGCTGTGCAGTAAATCACTTCTCTGTCATCAAGGGCTTTGTAGTTCATAGATATTATTTAATAATCATTGGGATCAGGTGGCCTCTAAACTGTTAGCCCCAAACAATGATGAAAACTTCACTGACGTATTACCAGCATCCACAAGCCCAGTCAGCATTCAGAAATCTTGACTTAGGAATGCGTGTCCTGTTTCCAGGCACATATTTCTAGGTCTTAGGCTAGCTATAAAATTGTCTCTGTGGCCCCTCAGTGGTGTGGAATGCAGCTGCAAATGCTTCTGGACTGCTGACCACCTGCTCTGGATCCCACCCTGTGAGTAAGCGACCCTGTAATAAACTGACCCATTGACCATATAGAGCTGCCTGTCTCATTGTTTTGTCTCAGGATGCTTCTCAGTTCAATGGGCACTGTTCATTCCCTTGGTCCTTCGACAGTGGTCTTTGCATTTTCGACTTCCGATGGTCTGGAACACTGAATGTGAGACACGGCTTTGTTTTGGGGGCCGTAAGGGCCCAACCAGTGTCAGCTTTGCAGCTGCTGTATTTCTAGAGTTGAGGAGGAAGAAATGGCCTTCTGCCATCCTAGGTTCTTCTGGCTGGTGTAGGAGTTAAATTGACATGAGACTGATCATCAGGAGAAAATCAAACAAAATTTTAATAACATGTATACGTGGGAGAGGGCTTCCCGGGTGGTGCTAGTGGTAAAGAACCCACCTGCCAATGCAGGAGACATAAGAGATGAGGGCTCAATCCCTGGGGTGGGAAGATTCCCTGGAGGAGGCTATGGGAACTCACTCCAGTATTCTTGCCTGGAGAATCCCCACAGACAGAGGAGCCTGGCGGGCTACAGTTCATAGGGTCGCAAAGAATCGAACACAGCTGAAGCAACTAAGCACGCATGCACGCATACATGGGAGAGGCCCAGGAAAACTAACTGTGCAAAGTGAATAAAACCCTCACCTTAAATACTATTTTTAGCTAAAGACAAAAGACAATGTTGGGCATATTGGTTTGGGACCTCAAAGGGGAGGAAGGCAATTCACATGGAGATGAAAAAGCAACTGTTTGGTAAAGGAGCGTTTGCTGGGCTGACAGTGAGACAATGGGCCGCGGAGTGGACTCTGCTGTCTGCTGAGTTCCCCAGCACACCTGGCTCACATTCTTTGCAGGAGCCGCAGGTGAAGGCTCTATTCCAGGAACAGAGACTCTATATAAATTCTTTCGGGCAGTTAAGCAGAAGATCAAAGTCTCTTCTGGAGTCTTTGGGGCGTTGATTGTTTTCAGCTCAAAATAATCAGAGTGCCCAAGAGATATTTTGGGGAGGCAAGTTTGCTGCCCTACACTGGTGCCTAGAATAGTGCCTAGTACATCATAGGTGCTTAATAAATTAATTAATAAACATCAGGTGTCTTTGCCCATCTAATTCTCTTAAACTCATTTATTTCCATCTCATTTTGCTGACGTTTTTTTGTTATTCCTGCCCTCTGTGTCCTTAACAATATGTTCAGCAGTGTTTTTTCTTCCTTGGACTAATTTCTATTTTCTTTTTCCACTTTTTTTCTGGGCTCATGTTTCACCTCCAGATGCTGCACCATCCTTCCCCTGTACTCAGTCTTCTTAGAGGCGACCATCTCACTGTTGTTTAAAATGCCTGGTGCTTGTTTGGTTCCAGCCCTTGTCTGCTCTAAGGCAGTGTTTCTGTTGAGGAGTCTGCATTTGCTACTTGCTTTTCCTCTTCCTTTCCTCTGCCCAGAGAGACTCTTTGCAGCTTCCTTTCTGATGACTTATCTTTGAAGGAGTGGAGTTTTTCCTAGCTCTTTACTAAATCATTGGAGGGGAAGGGTCAGGGCAGTGTTTCCTGTTAGTTAGAACAGGAAACCTTTAGTACCCAGGGTTTTAGATGTGAGCTTGATCGGCCTTTACTTCTCAGCTCGAACATGTCAGGGCAAGTTTGACAATCCAGAGATGCTTGGCCTCTGCCAAGGAGACCTGCATGATTTGACTTTCTTTCACTTATTTATTCTTTTGTTGTCCTCATGCCAATTTAGTTAGTTCAGTCGCTCAGTCATGTCCGATTCTGCCACCCCATGGACTGCAGCATGGCAGTCCTCCCTGTCCATCACCAGCTCCCAGAGTTTATTCAAACTCATGCCCAGTGAGTCGGTGATGCCATCCAACCATCTCATCCTCTGTCATCGTCCCCTTCTCCTCCTGCCTTCAATCTTTCCCAGCATCAGGGTCTTTTCAAATGAGTCAGCTCTTCACATCAGGTGGCCAAAGGATTGGAGTTTCAGCTTCAACATTAGTCCTTCTAATGAATATTCAGGACTGATTTCATTTAGGATTGACTGGTTGGATCTCCTTGCAGTCCAAGGGACTCTCAAGAGTCTTCTGTAACATCACAGTTCAAAAGCATCAATTCTTTGGTGCTCAGCTTTCTTTATAGTCCAACTCTCACATCCATACATGACTACGGGGAAAACCATAGCTTTGACCAGAGGGACTTTTGCTGGCAAAGTCATGTCTCTGCTTTTTAATATGCTGTCTATATTGGTCATAACTTTCCTTCCAGAGAGGACGTTTATATCCTAGTGCCTGGGGCAGAGACACAGGGGTGGAAAGACAAGGCCAGAGCCACCCGCAGAGAGGAGCTGTGGGTGGCAGAAGACAGGGCTATTCTGCTTCAGGGGCTAGATGCCCAAGTGCAAAGGCAGAGAGGCAAGAGCTCCTGGGCACTCCTGCCAGGATCAGGAGCTCAGGTGCGGCCCCAAAGAGAACACAGACAGGCTTTGGCCTCACTGGTTTCAGCTAAAATCTTAGGTTGCAAGGGACAGTAACCATCTCGACCACTGTGTGTGAGCACCCAGATTTCCTTTCTCCCTCCATCTTCCACGCGGTCCTGATGCAGCTGCCCATGTCAGGAGGACCGCCACTGCCACATCTGGCCACGTCTGGCCACGTCTCACCACCCCTCGCCACCTCCACTTGGGCCCTGGACCCAAGTCTGACTTACGATATTTTAAGACCCAGTTAGGAGTCTCTGGAGAAGGAAATGACAACCCAATTCCAGTGTTCTTGCCTGGAGAATCCCAGGGACGAGGGAGCCTGGTGGGCTGCCGTCTATGGGGTCGCACAGAGTCGGACACGACTGAAGCGACTTAGCAGCAGCAGCAGTAGGAGTCTCAGTGTTTGGACATCTTAATTGAAGGAGCNTTTCATGTACTGTGTGATTTTTGCTTTCTCCTATTCTATGGATTTTATTTGCACTTTCTTGATGATGCCCTTTGAAGCACAAAAGTTTTTAATTTTGATGAAGTTCAGTTTATCTGTTTTTTTCTTTTTTACATGTGCTTTTGAAGTCACACTTTAGTAGGTTTTGTCTAGCCCAAGGTAATGAATTCACTGCTGTGTTTCTAAGAATTGCATTGTGTTAAGTCTTACATTTCGGTCTATGACTATTTCGAGGTAATTTTTGAATATGATATGAGAAGAGTTCAACTTCACTCTTTTTTCCTGTCAATACCTAGTTGTCCCAGCACCATTTGTTGAAAAGTCTGTTCTTTCCCCCACTGAATTACCTTTGCTGAAAATTAGTTGACTATAAATACAAGAATTTGTTTCTAGACTCTCAGTTTATTGATCTGTGTGTTTTTCTTTATGCCAGGACCACACTGTCTTGCTGCTTTGTAGTAAGTTCTGAAATCAGAAGACATGAATCTCTCAATTGTGTTCTTTTTCAAATTTATTTGGGTCCTCACACCAGCATCCCAGAAGTCCCATCAGGCGGCTTTTTTTTTTTTTTTTGGATTTGGAAAATCCCGTGGGCAGAGGAGCCTGGTAGTCTGCAGTCCACGGGGTCGCGACATGACTGAGTGATTTCACTTTCACTTTTCACTTTCATGCATTGGAGAAGGAAATGGCAACCCACTCCAGTGTTCTTGCCTGGAGAATCCCAGGGACGGGGAGCCTGGTGGGCTGCCGTCTGTGGGGTCGCACAGAGTCGGACACAACTGAAATGTCGCAGCAGCAGCAGCAGCAGAGATTAATTATCCACAGGAATTTGTTATTTGTGAGCACCATAGGTTATATCTAACTCGGACAGACACATCTGCTATCAAGTGGGAGGGAAATGTTGGCAAAGAAAAAATGGAAACTNTGAAATGTCGCAGCAGCAGCAGCAGCAGAGATTAATTATCCACAGGAATTTGTTATTTGTGAGCACCATAGGTTATATCTAACTCGGACAGACACATCTGCTATCAAGTGGGAGGGAAATGTTGGCAAAGAAAAAATGGAAACTTTTTTATGACTTAACGAACTAGTTGTAAAGCAATTGTGTAAATGTGTCTAATCATGTGTTTTGGGAATGCAGATGGAATAACAATGATTGCTTCTGGCTTATCTTTTAGCTTCATGACATCCCAAGAAATTGAAAGAGTTCTAAGTACGAGACTCTTCTCCATTCTCTAGTAAAAGAAATAGGGAAGTTCCATTGGAATAATATGTAAATACAATGAGCAACATCAAGACATGCGGGAAAGCTCTGTGACCCAACAACAAGGTGTTAGATAAACTTGAAAGCTGAAACCCTAGCTCAGCTTACAAATGGACTGAACAAGTATGAGAAAATAGCATAGCATAAAGTAGAAATTCAGCTCTATATCTCACTGTAATTATCTAGCTTTCCTGAAAGTTTGATAAGATTTTTTTCATTGTATGGGTATGTCAATTTTGTGTTGACTTGGAGAGTGTTTTGGAATGAGATTAATATTTAAGTACTGGATTTGTAGAAAAATGTTACGGCTACCAAGAGCGAACGGGGAGTAGGATGGATTGAGAGATTGGGATTGGCTTATATATACTATTATGCATAAAACAGGCAACTAATGAGAACTCTACTCGGCACTGTCGTGGCCTAAATGGGAAGGAAATCCAAGGGGGACTGGATCTACGCATACATGTGGCTGATGCACTTTGCTGTGCACAGCACTGTAGAACAGCTGTACTCCAGTTTAAAAATTAAGTCTGGATTGCCCACCATGACATGGGTGGGCCCCATTCAATCAGTTGAAGACCCTAATAGACCAAAAGACTGGCCTCCCTGTGCATAAGGGAGTTTGCCAGCAAACTATCTTCAGACTTCATCTGTACCAGCCATGCTCCTGGGTCTCCAGGTGCTGGCCCAGGCCAGAGGTTTGCACTTGCAGCCTCCACAACTGTGAGAAGTTGTAAGTGCCAATTCCTTATAATAAATCTGTCAATATATGTCCGCATCTTATTGTTTCTGTTTCTCTGGAGAATGCTGATGAATCTAAGGCATAAATACCTTCTAAACAAATAGATTGGTGTATCTTTGCCCACCTCCAGAGAGAATTTCTAAATTGCACTTTAAAAGTAAACGAGCTTTGATTTTGACTTAGAGAAGCTGATGCTCTTTAATATTAATAGAAGAGTATTCAAGAAAAGTAAAAGGGCTAATTCCATACACTTTGAATCAACTGGTTTGACAATTTTGATTTGAAAGCAATAATGTTTTCTGTTTTTAAAAGGGTAAAAAATAATGCTAGCTAATATTCTAGCAAGACCTGGCTTTATTTATAGAAATCCTTATTAATCTGGACTCTCTATATCTTTTACTAGTCTTGTTCCTTAGATAAACTTACATTAGTAATAATTTTTAAAATAATTTATTTTTATTTGAACCGGGTCTTCGTTGCTATGTGTGGGGGCTTTCTCTGGTTGCAGCGAGCAAGATCTACTCGAGCTGCAGTGCGCCGGCTTCTTATTCTGGTGGCTTCTCTTGCTGCAGAGCACAGGCTCTAGAGTATACCGGCTTCAGTAGCTGCAGCACACAAGCTCAGTAGTTGCAGCTCTCGGGTTCTAGAGTACAAGCTCAATAAAAGTGGCACGTGGGATTAGTTGTTCTGTGGCATGTGGAATCTTCCCAGACCGGGGACTGAATCTGTGTCCTCTGCATTGGCAGGTGAATTCTTATCTACTGTGCCACCAGGGAAGTCCTGTAATCATTTAATAATATAAAAGTATAAGAAACTTGTATGTCAAACTATACTGAGTTATAATTATATCTTTTAAAAATATTTGCTGTTAAAGAATTTCAGAAGATGTTAAAGACTACTTAGAATTAGTTACTCCACTTCCACTGACTATATCAATTTTATGATATCATCTATCTGGAAATCTTTTTGATAGCAGCAGTGACTGTATTATTCTCTGTCATCAACCTAAATCATAATATTGAGAGCCTAAGCTGGCTTTGAGAACTTAGACTAATTGAGTTGATGAATAAATAATCTTTGGATGCCCAATTTCTTGGCAGAGCAAAACTCAAAAGTAAGAAAATATAAAACAAACAAGATAGGGAATAAAAGCAGGAAAGTTACTCTGGAAAGTGGTTAATGTTTGCCAAGTTTGTTGTACTTGTAAACGACATACCCTGTAGGAAGAAATGGCAACCCATTCCAGTATTCTTGCCTGACATACAAGTGTAAGTTATTAATTAAAAGGAAATATGGAGGCGGAAGCAGAAATTGCGTGTGCGCACGCATGCTTAGTTGCTCAGTCATGTCTGACTGTGTTTGTGACCCTGTGGACTACAACCCACCAGGCTCCTCTGTCCATGGAATTTTCCAGGCAAGAATACTGGAGCAGTTCGCCATTCCCTACTCCAAGGGCTCTTCCCAATCCAGGGATTGAACCCACACGTCTCCTATGTCTCCTGCACTGGTAGGCAGATTCTTTACTGCTGAGCCACCTGGGAAGCCCACGAAGCTGTAATTTGGGGTTATTACCATAGGTGTGGTATGGAAGATTTCGTAGTAGATTACCCAATAAAGCCTAACATAAAAATGATGAGTCACCACTGTCTGGGAGGAAGAAATTTTCTTCCATCCTTCTAGGTTCCTCCGGTTGGTTTAAGAATTAAATTGACATGAGACAGATTAAGGAGAAAATCAAACAAGAGTTTAACATATATACACAGGAAAGCTTGGGAAAACTGAGTAACTTTCTTAAATGACCGAAACTCTCACAGTAAATACCACCTTTGGTTAAGGACAAAAGAGGATGTTGGGGTTGTGGTTTCTGACCTCAAAGGAGAAGAAGGCAGTTCACCTGAAGATGGAAAAGCAAGTGTTTGGTAAACAATGTTTGCTGGGCCACGCGGAGACAATGGGACACAGAGATTTTAACAAGCAGACTTTGCCAGGGTCCTCCCTGTCCATACACCTAGTTCATACTATAGTTAGTTCACCTACTTCACACTATAGTTATCTGTGATGACAGTCCCTTTCCTGGAATAGGTCCTCTGTCTACATTCTTTGGGAAGTTAGGGAGCCTCTCAAAGTTCTTCATGAATGTTTTGGACCTTGATTGTTTTTGGTTCAAAACATGCCAAAGTTATATCGGGGTCCTATACCACCAAATTATCTACACTATCTGAGGGGTGTCTGAGGAAGAGGAGCTGATGACAATAAAGTAGAGCTATTGGAAGGGAAAGAGGAGAGCTTGTTCACAGGGACATCTGACTTGAGAGTGGGCAGTTTCCAGGATAAGGCAATGAAATTAAAGAGGGGCAAGGAAATTTATTCCATCACATATTAAGTGCCATTGCCTTTATTTTTTTTTATTTCTTTTTTTTTATAAATTTATTTATTTATTTATTTTTAAATTTAACTTTACAATACATCTAGATTTCAGAAGTATTAAAAATTGTGCATCTTAGAATTGATGAAATAAAGCAAAATGCAGGCCGAAGAGGAAGCACTGGATTTGGAAATTAGGAACTCACTGATTACTCCATTTTGCTAAGTAAGTGCAGGCCTGGGTAGTTGTGAGTTGGAGAAAATGGGAGTGAGGAAGTGTTTG